>VWZW01004700.1:1100868-1186957 GCA_013397115.1 Edolisoma coerulescens | reverse complement strand
AGACGCTCAAGCCTCACCAGGGCAGCGGGTAAGAAAAGTTCAGTGGTGAGATCTGTGCAGCACGGCTGACAGCACAAGAACGGCTTTGGTTTTCTTCTATGGAGTTTCCTGAGGAGCAGAAACACGTGCCTGAGCAGCAAGTTACTGAAAAGCGCAGCAGGAACACACAAACAGTAAATGAGAAAGGTGGTTTCACATTAACATCTGCTGTTACTGGAGTACTGTTCTTTCTGAGACATCCTTGAAGTTTTATTTCCCAGAGATACCTATACAAACTGCTTAATTTTCACGTCCAACAACAGCTCCACTCATACGGAGCATACGGACTACCAGGGATTCCAGCTTTTTGTCCAGAGCAATCAGAGGAACACTGATTGATGTAGAGCAAACCCAAGTGACCCATTTACAGACAGATTCTATTGGTGTGTGTAATACAGAGTGTGCTGGTGGCATAAGGAGATGATGCATGAGTTTCTGGGCCAAAACCAACAAGCAGCAGACTATTCGCATTAAATGCCATCGACTTGCCTATTAGTTGTCTTAGCCCCCAATTCTGATTGTTGTGGCTGCTGTTTCAGAGTTCCCTAAATAAGGAAACACCCTTATTTAGGACCTATCATAAATGAATATACTTAGCAATAGAAAATTGTTCAACTATTTGGAGATAACTTCTTAAACACCTACCCTTTAACCAATGCACAGCAAATGTCTACTTACATGGTGCCTAAAGATGCACATGAAAAATACTGGAAAGGAAATGTACCTCAAGGATTAACCAAACAGCAGGTGGCTGTTCTTGCACCTCCACAAAAATCTGCCAACTTCTGTTAGCTTTGTTTTATAAAAATTAAATCATGTACACAACACTGAAATACAGACAAGCACATACATATGAAATACAGCATTATGCACAATTTTGCAAGATTTCAGATTACTCAGCTGTACCTACAATGTCGTATTTAGAGCAAGCTCCCTAACATGTGGTGGAAGTTGTATTCCTCCTTTAGGTCCTCACTGCCATGGCAGCTGTCCTGTTCTGGCAAATACAGTCATCACTGCTTTAACTGTAATACCTCTTTCCTTCCCCAAAAGGTGTTACTTTTTGGGGGAATACTTATGACCCATTTAAAAAGGCAGCTAAGTCCAATTTTGTATTTGAAAGTGCCATTTCAAGTAAATTGAAGAATTTTCATTTATAAATTAAAGTGAAATCTGCTTTTCAGCTTAGCACTGTTCACTGTCAGAAAATCAATTTGTGAATCATTTCAGTATGTCTAAAGCCTAAGATTTCCTTAGGTCTCCTTGCAGTCTCCTTGCTGAGAAACCTCACCATAGGTTGTGGCAACCATCTATTTTGCAGGAGGTTTACGTGACTTCAGTATTCAAGCATATGCATTTGTGTAAGCTGCCACTGCCACTGGACAAAGGGACACTGAGGAGTTTCACCATTATGGAAGAGTCTGATACATCTGGGAGCAACCAACTGCCTCTCGTTATAATAAATAGTCTATTACTATAATAGTAGTTTGTGGTGGTAATAGACAAAAAATACCTTTATATGAAGCCATTGACAAAGGGGGAAAAATAATCTCTCACAGGACTGTGTTTCAAGCAAGACATGAAGTTACCCTCTTGAGACAACTCCACAAAAAATCCTGTAAAAATATATAAAAAATTAAAAGCCCTCTATGCTTCTCAATTCAGCAAATCTCAAACAGCTGCAAATGAAAGCCATAAAAGCAATTTCCAACTAGCAAAGGACCCACTGGAGCTCCTGATGATGCCAGAAGTCCTGATGGGCAACGACTGCACCGTGATGGAGGCCAGCTTCCAGTTGTGCAGCCTGTTCATGTCCTCCCCACAGAGATCATGTGGAAACTTCCAGCACTGCGAGTTCAAGGTAGTCACTGACGCGTTCACATGACCCATTCACCTACACATTTCTATGTGTGGACATTCATTCTACCTCAGGATAAGCTAACACCACACGTGCTGAAATCCCGTTAATCTGGATTTGCAGAATTTTCTATCTGATTTTAGCAGACCTGTTACTAGATAGGCAAAATGAAGAGTTCAGACAAAAGGTCAAATCCTACAAAGGTTGAAAAGAGGAAGGGAATCAGAGCTACTGAGCGAGGTATCCATAGTCTGCCTTACAGAGAGGAAGCCAGAGAAATCCAAGTGTCAGTGAAGCAAAGAGCAGAGACACAGAAGCAATTCAGAAATGGCATTTACAGGTGCACAGAGAGACAGGATCCACAGGCTATGGGACACTATAAAAAGAGAGTTAGGGCAGAGCAGTAAGCATAGAAAGGAGGAGGTCAATACTAACCCAGTGAACAATCTTGAACGTGGTGTTAAGGGTGACCAGGAGCTGTGTTGAATTCTGGCTCTCCCCGAGAAGCAACCACACAGGAGGTGGTTGGTGGTGACTGGGGAACTTCTCCCACCTGCACTCCAACTACCATGGAGAGGTGCAGCCCTGCTCCCTGCACACCTCTCTTCAGATGTATGGAAGTAAACTTGAAAAACAGCAGGTCTGTATGATTTGCAGAATTGCATACAAAGATAAATGTTAAGAGTTGAGGAAAATTTCCTCTGCTTCCCTGAATGCTGCTGTGCAAGGGTATTGGTTTAGATTCACAAGTTTGCCAGTTTACAGCTTCATCACTGCTTGTTATCTAGTGACCAAATGACTAACTTGCAGGAGAGAAAAGTCACTTCCAAACCACACAGGTGGGAAAGACCACTTGATGACAAGTCCATAGAATTATTCACTCCTGGGAAATTATCAAAGCTGGAGCAAGTGATTTACCTTGTGTTGGATACAGCTAGCTAAGTAACAGAAACCAAAGCCAAGAATTAGTCATGGAAATTAGCACTAAAGTATCAATTTTCCCTAGATTCAGATTAGGACCTACTCTAGAAGTTGGTGATAACATTTTATTAGTAGCTACGTTTATCTCCTCTTTCAGCAATGGTGAACAGCTAAAGATTTATACTATTAAAAAAGTGTAAACATTGCAGAATTTTCGTTTAACTAGTTTCTCTACCACATTTTAAGTGAACTAACAGAAGGGCTTAAGTCAAAGGGAGAGGAGGTGTATGATTTTAATAAACATTTTTCTTATTAAAATCTTGATATAGTTTAAATATACCATACAGAGGAAAAAAAGCTATTTATAAAGCTACATACATATTTCAAGTCAATGACGACAACATATATCATTCTAAATTCCCTCTCTGCTTATCAGAATGCCTTGTGTGTGTATATATGGTGAGCTACTGTGCTATCTGCATAACTTTTGTCTAGCTATACATTACAGGACTTAAAAAATGTTTAAGCTATATACAGAAATATATATACATATAACATATATTTATATGTTATACATACACATACACTTATATACATATACACACAATACATATATATATACACAGTACTTTACATGTATATATGGCCTTTCATCCAAGGGCCTTGGATACTTAGTACATCAAGCCTCACAAAGCTTTGTGAGGGAGGGAGCTTTATTTTACAGACTGGAGATTTGATGCCTATTCTAAACAGTTTCTTTTGTTGTTTTCTACCAACTTTACAAATTTCAGTTAGAGGCAGTTTTGGTAGTGGAAATAATCACAGCAGTTTGATATCCAGGCATAAGGTAGATTTTGCTTTGTACCTTTTTAACTTACCCTACTTAGTATAACAAAACAGCCATACCAGCATGAATTTTCTCTATACTAAAATGCCTTTACCTAGATTTGTGAGGCTGTGCTGCTTTTTACTTTTTAGCATAGTTAAATCTAATACAGTTTTGAACTTAAGATACACTGGAGGAGGTCACAACAGGAAATCTAGAACAGACTCCAATCCTCGTACATTGAAACTATCCTTTTCCAAGGATGATCGATTTAGAGGAAGTATTAGTACATGCAGAAATAATTCTACATCTATTTATTTATCTGCAGTTTTAACTACACAAGCCTGGAACAGTCCACCTTATTTAGAAAACAGGATTTTCAGCATCAATTTGGCAACTGGTTATCAGAATTTGTGGTATCAATTGTACTCCATACCTCTAGCAACTAAATAAATTATGAAAACAGGCTTTTTTGAAAATCAGATGTAGGTAACTTCTGGTCATCCTCAAACTAGCTGACAGAAAGGAAAACCCAATGGAGCTCTGGCAAAGGAGAGTTCCACTGGGATTTTGATGGAACATTACTTCAGCTATTCCCAACAAAAGGGAGAAAAAAAATCACTAACATGGACTAATAGGGTTGGAGAAGCAATAAAGAAGAACATCACCACCACAAAAGCCCTTATCCCTCAATACTTCTGTCTGCTAAGCTTTCAGAAATTTATTTTGACACAGAAAAAGTAGCTCCTTTCTTTATTAATCAATTTCTAACTCTCAAAAATCTCTCAAGCCTTAGGGAAAAGAAGTCCTAGATTATGGTCAAAGACTGCCCTCCCCAAAAGCAACCAACCACTTCAAAAGTGAACATACAGTAGAACTCACTACAATGAAGTTTGAGAATTTTATTCTAACCTAATTGCCTTGAGATTTTTCAGAACAAGCCGCTTTTCCTTCAAACCAATTCTGTAAAAAGGAGGAGTTGCCTGGCCCGTTTCTTGCAGGATTCTCTGCTAACTGTAAAATGTGGGCTAAATGTCTTCTGCATGTCAATTTTTCAGCTACAAAATTCAGATTTTTAATGAACAACTATGTTTAGTGTATGCTGTTAGCTAAAGTATAAATGGCTAAATAAATAAAAACTATTGTTTCTTCAGTATGACTTGGTATTTTGTCTGTAATTTCTTTATTAAAAAACTGTAACAAGATACTTAAAAAAAGGCTAGATACAAAAGAAGTTAAGCAGCTCACGAACATTAAAGTTTTCCAAAAAATGTATCTTCAATAATCATGATCTTATAAACATTTTACAGTTACCAGAAAGTGCCCAGGCTGAGTTTACATAGTTAGATAATGTAGTACAAGTGTTGGGTTAGAACTGGTAGTGGAACAATCTCCTGACTGTCTGTTCACTGTAACAAGGATACAAAAATGTTGATTGTGAACTATGAAATACTGTGCATTGGCCTCATCAAATATGTACAGGGGAAAAAAAAACCACTAAAGGTACAGATTACATGCAAAATATTAGTGATGGTATCTGATGTGCCAGAGTTCAATGCAATAGAACAAAAATTGCAATGAAAGTGGTTTTATAAGGGAACGATCCCAACTCCAGGATCTGACCTGTCAGGAACTTTTTACAAGTTCAATATACATGATACACAACTGCAGCCAACCACAAATTAAACACCATAAAAAAAAAAGTTAAAAACACAGAACATACTTAATTTTTTATTTCGAAATTCCCTACTCCCTCTATACAAGAACCTTTGCTGAAACACTTTCCACAAAGGCAGCAGTGAATTTTCAGAACATTTTACATATTTTCCCTCAGCAAAAAGATAAATCACAGTGTAAATTATATTGTTCTGCTGTCATCTTTGGCTGGGGTTAGGCAAAGGAGTTATTGACTAGCAAACTGCTGCAATCAGATATTGCTAGTGCTCCTTAAGCCTTTACGTTACAGATTTAGTACAGGAATGTTTGCATTTAAATCTCTGAAGTACCACCAGGGGTATGACAGCATTAACTCTCATAAACTTTTATAGACAAATGGAAAAATCTACAAAACTTAGCTAGTAATATTACACAGCAATACACACTTTTTATACTCTACACAAAACCAAAATTCTTGGTCTTAATGGCGAGTAACAATTTTTGTTTCAAAATCTGCTTAGAGGAATAGAGTGGGACATAAAGGCGAGAAATGCAAGTGTTTGCTGTAGGAAGATGTTGGTCATCTGGTGGCCTTATTGTGATGGATGGCATAGGCTGGAATCCCTCCTCACTGGCAGGCAATGATGGACTTGACGTCCAAAAGTAAACCTGAAAGAAGAAGATGGCATTTAAAATTATGATTTCCAAGGCTGAGATTCATACTGCCTACAAAATGTGTAGGGATAGGTTAAAAAAGAACTGCACAGTCACAGCAAGTTTGATCACACTATGTTCTCTTCAATATGCCAACTAAACTCCACAGTCATGCTACTTGCTTCTGTATTAGCTTCCTTCACTTCTCTTCCTCAACTGCTCATTCATAAAACTGATAAAAGCAGCACTCAAAATTATCTTGTATCAACAAATTCTCAGTAAATGAAATGTCCCCAAGGCCATCTGGGAAGGTGGTGACTGCCATCAATACAAATTGAATCAGGAATCTCTCACAAACCAGTTAGAGACTACAGAATGTAGTACTAGTACAGACAAAAGGCAGCAACAGAGAGTATTTGGTTCATTGTCTCAAGTGTGAAATACTGAGTCACCACCAAAGTGTAACCATAGATACTCCTTGAAAAATGTGTTCTAGGGTTTCCACTTTTCAGAGTACTCTTTGTTTCCTCTTAGTAGACTGTCAAGGAGAGAGAGTACCTTAAAGAGTAGGAAGTTAAAAACAAAGAGTTTGAAGAAGTGTACAACAAATAAAATTTACAGGTAAGTTTTTAAAAATTAAAACCCCTGAACAGTATCTTGTTCTTGCATGCTTCTCATCTGTTATTCCCTAAAGGGCTTTGAGAAGGACATGGTATCATTACTGACATCTTACAGAAAGCACACACATATTGCCCTCAGGATACACAGAAGTGAGGTGAGTAATGATCCATGAAGAGAACTCCACCTCAAAACCCTACCAGCCCACAACACAGCTGAGTAACCACAGTTACTCATCTTAAAAGCAACTGTGCAGAGTAAAACTGTGCTTCTGTAAGAGACCTATGAACATGGAGAAGGACACACCATGCTTACTTTCAGTTACAACAAGGTCTAAGATTCACACCTGATGTTTCCAGAACTGACAGTCCTACCCAACCCTACTACCCTGCTCTGCTGCCTTAACTCTTCACAAAGTCTCTGCAGGTAGACACGGTTAAGAACAGTAATGACACCAGTTATTCCAATTCTTCTGCATGTTTCCAGTGGGAATGGACAACTTACTAGGTCTTGTCTTTCTGTCATACTCATCTTCTCAACTATGGACCAAAACCAACGCTTGAATTGCAAAAGCTTCTCAGCATTTTCTCCTGTGTGAAATAAAAAGGTGTACAATTCAGCTGCTACACTGGACAATAACATTAAGAGATCTGTTTTACATGTGCTGCAAGTTGGATCTCAGCTACAATCACATTCATAAAGTCCTGATATTAGAGACTAGTAATTTCAAAACTAATAGCTTTGAATGCAAGGCTAACACTGACCTAACTCAGTACCACTCCCACTCCTCCCTCCTTACCAAAAAGCGTAACTGCAGCTAAATGCAGTTTAAAAACTATGCAAGAAGTATTAAATTTGCATCCATCAAATTTATAGTTCTAAAGTTAGGTCACAATTTTCACAAGAAAGATATACTACCAATAATACAATCCTTGTATTTAACATCTAGTGACAGCAAAGTTGGAAAACATGCTTTTTCCACCCTCCCTTAACTGAAGGCAAGTATTTTCAAAGGAATGTTAAAAAAAAAAAAAAAAAAAGTCCCACAGCTTTCACTGGCTTACTAACTAATGCCAGATTCGAAGAGACAGTTTAAGTTTAATGCTGGTAACTACTCCACACAGAACAAACACTGTTATCCCTGCAACTCTGTTCATGAGTAAGTTATTTCATACCTGATTCATCATTGAAAGAGGTAAAGCTGATTAGCATTTGCACATTTACTTCACCACAGCCATTTACCAAAAGTCTGAAATCTTCTGCTGTCAAATCTTCTAATGAATTCTTTGGAAGTACATCCAGAAGCCCCTTCCTCATTGCCTTAAGTGAAAACCACAAAATGCACATTGTAACCCTGTAACTTTTAAGATTGATTTTAAACACATTCCTGAAAAGTTTCCTGTTAAATCCCCTTTAACTCAAGATTCATTATTCTCTCGCTGTTTTCTTTCAAAGCTTTATCATCTGAGATGCAAATCTCCTGAAACAAAGAACTGCACCAATTGTTAAACCCTACCTACTACAGCAAAAGAAAACAGTAATGGTTTGAGGTAGTATTTCACCAGGAGCAGAAGCACATGCAGTCTCTAATGCTAAGATGTTCAGGTATTTTGCTAAGCTGTGCTGAATCTGATGAGAATTTTTTAAAAATGCATCTTGCATGTTACTTTTACTTTGCTTCCTCAGACACATGCCAACTTTTCTTCAAAAATATTACACACACACGTATTCTATATAAATAAGTAATATCCTGAAAAGATTGGAAATTCCATATTCAAAATGGAATGCTATGAATCAATTTGCTTTAGAAAATTCCAAAATGAATACAAGTGTAAGGGTTTTCAACTCTTAAAATAAACAAGAGTCAAACTATTAATATACACAGACATGGAGATCAAGTAGCTTAATTCCACGAACATTTTCTTTCTGTGAGAATTTGGACCTCAGCTGCACAGAGGTAATCTGGTAATCTCAGATGTGCAGCAGGAAACCACAATGAGCACAAGCAACAAAGTTTAGATGCAGCATCACATAACAGACTGGACCTTCATTAACTGTCTACAAAAATACATTATTCTGTAAGTTTTATTTTGCAAGGGCTTCAAAAAGAAAATATTTTTTAATACGGTTTTCTAGTCAATTTTTACATTTCTTGCCAAGTTAGTAGAAGTTGTTTTATAACTGATTTTTCCTTAGAACAGGGATGCAAACAAATCAAAAGTAATAAATTATTCGAATGAAGTAGCTGCCAAATATGAAGTCAAAGTTCCAAGAGGATTTGTGCCATTTCAGCTCAAGAAATTACCATATATATTTAATCAATGAAACCCACTATAAAAGAAATTATCTTTCATTCCATAAAATAAATTGCTCAAAGTACTCAGTCTTCACAGTACTGCATAAACAGCTATACAATTACAAAAAAAATTAAAAATTAAATACTTTTAATCAAGCTGTCAAGACTTCAAAAGAAACCTGATTAGCAATACCACAATGAGGAGAATAATTAACTGACTGAAATATTACAGATTTTTTTTTTCTTCTTTTTAAAAACACTCCACTAAAGACTTACATGTAGAGGCTGTTCCGCTACTACCAACATTCGGTGTTCTGCATATTTCCGGACATACTCATATACATTCTGAGGAGTGACTGGTATATTTACACCGTTGGAAATAAGTTCAACCTGTGGCAAAGAAATAAGGAACATTTTAAAAGGGGAAGAAGAAAAGGGATAAAAAGGGAATGAGATTATTACAACCACCATGCTATGCTGCAGACCAATTTATTGCTAAATATACCTCCAAAACCAAGCAAAATTTACTACTATGGGTGAGTTTTTAAAATTCCCTAGGATGGACTATGGTAGCCAGGCTCTATGGTAGGCTCTAGATCACTTTCAAGGAAAAAAATTCAGGCTTCAATGTCTAAGAACACTGCATTGAATCCAGGGAGAGTAAAATGTTTTATCTGCCATCTGAGATGAGCACGGATTATGTGCACACTACAACCTGCATCAGCTGTTGAACTCTGAAACTACAGAGCCACAGATTTAGCTGTGCTTACCTGCCCTCCACCCTCCTCCTTGCACAGGTCTATTGCAAAGGCTAAATCCATTGCTGCAAACACTGCATCGGCATCTGTACTCTGGGAAGCGAGGATAAGTTGCCGAAGGCTTTCATACATAACCGGATCGAAAAAAGCAAAGTCGTGCCAGTTTACCTATAAAAAAGGACAGAAGTTTGAAACATAATGGATGTGTAAGAATGTATTCAAAATTACGTGATCCGTGCCAGGTCTATGCAATAGCAACAAAGGATACAAACACATGGAAATAAATGCAGTTAAACTCCTACTTTCAGTCTGCTTCAGAAGGTACATTAGGATACTGGAAGGAATACATACTCAACAAGAAAAACCTGAAGAGAAGAATTAGAAGGCAATCACTCGTGAAAGACACCAGGGGATATTTAAAGGGTCATTTCTGCCATTAACCCTTTTTCATTAAAGATTATACTATGTTGGATAGCTGATTATGGGATCAAAATTGAATTTAAGGAAAGACCAGCAGTAACAAACCTTGGTTTAAGTTTGTTGGATCATACAGAACTTACAATGCCATTGACTAATGCATCAGAAGTGCAGTACATTATTAGTTTTTACTGGACCAGCGTAGTAGTTTTGGTCAAAAGTTTAGGTAATTATTGCTCTGAATTAAATTATACCTACATCTGACACAAAATTTTAATTACAAATTAATTCCATGAGCTCTCTCAAATATCCAGAAAAATGCTTTTCTGTAAGCTAAGATACTATTGCCTAGTATAGTTGTCTAACACTATCTTTTCTGAGTCTCAGGAAGAGAAAAAGCAAAGATAGTATGTAGTTTCTGAAGAGAGTTGAAGGCTAACCTATTACAAACCATTACATCTTAATCAAATGCCTGACTTCTAGTACATCTACTCTGTTCAAAAGGTAGGAAACGAAAAAATTAATAGTCCTCAAATTAAAGACATCCATACAGTTCCAGTAATAACTCTGCTAGTTAATACATATGTGGTTGGGGAAAAAAAAACCAGTTTTAAAGATGAGATTTTATGTAATTACAGGAAATTAAAATTTTTATGTTCAACTTACCTTTCTGCCAAGAAGAACTTTGATTACGTGTCTATTTAATGTGATGGGACATAGTTCATTCTGCAACAAGCACAATCCTAGGATTCTGAAAATATACGTTTGGAGTTTGTTTTGGTACAGAGAAATTACACTAGAGATCTTTCAGCAAACTCACATTAAAGAGTTCCAATATTCTAAGAATTAAGCTGGAGCTAGCTTTCCAACTTTATTGGTCACAAATAAAAATCATGGACATACATAATTAAAAGAAAAAAAGATAAAAAGTTAAAATTTAACAGGAAAAGAAACCTCAAGTTGACGTATGCAAATTCCCCACTATTTAGGCTCAGCTTGGGGTGAGAAATAGAGACCATTAAAAAAAAAGGTTTTTCCAGCTTGGATCATTGGTACTCTCCCTGGTGTTGTGTATGATTGTCTTCTGCATTTTTTCAGACTAAGAAGTTAATGGTAGTATACCTGCCAATGTTTCGGAAACAATTCAGCCTTGCTTCTGTGTTTTTACCAGGTCTTGGTGTATAAAAACCTCGTTTTCCAGGTTGGTAGAAAAGTGGTGCATTATCATCCCCATCATCTGTATCATCTAATTCCATATCTACTACACTGCGGCTGGATCCATGTCGCTTTCTATTTTCCTGTTTTGAAAGTCAAAATAGCAATTAACACACTTAATTCTAGTTACTGACACACATCAACAAGCTACTTGCTACGAGACCCAAAGATTCATGTTCCATTGGTTAAGAGTTTCCATCATATTTCTCAATGATAACGTTTTATACTTTTGACTACTTACTATTAATCCTTTCAAAAGAAAATAAATGATTAAACAGAACTTTGTCTTGCATGATAAAGAAAGCTTCCAGTTGCTTCCGGTTTTAAAATTAACTGATACAACTGAATCTTACATAAATTTTGCGCAACAGGTCATTACCTGCACTTTATCTGAAGAGTCTAGCAATCCAAGATCCAATATACTGTCAGCACCATTCTCCCTTGAGAAGGGAATAAAAAGGCAGATTTAATTTCACAGTCACAGACTCACAGAATGACAGAACGGTTTGGGTTAGAAAGGGACCTTGAAGATCATCTAGTTCCAACCCCCTTGCTGTGGGCAGGGACACTTTCCTCTAGACCAAGTTGCTCAGAGCCCCATCCAACCACCTGGCTTTGAACACCTCCAAGGATCTACAACTTCTCTGGGTAACCTGTTCCAGTGCTTCCCTATCCTCATAGTAAAGAATTCCTTCTCATTATCTAATCTAAACCTACTCTCTTTCAGTTTGAAACCATTTCCCCTTGAACTGTCACTACATGTTCTTGTATAAAGAAAGTCCCTCTCCATCTTTTTGTAGGTTCCCTTCAGGAACTGGAAGGTAACAATTAGGTCACCCATAAGCTTTCTCTTTTCCATGCTGAACAATCCTAAATTCTCTCAGCCTTTCCTCATAAGACAGGTACTCCATTCCTTGGATCATCTTGGAAGCCTCCTCTGGACTTGCTCAATGTCCTTCCTGTGTTGGGGACCCCAGAGCTGGATGCAGCACTGTAGGTGAGGTCTTATCAGAGGGACAGAATCCTCTCCCTCAACCTGCTGGCCACGCTGTTTTTGATGCAGCCCAGAACACATCTGGCACATTGCCAGCTCATGTCCAGTTTCTCATCCACCAGCACCCATCAAGTCCTTCTCAGCAGGGCTGCTCTCAATAAGGAATTGTCACATTCTGAAACCAGTCAGAATAAATTAAACCAAAGCCAAAAAGTCACTTGTCCATAGAAAAATATCTAGACTATCAAGGAATAAGCTGCATGTACTGGAGTTAGATGTAGAACAGTACAAGTGCTTTGGCAACAAAATCAGTTCTCACTTCTTGATATTTTACCTGCCATGTGCAATAATGAGTTCCATTGCTTCATCAACTCTTGCTCTAAGGGAATCTTCACTAGCTAGTAACAGAAGCAGCTGAGCAGGAGACAATTCCAACAACATTCCTGTGATTTTACTTGCAAATGCCTGGGGATAAAGGAGTGATAGGTCTTACTATTCTCCTCCAGTTCTCTTATTTTCAAATATGGTCTTATGAAAGTTTTTGTATTTTAATTAGAGAATGCATTACAAGATACCTCCTAAGCTAAACAACAAATTATAGAAATAAAATCTTTACAAAATTAAAAAGAAAATAAAATCAGTCTTACATGTTCAAATATTTTCAATTAGGTTTCAATTATTTCAATCATGGATAAGGAAATAAATTTTTACATTACAAGATGACAAGAACAATCATCAAGTGTATTAGAGAAGTCTTACTGGTTGCATTGCTTGCACTCGAGGGTAGAGCCGTTCTCCAAGGGCTTGTCTGTGTGCTGGGAGAGGGTCAGGGTCATCGCTAGGATTTCCTTCTGAGGCTGGTCTAAAAGGCCTTGTGTCAATGGACAGTTGTCTTCTGAAGTCCCTTAAGATAATCAGAGCAGTTTGTACTCATTTCAAAGGAAAAATGCAAAAATCCTCTGGAACAATATAATTTGCACACAGATTCATATTAGCATTAGCTTTACTGCTGGAATAGTAGTGTTGCTCATAGCTGCTTGGAGAGAATGAATCAGAAAGAAAGAATCAAAATGGACCAGAGATTTTAGTATTACTCGTGTTTTGGATACAGCAGTCAGACATGCCACCAATGGCACTGCTGTTTCAAAACCATCTCACAATTTTATTCTAGTACACAAGTTTTTGTTATTGTTTTAGCAGAAGAGACTGATGGCCTGTGGTTGTGACATAACCTATTAATGCTAAAGGAAGCATAATAATTCTTTAAAGAATTAAAAAAAGAGACTGAGTTTCAAGAAATTACCCTGCAAATTGTTCCTGAAAAAGATTCCTTTTATTGGAGAAAGTGAAAGTATCTTTCCTGATGATATCCAAGGCACTTATTCTATTTGACA
Organism: Edolisoma coerulescens; assembly: GCA_013397115.1. NCBI lineage: Eukaryota > Metazoa > Chordata > Aves > Passeriformes > Campephagidae > Edolisoma > Edolisoma coerulescens. The sequence continues at coordinate 1,173,311 of VWZW01004700.1, read as the reverse complement.
AAATATCTTCAACAAGTTAAAGATTTATCACTTACCTATCCCTATCTCTCCGAGAACCAGTTCGCAAGCCACTACTTCTCCGCATTTCTCTCTCTCGCTCCCTTTCCCGATCTCTCTCTCCCCTATTTCGCAATCTCTGCATCAGACCTGAAGGGCAAAAAACCTCATAAACTTAAACATCTTTATATTTCTCTCTCCTACCTAAGTTTCAGTGTAAGGAAGACTAAGTTTTGGAAGAGCTTGAAAGACATCAATGAGACAGAACCACTTCATTTGAAGAAGTGACTGGGTTCAGCCAAACTTAAGAAAGGACCTGAAGTGTTTGTACGAACTTAAAAATGACAGAATACTTTAAGAGTTTATATATAACTTCAGAAACATTAAAACGTGTTTGTAGCAAGTCAGATGGAGCAGCCATATTAAAATGTATAAGCACTTAATAGCTAAAATCTTGACAATTATTACCTACTGGAGAGAAGGACACTCAAAAAAGCTGAGCACATCTAAAGCAGACTCTTGAGGTTCCTGTTTCTGAAAGTGTGGGGGGGGTGGGGGAGAAAAGCCATTTCCTTGCTTCAGAGAACTAACACACAATTTTTATGGATTCTGGGCTGAGCTAACAAGAGATGTCTCTGGCACAATGCCAAGTATTTCTGTGTTAAAAAAGGAACCAAGGCTTTTATGAATATTTTCTGTAGATTAACTGCTGTGCATCACTTACTTGTATGGGTACCCTTGTTGGCATTCTGAATGCAATCTAGATTTGGCAGTTTCTCATTTGACAGAAAAGCCTGTGCAATAGCAGTATAAAAGCTTCGTGCTACACCGCTGCCTTCTCCAGGCTCATCCTTAAAAGTAACTTTCACTCTGTGTACAGCCATCGGAGTGGTAGCACACCTGCGACCAAAATGGTTGTTGAGCTGCCTCATGGTCTGCTGAATTAGAAGATCTCTGTCTCGATCAACCTAATAAAAAATACAAAAAAAGTTTTTTCCTTACCAATTACCATACTGAGAGACTTTCAGCTTCACAACAAATTTATGGACACTGCTGCACAGACTCAAAAAATACCAGTTAGACTGAGAAAAACTTCAGAGTAATCGCAACATAACTCAAAAAGTATGATTTAAGACACCTGCTTGCAGACTCTGAAGTACAACTTCTCCTATCAAGTTACTGTAATAATTCAACTTTTAATGAAAATGTATTCAGAAGATAAACTAACATTTTTTACCTCCAATGTTAAATCCCTTGATTGCTGGTTTCTAAGTTTTTCCATCTCCCTGCGGAATTTCGATTCCTTTACTTCAAAGCCACCTAATTCAGTCAAGATCTAAAAATAATAAAAAAAACCAAACACAAACCCCAAAATCAGAATCATCAGGGAGAGTCACAATTTAGTTGTAAAGGAACTGTCCTTATACTGAGAAATACATACCGATCCAGGCTCTGCTCCAACATCTTCCATGAATACTCTACCGAACAACTCCAGAGAAAGGCGCCAACGTCCCAGCAACATGTCATGAGAAATAACCATGCCCATGAAGCTACACTGCGGCCTGACAGAAAGAAGAAAAAATGACAGATACGTGGAATCAAGTTACATTTCAGAAACGTTTTGCGTACTTTGGCTTTTTCTTACTCTCTGCCTTCAACTAAGTTTTTTATTCCTGATAAACAATGACATAGTACACTAAGTCTGTGGACAAAAGAACATGAAGCTGCTTAGTTTCAGCTGAAATGCAAGTCTTGCTTCCAAAGGGTAATTACTCCAAAAGCATGTAACTTTGCTGCTACATGGAATTCACTGTTACTGGTCTCCCTTCAATCAAGACCTTAATTTCTTTTTAAAAAGCTGTTATTTGAAGTGAGGGCAGTTCAGTCCCTAAAATTGCATAAAGTGTGGGCAGCACCACCAGACACAGATGGCAAGTTGTCAGTTCTAATTGCTCAACTTGGCTACCCAGGACATCACAGTAGGTCTGCAGCAGGAAGTCATGGAGTAAAGGAATTTGTCTACGGTTGCACAGATCTCTTTGAAGACTGTTCAACCATTCACTTTAGAAGCTCATAATCACAAACTACAAATGCAAACTAAATTAAGCTACCCATTTTAATTAAAAAAAAGACTTTCCAGAGTCCCAAACAGCCATTTATCAGATCAGTAATATTTCAAAGAGTAATTTTTAACTCAGCTACCTGAAAGATGTGAGAGGTGGCCCTTCACTTTCTGTCAATCCTATCTCTGCCAACAAGCTGCTTTTCAGTTGTGCTGCAAGATCGTGAGCTGAAGGCCCTGGTTTTGAACTCTCAGATTCTTCTGTAGGCACATTTTGTTCTTCCCCTTCCTTCTTTTGCCGATTTTGCATGCTCATAACATTTTTTAAGTTGGCTGCATAAGACATTTTAGTTGGAAGAACCTAAAGGAAAAGTAAAATTTAATTGCACTTTCAAAGCAGCCTAGAAGGCTTTTTCAGCACATATATTCATAGATGCATATTCTAAATCACACAAAAGTGAACACTGTTAAGGACCTGTTAAAACACAGTAACCTCAATCATTTCAATAAATTAAAAAAAAAAAAATTTGCCCACTGTATGTCTGCATTTCATATGCTTGCCAATTAATGTTCAGTCTGAAGGCAAGTCAAACCTACTGGACTATAGGAAGATTTAATTCTTTTTATCAAAAATAATTATATAATTAGCATTCCAAAATTAACTCAGGATTGTACTGCTGCATTTAAAAAAATTACCTGAAAGGTGCTATAAATCAATAATCATGAAGTTTCTATATTAAGCATACTGTTCGTAACAGTTTTCACAGGCACTGGGCTTTTAAATTATCATTCTAAAAGCTATGTAAAACTCTCTCTGAAAACACTGAAGTGTCTTTCTAAGGAATGAAGGTTCTAGTTTAAAGTTCTGCATTGTTTAAAATAATAAAAGCTTTACACTTACCTCAAGGCAGTTTCTATCCACTGTAACTTCCACTAAGCATTTCCCACTGTTGGCAGAAGATGAGTAGAGACCCTGACTGGGTCGGCCGAACAGATCTTCTTTGCGAGCATTTGGCTGAAAAGTAAGAAAAGCGTTCTGGGTCAATAATATACTTCGATGAGGAATGAAAAAGCAAACTGCAGTTTTCTTCCAAAACACCATCTCTGATGTCACCTGTAACAGATGCGGCTGGTCTGCCAAGGGGATGGCCTCTGCCAGAGGAACCTCAAAAGGATTGGGTGGAATGCAGCCGAGGAACGTCATAGAGTCTGACCGTCTGAAAAATGGATGGTTTTGGCCAGTCTCTGCTGGGAGGGTGTCATCATCTTTGTCGTTGAGTGTAGCACCTAAATATCAGAGAATATTTCAAATCAGTTTTCTCAGTTATAAAAGCAAAGGACATAAAATGCCAAAAATTAATATCCTTCCCTCTTAGCTATCTCACTAGAGGAGAATCTCTGCAAATTGAATACTTCTACAGAAGCTCATCCTTCCACATCTAAGGATGCTTCCGTAAATGCTGTATCTTTTCTTAGTTATCATTTTCTTAGTTATCACTTTTATTCTTTTTACTATACCTAACTTTACTGAACAGGCACTCCTACACTGTATGTAGGAGTATACATTCTATTATTTTCAGCACAGTTTCATCAGATCAAAAAAATAAGTTTAACTCTGATTCAAATTTTAATGTGGAATGGTAAGTAAGGGCAGAAATGCTGTGGTTTAGTGAGAAAGGAGATTAAAAGATGGCCCTGAAATGAGAGGCAATGAAATAAGCAATGGCAGAAGAAACTTGGTAAAGTAACAATGCTAAGAAAATCTTATTAAAACCCAACTTTCCATATACAAGCAGTAAAATTAATTCAAAGTCTCAGCTAGCTAAAGAGAAAAAGCACTAAGTCTGGCATTTTGGTATGCTATGTCAATTTTTGTATACTAACTTTGATTGGTATCATCATCATTTTCGTGTTCTGAATCTTCATTGTCAAGACCCAGTTCCAAAAGCTCCCGAGTTCTTAATAAAAAAAAACCAAAACAACAACAACAAAAGAAAAGAAAAAAGAGTCAATTATCTTGAAGAAATTATTAGGCAAAACCTCTACATCTGTAGCATAACCAGGAGTGTACTTAAGAGTTATACATAAAAAAACCAAAACTCACTCTAAAACTGAAGCACCGTAGAGAACTTCTCATTACATAGTCACTACATCACATAGAGTTACTCTTAGAGCCCTTTGGCCAATTACCAATTTTGATCTTAAAAGTTACAGCTTTGGCCAGTGATGGGTATGCTTGGTTTTAAACACTATATCAATATAAAAATCTTAGGAACCCTGCATTAATGGAAGAAATATGCAAGTGAATGCTATTCCACAATTTAAAAATAATCTCACTGATGGCATTTCAGAAGGTAAGTCTGCAAGCTGCCATTAAAAAACTTGATTTCACTGTATTATAAAAAGGGTCAAGAACTTTGATTAGTATTCATTTCTGGCAGTTTATGCATTGTGAAATGTGTTCTGAAACTAGATGAAGACTGATAAAAAGTTCATTTCATTCAGACTACTAATATGTCATCTAACAGAAGCAACTGTTTGAACCACTCACTTTTAATTGAAAAGGTCTAGGCCTTCATAGTTTTATAAGCATTTCATGTAAATTTCACAAGTCTTTGATGAACAGTTATCTGACAGATCTCACTATGTGAGTTTTTTTGGGGAAAGGCAGCTTCTGGAAGTATGCTACTGCCTGGAAAAGGGTTAAAGTTGTGGCTATAACTACTCAAATCAGACAGTACAAAAACTTGATTACTATATTATATCATTCTTTCTTGTGAGGAAACTACTGTTGATAACATCCCCCTCCGGTACACTTTTGAAGTCATAACAAACCTTACATTACCAAGATAAATAGAACACAGTATTGCAACTTAAGTAGCAGTCCAATATATATCTAAAATATCAGTATCTCATATTTTACAGTTACTAAATTTGTAGAGAAAATCAAACTTTAAGTTTGACCTGCAGTATTGAAAATTAGGAGCAGAAAGGCTCAAAGATCTGCATTTAACTACTGACTAGGACTGCTCGGGTACATTACCTAAAAACCTAGTATGAAATGAGAACAGATGGTGTAGACTACCAACACATGGACATTTCTAGGATCATTAATTGCCATTTGAAATAAAAAATATATAAAAAGAAATCTTAAAACATCTTAAAAATTAATAAATGTACCTTGTAAAATGCTATAGTAAGTAGCAGTTTTTCAACTCAAGGACATTTTCATCTATTGATTTCCCTACTGTGCTTTAAATTTCAGGTAAGTCACAAATGCACATAACCAAATGGAAAATAAAACCACAAAAGCCCATTATGTCAGACAGTGGCATTTTTTCCAATGTCATCTATAACATGTTTGACGGATATCTAAGTAAGTTGTTACCACGTCAAATGTATGTCTCATGTAATTAGCCGAGAAATTGTCCTGAGTATGTTTTTTAGAGGCACTGCTATGGAGTTAAAAATCCAACTCAAGTTTCGACAGTAAGGAAACATTTTACAGCAATCAGCATAAAAAGAAGTGAACAGCGTACTGCAACAGGCTTATCAAACACAAGTACGTTATATACCATTATAGAAATTCTTTTTATAGTATGTATGTTACTACACACCCCCACACAGACATACAGATTAATTCATATATTTCTGTAAGTTATTGAGGAACAATGCCAATGACTGAAACAAAAGGGCTTATGCCACTTTTGCTTAAGTTCTGTTTCTGGGAGTCAACCTCAATACCTTTTCCTTTCCAGCTGAGGAGTATCCAATGTTGTCTGTTGATTCATTGCTTTAATCCAATAAATAAGGGCTTGAAAAACGTAAGCTACGTGCTTTAGTGAGCAGACATCTAGAACAGGAAGAACATCCGAGTGCTCATCGTTGTGAGAACGCATCAAGGACAGTGCATAGTTCAGGAAATCACCACGTGCTGACATCATTCCCTGACGGGCACTGAGTAAAGTAGCACGTCTAGAGAAGGAAAAGGATTGAATACAGATACATCAGGCATCACAGGACAACATATACTTTATGTATAAGCCTTATATTTGAAATTTGGATGTAAAATCTCAATGAACTCCACACAAAAATAGTGATTATAAGCTACAAACATAGAACAAGCAGTTCAGATGCAGTACATCGTAAACAGTTAATGCTCAAGATGACTCTAGTATGTCAGAATAAACCAAACAGGACAACAACACAGGAAGACAACTGAAATCAAAACACTAACTACATTCCAGCGCTACAACATTAGATTCCTAAGATGTCTGTGAATAAGATTTAACTATAAAACTGATAATTCATATTGCATGCAGTAATCAAACTATTTTCATACCTTCTTCCTTCAAGTGTTCTTAAGCTGGCTTCCTCACGGGCTGTCATCCTTTCCCTTCTAGCTGAGTTCTGAGAAGCATGGAGAGGATGATTTGGATGCCCAGGATCACCAGCAGATGATAATGCCGAACCATAACGCAGCTGAGCTTCAGTAGAGTCCATGATACTGACCATCCAATTCCAAGTAGGAATAAGCTTTTCTTCCACGTAATTCTACAGAAAATGAGATTTAATTAGTTTTGCAAACAATAGAACTAGATTATGAAAAAGAAATCTTAACACAAGCCTCCACCTGATTCCCTACAAAGAGGCTGTAAAACCATGTTCAAGAATGGCCAATGATCGGTTTCTGAAAGCTCTGTTGAGACTGCTGATTTCCTGTGGTGGTATGCAGCTCTCATCACTTAACACTTTGATACCTATGAAGCATTCTCACCATCTCTCTCTCTTTTGGGCATCTCTTCTACTCCTCCCCTTACAACCACTCAGCATCTCCCAGGTGTGCACAACTTGGCAATTTTAGCTGAATTCCTGACTTTCTATTAGCTTTAACAGCCCTCATCCTACCAGATCTTTCACCATTCTTCACCCCTTGCAAATTACTCAGTGAAGACAACAAAGTTAAGACCTGCACAGAGAACTAAGTCTGCATGCAAGTCTCACCTCCTGGTCTCATCTTTGCTTCCCTGTTCCCACTACTGGCTCTGCAGCCTGCTTTTCTTGCCATCTGCTAACTCCATTGACCTCTTGGATTTTTTTATCCAACATCAGTCTGCTTTCTTCATTCCTCTGCATTCTGGTCTTCAAAAACATCCCTCACACTTCTGATGCATTAAATTAACAAAATGCTGTCTCAACTCCATTTCTGTGTCCAAACAAAACCTCTACTGCTCAGCTTTCACGTGCTAATACAAATGTCTTACTGCCTCAGTTGGACAGATCTCCTGTTCACTCTTCCTGTTAGGAATCTCCTGAACAGTAAATTATTTTGGCCTCCTCCATAATAAAACTACACTCTCTTATTTCTTTCCCTGTGTATTTACCCCAGTGTTTGATCCCAGAATATCTTTCTAACCTTCCCCTCCCAAATCAGAAGTCTTTTCCTTTCATCACACTGTGAAAACAGAGCCATACAAATACCATCAATTACAAGTAAGTATATTGTCACCAGGTTTTCACATCCCTACACAGCACTACTAACAGAAAACAGCATCCCTTGATTTCTTGCCCCCACAAAGCAGCTGTGCTATTCTGACAGGTGACTTCTGTACTAAATTCAGTACATATGATTTTACCCTATAAACTATGCCCAAGCACAAGTTGATACATACTTTCTGAACACTCTAGAGTCCCTCCTGCCTTGTCAGTCTCTGAAACTAATGTCTGTATATGAAGGGGAAGAGTGCTGTCTGGCATGTATTTTCTCTACAGATGCATTTTACGTATATTTTCAAAAACAGTCAAGAGCACTGTACAAAAAATATGTGCATAACATGGAAAGGATGACCATGTCCCTGAAGGAAGGGACAGTGAACAGTACATTTACCTGTACAAATCTTTTATCTCATTTAATTATTTGGCCCTTACTAACTTTCTTCTTATACAGACTCAACAGTTCATGTCAAATAGAATACGGCAGTAGATCTCTAGCAGAAATCACTAGTCAATTCTGACTTAACTACTAATTACATATCAGTCAGACATTGTTTAAACAAAATCAACTTAAGTTCCTTTTTTTAAAGAATAGATGCATATGAAATACTATCAATTTAATGGAATAAGTAAGCATAGTTACTTTAGCCCACACTCTCTCTTAACATAAGAAGAGACTGAGAGTGCTGGAACAGTTTAGACTGAAGAAACAAACTCAGGAGGATCTTACCAGTGTGTATAAATACCTGATAAAAAGATACAAAATATACAAAGCCAGACTCTTCTAAGTGATACCCAGTGAATGGACAAGTGCCAATAGGTACAAACTGAAATACTTGGTAAGTCCCTTTAAACTCAAGAAAAACCCTCTTTTACTGTGAGAGCTGTCAAACACGTAACAGGTTGTTCAGAGCAGCTGTGGAATCTCCATCCTTGGAGATATTCAAAACCTAACCAGACAGTCCTGAGCAACCTTCTCCTGTTGACCCTCAAAGAAATTTAGACTAGCCAATAGGCAGAGGCCAATTTCAATCTCAACAATTCTGTAATTTTACCTAAAAAAATCCAGTTGTATTGAAATCATGTTTCTCTATGAAAATTTCCACGTTCTTACCTGCAAGTTAACTGCATCTTGATAAGTCAGCTTCACTGCAGCTGGAATCTGGGAGTATACTAAGTGATTGTATTTGGGAATCAGACCCATCAGATCAGATATCTGCCGTATCACAATACTGTATGCTCTTGCTAAGCTGCTTGCCGATGTTAAGTAGCTGCTTGCATTGCTGGCTTCAAGTGCTGCAGCTGCTGCTGCAGCACTTGTACTGATGGTACCACTCCGACGTAGGTTTGAGGGATCAATATAAATCAAGCCCGCTGAACTTGCTAAACATAAAAGAAGAGATGACATTAATGAACTCATTTAATCTTTGCTATGTGATTTGTGCATTGATTGATATCATGAATATTTCCAGAAATAAACTTGGAAATATTACTGACATCACAACTGTAACTAGCAAATAATTACTAACGACAGCAAGCATACTCAGATCTTAACTGCAACGGATCTTTTCTTTTTTTAAATTCAAAACTAGAACTGGAACAGTCAAGGTAGGTCAGCAGTATGACAGAGAGGTAAGATTTCATCCTTAAGAGAATAAACAAAGGCAGAGGAAGGAACAAAGCCAGCCAGAGCTAGCTGGCATTCATGCATGCAGTTCACTCAGACTTGCCTGCTGGGGTTGACGTACTAGAAGGAGCTGTGCTGGTAGTCCTCTGGTTTTGGGTATTCCGGACAGCCCATTGCATGGAACGGGGAGCCTGGGCAGCACCATTGGCATGAGAGCTATTTGTGGTTCGCTCCAGAGGCTCATCAAGCATGAAGGTCTCCTGCTCTATGTCATCACTCTGACTGCTGCTGCTATCAGAGTCACTGGAATCATTTGACTGAGAGTCATCTTCAGAAAAAAATGCTGGAACACTGCTAGCTCCTGTTGAGAAAAATAAGCAATAACTGACAGCTCCACACCTGTGCACATATACATGTATCGTGTCAGCATAGCAGACTTCTTCGATGAGAAACTACACTATACTAAAAAGCTTCAGGTACCACTACTGAAAATGTTCAATAAATAATCCATATAACATACTGCTAATTATCCACAGGCGTAATGAAAAAGCAGTATGATTACTTACACTTCAAAATATAAATTAAGAAGTAATCTGATTCAAAAATTCTTCACTGATTCTACCCCTAGGAAAAGAATTCTAGAAATTATGCTTCTAAATTGGACAGTAAAGCAGTTGCTCTCAAAAATCTGTACAATAATTGCTCAGGTTTTGTGTATTGATTTAAACCATAAACCATTGTTTTAAACTTTTACATTTAAGTGAGAACATTTCATTTCACTTCACAAGAGTGCAAGGTAATCTCAAACACCTGCAGATGCTCCATAAGAGCATCTTATGGAGCTCTCATAAGAGCATATAGGTCACATCTTATTGCATTTTCTTGTCCAGAGAGTCTGCCTAGTACTTTACTATCAGAGCAAAGGAAAAACAGGAAATCTGGGGAAGGAGGAGGGTACTTACTCCTAGGATCTAAATTTAACCAGCTAGATTAAACCCAAAAAGATGTGGTGTACCTGCTTCTGACCCAGCAGTAGCTGCAGTGACAACACTTCTGCGCCCACTGGCATTGTCCTGGTTACTGTGGTTACTCTCACTGTCACTTTCTGTTTCAGCAGCAGCTAGCAAATCCAACTCCATATCACTGCCTGTAAAAACAATGGACAAAAAAAACATCTCATGTTTAAAAGACAAAATTAGAATTACTGTAGTTGACTCATGTAAGACACAAACAAACCCCAGACCCTCTTACTATAGCAGAAGTTAATGGATATGCAGGGGAGTCATAAAAGCAGTGCAGACACCCAACAACACCTGGAACATGTTTTCTTATTTTCCAGCAATTAGCAACCTGCTCTCATTCTGCACTGTACATGTACATTCAACACACAGTGAAAATAAAGGCTTTTAGGATTCAGAATTAGTCATTCAAGCCAAAAGACTCCACAACTCTTCGTAAACATGTACTAGGACAATTTACCATATGCTGTTTCACCTAGTATTTAAGGAATACTTAAAAACTAAAAAAAAAAAACCTAACTAAATATACAGGTTCTATTCCAGTTTTAAGCTTTAAGAATGAAACGTTTGAATATTCAGCAGATCAGTAAACAGATTTACTGTACTGTAAATGAATTGACGGGAAACACAAAGCACAGTCAGAAAGAGAAGATAAAACTTTTTTTAAAATCATAGCTTTGGGCCATCTAATCCCAAACTAAGTAATACAAGATAAGTCATATTAATTTCAAACATTTTCATACAGAATTGATTAATTTTGTCTACAAAATATTGAACCTTAATTTAGTACTCTGTGATTAGTTTGAGAACTAGCCTGCAAGGATTCAAATAGCTTTTGAGAACACATGTACCGTCAACATTTTACAGTAGCAAATAAAAAAGGTAAAATACATTGTTAAACAAGAATATAATAACATCTGATACCTTTGGGACCTTAATATTTTCTCCTCAACCAGAAAAAGTTCTTGTACTTGTCTACTACAAGTTATCTATAATTTTACACATCTCCTTCCATAAGATGAGCAGTCTGGAACCCTTGGATTCTCTCTACTCATGCAAATCTCCCAAATCATGATCACTGGTGACTCCAAAGATGCTTTTCTTTTTGATGCATAGTTTTCTCATTGAAGCAGTAAATGCAGGATGTACATTATACATACCATCCTCATCATGCTCATCATGCTGTCCTTCTGCTTCCGCATTTTCCTCACCATGTTCTTCCTGTTCATCATGATGGTCTTCTTCACCAGCCACCCCCTCAACCACCTCAACCTGGAAAGAGCATTGTAATATTATGCCAGACTCTCTTCAATATTAGAGAACCTATGCGTTTTCCAAAACAGAGTGCAAAGTTTCATTTAAAAAAACATATCTTAGAAAGATGACTGCAAAATTGAACTGATGTGAACAAAAAATGAACTTACAGCCACAGCAGTTGTACATCGCTGTACAGGTTATAGAGTTGTGGGAAAAAAAAAAATCACATGCACAAATAAAACAGCCTTGGACATTAGATTTTAACGCTGTAAGGATAAAGGATAAAACTGACTACCAAACCTAGAATTAGTTTCTAAATACTGAAGGGGTATCATCTGTTGAAAGACCCTCCAGCTCTCTAACAGAACCTACATAATGCATTAGGTGTGCCATATTGAGAAGAAAAAACAAGTACAAAACAGAAAACTGACCTCTTCTACATCAGCTGAAACAATATCATCTTGCTCTTCATCCCTGCCACGAACTGGTTGTGACTGGCTGATTCGTCTTTGCTGAGGATTCCTTATTATGTAGGATGACTGAGATTGACTCGAACTTAAAAGAAAAATACATAAAAATAAATCCTCCAAAAAAGTAGATTTGGATCTCTGGATATCACTTAATGGAAAGCTAACAAAAACTCAAAATCAAACCACCCTTAAGAAGTCTCTGAAAAGAACATATAGTAAGCTTTAACAAGTTTTACCTGCTAGACTGGTCAGATGATGGTCTGGGTGGCAGAGGCTCCACAGAAAACAGTTCTTCACTTCCCTGCATGGCATCTATACTAGTGCTAGCAAGGGTAAAGGGTGCTGTAGGACGTGCAATTCCCATCCTGACCGGAATAATTAGAGATTCTGCTACATTGCACAACTCTTCAACAGCATAGGGCAGTAACGCCTGGAATACACGTTTACATTTTCCAATTGGCTGTGGAATAAAATTGCTGCGGAAAAATACAGAAAGATAAATGTGAAATACATCTTTTTTTGCCCAAAAGCTTCATGGCACTATTAATTGTCCTAATTTTTTTCTCAAAAAATCTTCTTTAACAGATACATGCATTTGTGTGGATAGAAACAATATGCAGCTATTCAAGTCAGTGAAAAACATTTATCATTCAATAATTCAAGACTAAGGCTTGATATCTAGATCTACTACTGATAAATAACCATACACTGTAATTTTCATTTGTTAAAAAAACCTATTTCCAAAAATCCTAACGCTGTAGACAGAGAGGTTCAGTATAAACATGTAAATTAACAAGCACTGCATTAAGAAGTTACATGACATACCAGCAACTATTGTGCAATCCTGAGATTTGCACCTTTCAAAATCTGTCTGTCTACAGAATACAAAATAATTCAGATGTTTCTGCCTATCGTTAATTTTTATCAACTCATTTTATATGAAAAAAAAAACTTTTAAATTAAGGAAAAAAGCCACCACAATAAACACATCTTCACCACTTACTTTTTCTTTTTGGAGGAAGCCATCTCCACACTAAGAATGACAAACACTCTTGCCACAGAACGCAGGAATCTCATTGTAACAGCAATAGCTTCTTCTCTGCGTCCTGGCGTATACTTGTTTTGTAATTCTTTTACCAGAGTACCCAGCAAAGTATCTAACAGCTGAAGAAAGAGCATTACAACCCATTAGTTGTGTGTAGTTTCAAAGCATGAAACAAGAGAGATTAAGACTCAAAGGGAGATCACAGTCATAACGACACAAATTCGCAAAACCAAGATTAAATTGAAGTTAGTTTCTAATTAGTCTCCAAGCACATGATCTGAGATACCTTATAATATCCTATTATTCAGAAAACCTGTGTAAAACATGGCTAAGACTGCTTACCAAAATGTCTGCTGTACATTTGACAATAAGGCAGTGTGTAAAACAGTCCAAGCGAATAGTTCCACTTTGCTGATTAAGGTAAACTTGCTCTTCAGGCAGAAGATGACCTATCCTACTGCTTGCACTAAGACTTGGAAAAAACAAAAAGAAGAAAAATAAATTTATGTAAGTCAGCAGGTCTCAAATATCAGATCAAACTTTATGTCGACAACTATTTGTAGATACACACGGGTCTTTATTTTCCTGGGAGCCAAACATGATCATGGACTTCAGTGCATTCCAGTCCTGTAAAACACGTTCCAGAGCTAGCTGGGCAAAACGAGGAGGTTCTAAATCATGATCAGGCATATCAGAATCTAAAAAGACAAAAAAACCCAAAAAAACCCCATCAACATAAGAAAGAGGTACTGAAATATAGATTTTGCCATTTATTTCACTGAAACAGCTCTTACCTTCTGGATTTGCAGTTTTACGATTACGATCTTCCCTAATTCTAGGTGGTCTGTACTGGCAGTGTTCTACAGTTTGCCTGGCAACTGTCTGTACTAAAAACAACAGCAGATGTTCTCCCCTGTAATTAAAAAATTGTTAGTGGAAATACGATATACCACATATATTTACAAAAATAGTTTTAAAAATTCTGCCTTAGTCAATGCTAATATGAACTTGCCTGCTATTTGGCATGGTAACAAGATTTGTGGTGGTGAGCAGGCGGTAAAGGAGATCAAGGCGAGCAGACTTTTGTCCAGCAATTAGTGTCTTACACTTGCACTTTTCCCAGCAATCGCAGTAGGCTGTTGGGGATGTTCGTTTAAGCCTACAAGAAACAGACAAGGTGAACTGCAGCACTGTTCAGTAACATACCAAAACTTTTCTACACAAGCTGAGGGTGTTAGTGCACACCCTTAGATTCCTTCTGGAGTTTTCTGTTTCTGATAGTAGCAAAATGCCAAAACCTAGCTTAAAAAAGAGAAATACAGATTTTATATGGGGCAGCACACGACGTTTATTGTCCGTGTTTCCTACACTGGGCAGTTTCACTACAGAGCTTTTCACACTGCCTTAGTAGAGCTCATCCAAGATTATTCATTCTTCCCTAAAATAACCTCCATCCAAGAAAGTTAAGCTGAAATTACTCATGACATGCAGTAAAATCTCAGTAACTGTTACAGTGCTGAGAACATCTTTATAATTGTATTTGTCAGCCTATTATAGCTAGGATATTAATGCTGTAACTTTTACACCCTGTAACAGCAGCACAGAACACATGCAGCTTCAAAGCTCTGGGCCAGGATGATCTGAGATTTTTTTGATTGTTTGCTCACTTTTCCCTTTGTCACAGTTGATTTTTAAAAGATGAATATGCTACGTTTCTTTCCAAAAATTCACAAGAATGATCTGTCATCAGGATTCATAAAACTCTGGGGGGGCACCCAAAACGAAAACACAGTATTAGTTAGACATAATGTTCTTACAATGCCATGCACTTTAATAATTACTCACTTACTCTAAATACAATGAAGTGGAAAGTACAAAACCGCTTCAGGTTACCCTTTTAATTCTGACCTATTAAATAAATCTTATAGAGCAGATGCAAAACTATTTTATTAACCTTCTGTTCTCTAAGTTTGGAACACTTCAAGCAATGGAAAAGTTTATTAAGTATCAGTAAACAGAGGAAACCACAAAAATATTGATTTAATTATAAGAAACGGAACACAACACTTACTTGCAGTCATGTCCTTTGTGACAGACCCTTGCACATTCTGTGCAGCAACAAAGGGATTCCAATAGGCCACATGTTCGGCATTCGAATATATCCTAAAAAAACAAAGAAAAAAAATTTATGTATAGTTTTTTCCTCACAGTGCTTGCAATCTCACAGTATTCCAGGTTACAATAAAACTGCACTTGTTTAAATTGATGCCTAAACGTAGAAGGAGGTCAGTTCTAGAAAGTGAAACTTAAGTTGTTAAGTTAGAATATTCAGTGTGTTCCAAGAGCCCTGTCCATCAAAATTCTTGCCAAAGATAGCCAGAGGGGAAAAGCCACACCCAGTAACAACCATGTTCTGAGGAACAGAGTCAGCTTTGAGACTACAGAGAAGTTTGGGGAGGCAGTAACTACACCAGACTTAAAAGCTACAGTAATTTAAACAATGCAATTAATAATTTAAAAATCAGATTAGCAGACTAACACAATACATGGTTGAAATACATTCCTATTTGCTTAAAAAAAAAAAAGCTTACTTGGTTAATGTGTTCTGCACCAGTCCAGGTAAAACTGCATGTATCATTACAACACAAAACATACAAAGGAGAGTCATCTGGATTTGTACCAGAAGGACAAACCATTCCCATAAACACATCATCTTCTTTTTCACTGGAAGTTGCTTCAGCTAAAATAATAGAATAGCAGTGTTAAAAACAACCCCCCCCACAAAAAAAAAAACCACCAAAAGAATGCATTCTTGGCAGATGCCTGCCATTACAAAATCTCATACAGAATTAGAAGTTTGAAAAAACCCTGTTATAGCTTTTTAAGAAAACTTTCTGCTTGTCACATTATTTCTTATAGAAGCCACTGCAAATTCCTAACTGAAAAACACAACCACTATCTCTTCCCCAGTTTTAAATTCACTAATACTTTAATTAATTCACTGAATCACCATTTTGAAGGATTATGGACCATATTCTTAAAAGGAATATTCTTGTCCCACACAAAGTCCTACAGAACTGTGGTGTGACAAGGTCTAATGTGTTTAGGTTTTTCCCTAAATTCAGTTTCACATATTTCTCCTAAAAAATTAAATACCAATAATAAAAGAGAGTCACAAAATATTTGTTTGTATATAAGTCTTTTCAGGAACAGGATCTAGTTTAGCATATCACTGCATCATACCAGGTTTTTTCAATTTCAAGAAAGAAGTTCCAGGTGATACATTTTTGCTACCAAAAAATAATACCTTAATCCACTGGTTTATAAAGCAATGAAATGCCAAAAAAACTATAAAGAACACATATTCACAGAAATCTATTGCAATATACAAACTACAAAAGAGGAAGATACTCCATAATAGCAAAATTTCCAAAACATGCAGCAATCTACAGTGTTAATAACGACTCTGCACACATGCCAAAGTTTAGAAGGAAACCACACACTAACAATTACTAAAACTGTTGTACCTTTAGCAATTTTCTGTGCCGTTTCTAGAATTGTAATTGCAGCAGGATATGCCCGGCCACTAACTGCTGACATAAATGGTGTCATGCCTCTTGCATCCCTAGGCAAAAAAAACCCCCAAAAGACAAGTTAAAACACTGAATTTTTTCATTATGACAGGAGACACAGGATGCAAACATATGAAAACTTAGCACTGCTGATCTTGTGCAAACAGGAAAACCACAGTGAATAAGCACTCTTATTTACTGTACTTCTGTGAAACAGACATACTTTTAAAGTATGGCAGGACAACATACAGCTGTATTCTAACATTAGCAATTTTAACTAACAGGCCTTTATGTAACCTTTTAAAAAAAGGCTTCTATGTAATTGATTTCAGGTAATATAACATTACAAAGGATAGTGAGAACTCCTATGAAAACCCTTACTTAGCTGACAGCAATTCTCGAAGATAAGGCTGTAGAACAACACTATCACACAGCAATTTCAGTATGAAATGAGCATTTGCCTTCCGATCCTTTGATTCCACTACAGACGGTTCGGTAGAAGGACCTGTAGTAAGAAAAAAAAATTGCAGAGAAACAGTTTTTCCTCAAAAAATTACTACCTGCTAAAAGCAAGTAATTCAGTAATTCACTGGGGGGAGTAATTGGTAACTTGACTATTCAGTGGTTTCAGCAATACTTCACTGAAGTACTGTAAATTTCAGCCCAAAATTACATTTGAAATACAGAGGGTAATCCCAATTTCACGCTGATTACCATAGTTTTACATATTTGTCGCTCCCCAGGTATGTTTTTACATAAAACATAGTACGGTGCTTCATTTACTTTCTGCACACTTGTGAAATTCTGCTTCAATCCAATCTTCATCTGATAAGAGGCATTTTCATATGCAGAAAGTCTGTGCAAGCAAAGACAGCTTTTGAGATAATTTTGGTTCTAAAGCATAATCAAATAAGCAGTATGTCCTCACCTGGTATTGTGGAGGTGCTGGGTCCTTGGCCGGTGCCAGTCGCTGCTGTGGTAAGAGATCCCACAGCGGGGGCCAGGATAAAATCAATGTCACCATCTTTCAGTAAACAGAACAGCAGGATGTATATCAATACATAAAAACATCCCTAACAACATGCTCTTGCTGCAATGTCTAATACACTGCAGGTTTTCTGTATTTAACTGGTAATCTCTCCCACAAACGGCCACATTCCTAGGTCTGTAATGTAACTCAGCATTACAAAGCAGACTTCCCAGAAGTTTGACGCCAGCATTAAAAAGACACATACTGGATTTAAAAACAGCTGTTAAGTCTTCAGTAAACTCTTAAAGTTGTCTCAATGAACACCTGCTACCTCAATGGCATTAGAGAGATTTCAGTGTGAGACTAAAATAAGTTATTCACCTTAAAAGCCGTTGGTTCCTTTATCAAATCTCTCCTTCTACAGTCTAATGGGATATATGAGCAGACTTACCTGGATCCATTGCAGGAGGATCTGGAACCCAGCTAGGAGGAGCTATTGGTGGAGAAACTGGGTCCTGGTGATCACTTGATGAAGCACCAGCTTCATGTCTGCCCAATCCAGCAGCTCTCAAGGATCTTCTCATCATTTCTCTTAATCTCAAACTAAACACAAAACCAAGGCAGAAATACCCTCATTTTCATCTATAATTAGAACATATTTAAGAAGAATTTCACACTGAAAAAGGAAACCAAACTCCTCCTATCTCCATTTTATTTCAGCATAAATAAGGATGAGCCAAGAGGTATTTTTTTATTACGTTGTTGCACTAGAATGTTTTAGCCTTGGAAGAGAAGTCACTTAGCAATGCTTCAAGACAGATTCGAGCCCAGAACACATCCCTAGGCACCACAGCACTGCCTCTTGCAGGCAGCAGCTGATGGGCATTCTTACTGCTATTTGACATTCCTTTTGGCCCAAGCTCATTACTGCGAGTACTAAGCTTTTGCAGGATTTGCTCTTGCTGCTACTGCTTTTTAAAATCTAACTACAAGAAAAGGTTAATGAAAGGATAAAAAAATGGGTCTTGATAGAATTTCTTTTTAAGGAAGGTAATGATTGCTTAGAATAAAATGAATCAAATTCTTCCCCAATGGTGTTATATTGGTGTCAATATTATTTATCTGCATAAGTGACTACCCCCCTCAGAAATTCTCTTAAAACAAGCCGGGGCACCATTACAGTAGTTCTGTGATACTTAATACTTCTTGGTAAAGAACACTAGAGCTTATCCTCAAATTCCCTTTCCCCACAAGGGGGAACATTTCCACTTCACAACTGACAAAGCATCAACCCCAGAAAACAGAATTAGTTTAGAAATATCACACTCTTAGTTCTCACAATAAAAAGGGTTCAAAAAAACCACTAGAACTCTAGTTTGGTGCTTAAAGAAGTGAAGTTCAATTTTAAGCTAGCAACAGAGGCCCATTCTTAAACTAGACCGAAGGAAAGAATTAATAACAGATTGGTAGTTAATACAGAAATTAGCATACAGAGAAGAAGAAGAAAGCATTACTCAGTTTACCTTCTGCTGCTTGATGATCCTGCCCTATTTCCTGGACCATTACTTGACACAACAGAGATTGCATTTGCAATAGCTTCCACAGCTGAGAGCCTTTCAGC
The DNA here is from genome assembly GCA_013397115.1 of Edolisoma coerulescens. Classification (NCBI taxonomy): domain Eukaryota; kingdom Metazoa; phylum Chordata; class Aves; order Passeriformes; family Campephagidae; genus Edolisoma; species Edolisoma coerulescens. The sequence goes on along the minus strand of VWZW01004700.1, from coordinate 1,154,178 downwards.
AAACGTGTTCCTCTCAGAGCGCTCTGCTTCTGAAAAATTAAGAAAAGCGTCAGTGCTGAAATTTTACTTGGGAAAATTATAAGAAAGGAGTATAAAATATGAAAAGTCACAAATTTATTTTTTTTTTTTATGTTTAGAGAGACAGACTAGATTTATATACAAATCTTTCTTTTGGACGAACTTAACAATGATTCTGTACAAGCTTTCAGTATCATCAACAGACAAGAACCTATCACGTAGCTGATTCCAGACACTTGCTGAGTCAAGGCTTCAAAAACAATGATAAAAACCAAAGAAAACCAACCAAACAAAACACAAACAAAAAACAACAATGAAGAAAAACCCCCACAAAATCAAACAAAACCACCAAAACAACCCACACCCAAACACCAGACCAGGAGAAAAAGAAAAACAAACCACACTTCACAATGAGCATCCATGAACAATGCAAATCTGTGGGCTTGTAATATATATACTCTATGTATGAACATGCTTAGGAGAACTGTGTTATGAGTATAAGAAGGAAGTACAATCAGTTTACATCAGGAAGAACCAGCATTTCTTCTAACATCTACCACCCTAAGCACTGTAACACCTTCAGGTTCTACTCATAATGAGGACTGAATTTTGCCAAGTGAGATAAATAATATTAAAGTGAGATACAGAACATTATTTTTTAAAAAAAAAACAGGTTTTGGCGCAAACTAGAAGGAAAAGGTATATTTCTGAATTAAGAAAAATATTTCCTTAAAGTGACTCCGATCATTCTTTCAGGAAATGTCTCAAAGTTGCGAGGGCTAGTGCTCACTTTCCATTCAAAGGCTTTCCAAACTTAAGAGTCACCAGTCTCTGCACACTTATTTTCACCACTGACATTATTAAGGCCTGGATAGTTCCCTTTTTTTCCCCTCCTTTCTTTTTTAAATAGGAAAGTACTACTACGAATACTACTACTAATAATAATAAATCTTTCATTCAAAGAATGAAAGTATAAGATAATCTGAGGGCATGTGTCAACTGTTACAGTATGTTTAGTCTTTATATCTTTCTACTCATCACTACCTGAAGTAAAAGAGATCCTAGGTTTTGCTTGTTCACAAGAGTGTGCAGGCCTCTTAGATAAAAATCACCTACTACCCAAAGCAGACAACTATTAAACACTTAGCAGTGAGAGAATACTACTCTTGTGCCCCTAGCTACAAGTTGATTCGTAGCTGTAAATGAACTGCCATTGTACTTGTGCCATACTCCATTCTCAGACCCACTAGTTCTCATAACTCATGACCCATCACTTCTGGACCCCTCACACAGGGGGTCACAGCTCTTGAGAGTGATCCCTCAAGCAATGCAACCATTCTCTGCAACAGAGGTTTCACCTGTTCTGGAGAAAGTAATCTGTAACTGAATTTTCACTGTTCCACTTAAAAAGTTAGCATTTGTTTTTGGAGAACCATCAATCGTAAATGCTTTGGCTTTAATGGGTGATTTGCTGTTCTATTGTCTAATGAAATCTGTCCCAGTTCTCCAGGCAAAAACCCTCAGTTTTTATGTGTTCAGTGATGTTAGCTGAAGTTTAGTATCACAACTTTTTAATGATTTCACATGCTTCGGACATTTCTTTCGGACACGCTTTTCCCAAGATCCTTTCTATTGGCAAGACTGAGAAGATATCAATTCACAGAAACAGAGCAGCCCTCCCTCAGCTTTGCAAGTCTGGGGCCACTTTTCCTGCAATTCATTTATCATTTATCCAGCACTGCAGGAGCTATAGCAAAACTAGGCACAGGATCTGAGAGAGAAGAGAGGGAAGAAAAAAAGCTTATCCCTGCCCTCAATATTTCCTTTCCGGCACTTAAGAAGAAATCTGTATGAACAAGAGTGAAGAATGTCAAGAAGGTACTAGCTGGGAAGTGGCACTACATTCTGAAATTGCTCAGAAATATTACATCAGTATGTCTGGAATTGAAGCCTTTACTTCTAAATCAAACTTCTTTTACAGTTCAAGAGACAACCATATAACTCACAGACAGTAACATAAGTCACCACTGCCCTCCAGATGATACACAGAAAATAAGCTTGTCCTAATATCCATCACTAACAGCTACAGCGGAAGCTAAACGTGACCTGAATCTAAAGACATGAATCTCCTTCAAGGACAAGTTTTATGAGGGAAAAAGAGAGAGGCAGAGGAGTGTTACAAGTCTATCAGGTTCATGTTTTTCGTTTTTCCAAAAGTTAAATTACACCCAAATGAAGTTACTGAAAAAAATGTCAAGGTTGCAAAGACAAGCACTCAAATTAGGAAAAGTCAGATTAAGTTTGCCTATGCATCCTTTTTTCAAGGTCCTTGTGTGCTTATCGTAACATAATCTTCACTTACACAGTTGGGTTTTGTTTGTTTATTTTGGTTTAGGTTTTTTGTTTCAGATTGTTTTGTTGCCCACACCCACCCTTGCACCCAGCAACAAGACCCCTGCCTCAATCAGTGCACAGGATGGACGACACACTAAAGATGAAGGGTTGTACAGAGAGCAAGCTGTTTATGCCTTGTTTGCTGCAACATTAGGGAGGGGTGTATAAGGCAGCAACAGCTTGGGAAGGAGAGGGGGAAACATTGTATTGTGCTTAATACCACTGAACATCACTTTGGAAAACTGGAACCTGTTTCTGCACATCTATCAGCACACAGAACTTTGTGAAACAAGTTTTTACAGATGATCGTGATACATTTTACTTATTTCTGGACACCTAAAAGGTGCCTGACCCACAGAAATAATTAACATTCACAGCACAACTAAAACTACGATTAATCCAAGTCTAGAATTCAGTGTTTTGAAGTAACATCTACTCAAAATCAGGCCCTAGGCTTCTCAAACAGAACGCTCAAAATTATTTAATAGCTTTGAATACAGAAAAACTTCAAGCTATAATAAAACTCCACGCAAGAGATGAGAAAGCTGCAGTATTACCCTCATTTTATAAATAGGGATATGAGGAACAATTAAGGTCTATAAATGACTAAAATTCAATGACAGCACCATACAAAAATCCCACAAGGAAGGTCATTCATTATTCAGTGCAGGGTTTGTATGGTGTGCAAGAGTAAGGAATGGGGCCACACACTGAATGATGAGGATAAAAAGAAATATTGAATAGCTACCCATTCGGTGAGCACCGTCCATCTTGTGCACTGAATGAGGTAGTCCTGTGGAAAAAATAGTATGACGGTGTAATTAAAGACCATTTCACAATGCATACCCATGTATAGCACATGGGTAAACTTAATTCTGCCATTCCCTAACTTCTGAGTGCTTGACTTAGCAACCTCATTCTGTTAACATGCTTTTTACATAACAGTATTTAACAGTCATTTTTAAATGGTCTCAACAACTGGCATTAATAGGTCATTCTTCCACATTTCTTAATACATGTCAATGACAAGCAGCATTTCTAATTGAAGGTATTAACATATACTAGAACACTTCAAAAATATTAAATACCATTTCTCATAAATTTTACTAGTGATATAAAGGGGATACTAGTGATACAAAGGTAGAAAAATACTTTTTTCATCTAAAATTAACATGTGAATGTCAAAAGTTTTTACAATCAACAAAAACAGCTAAGTGCTCTTAACTATTGAATTCTTATAAAATTCTTATACATTCTTACGAGAGTAATAGAAATGTTGCCTCAGCAACATTTTTTGAAAGGCCACGACACATTTTAGGTGCTATATTTTAGTATACCCATATATGAAGAATGCAGCCTTTATCTCAAATTTTCTTGAAAATGCATGAAAATATTATTTTCAAAGTATTTTCATGATACTGTTGAGCTCACCCTCTTCCTCTTTTGTTTCCTTGTTGCTGGTTGGAAAGCATACAGATACACAAGCATGCAGAATATTACGGTTTCCGTCACATCTATGGCCAAGGAACGTCTGCAGCATTTGTGGATTCTGATCCAAGACAACTGCTTGTTCAAGATTCATCAGGTATTGTCTGCAAGCCTCATAGTCACATCGAAGAATGTGCTGCATCAATGTTTGTTTCTGTACTCAAAAGAATAAAATATTTTAGAAATGTAAAGCACGAAAGGTAGATATAAGTTTCATAAATACTTCTGATTTTCTTCACATTTTTAAATTAATAGGAAGGTCTTCATCTCCAACACTGGCTGGAAGGTAGTGCAGGAGCTGTTCAGAATATGCATCATCTCAATTACAGCACTGTTAAAAACAGAGCTGTGTGCATTCAGGCACTGACAAGCAAAAGGAACGGAGCAGCAGAAGTCATCAGGCGCACAAAAGCATTCCTTTGGCTTCACAGTTGGATTGTTAAGACAGATTACTTCCATTTCATAGCTCCATGTAACATGGGAAAAGTGATACAACTGAAAAAGCCTAAGGATCTACATGAATGAGTTCTAACCCAGTTCTTTTTAAACAAGTGATTTATGTGCTGGGAAGTGAATGATTAGAAGCTGTTGAAGGTCTGGGAGGTTCATCCCACATATAAGCAGCTTTTCCATAATGATGGAATACTACTTCACTGTGAACTCAGTCTAACAGCTACACAGTACCTCGGGGTGGCAGCAGAGCACACAGCAGATCTAACTGCACTGCCCCAAATCACTGACAAGATTTTACAAGTATGACATACAAATTCACAGCAGAACTAGTCATACAGCACCACTGCTGAGGACAGAACTCTACAGGTGATTCAAGTGAAAAAACCTTCACTTTCCTCTCCTAGTTTCCTAGTGCATGGTCCAAACAGAAGATTTAAAAAAAAAAGAAAGAAAAAAGGTATTGAATTCTCAGGGATCGAACCAAAACAAGTTGCTGGATCCCTGAGAAAAACTGTGCACCCATGAGACAAATAAAACTGTACAGTGTTAGTAGATTTTAAAAGGCAACCATTTCAAAATCAATGCCTAAAAAAACCTTACTAATTAAAAGCCTGATACAGAAATCATGCACCTTCCCAAAAAGGATCTTTCACTTTACTTGGCAAATTTGTTGGTGGTGTTTTCTTGTTTCTAAGAGAATGTTCAGCTGAAATTAGTTTCTTTCAAATAGTGAAAATACAAATCAGTATCTAAACATGAAGCTGCTTTAAGCATAACTTTACAAAAGCAAGAGAAAAAAAAGCACAGAATTCAGTAGCAGAGAAAATATTTTACCTCAACAGCCATAATGATAATAGCAGCTTTCTTTTTGATGGTCGAGTTAGCAGGAAGATTTGTTAAGGAATGAACACCCATTCCAAGACTACTAATAGGTGGAAGATCAAGCCAGTCAGGGTCTCGTATCCCACCCATACAATCTTTTGCCATTGGATAGATTGTACCATTTCCATCTCTAAGAATAATAGGCGATTCCTACATTTGGGAAAAAGAAGTTTCATTATTAAGTCTCCACAATTTATAAATATTATCCTTCCCAAAAGGTCCAGTTGTTCTTGACTGCCAACAATTACAACAGTTTACCCAAGATTCTCATTTATGGCATTGACTCCTATCATTACAGGTGGTGCAACATAAGATATGAGATTCCTTTTGCAAATGCCTGAAATGTGCTTAACACAATAAATATTACTAGAAGTATCTTCCTTATGATATACATTCATTAATTAACATTACCAGTGAAACAAATAGTACCTATACTTTTAGCTTACTTAAACGCTCCAGGTAAAGTTGAATATATTGAAATGAAACATTCAAATTCAGTTATTTTGCGAAAAATGTTTCCTTCAATTATCCTAAACAAAGTATATCATCTTTGTGGAAGAGTTGCACAAGATCTCAATCATTTTTAGTGAATCTGTATTTTCAGTCAAATACAGATTAATTTTTTTCTTGTTAATATTTCCATTTATTCTCAAGAGTGGATTTTTATCTGACCCAGTCCCAAAATATAGCTAGATAACAAGCTGATACTAATCCAAGAACCATTCTGTCACCTTTTTTCCCCCCTTTTTTACATTCAAGATAGAGTTTAAGTAAGATGTGCTTAGGTAAGTTGATTGCTATTCCCCTTGTGCCTTCAAAATAAAGGTAGCAGCAAGTTTTTCATAACCTGTTTGAAAAACTATTTCTTTGCCAGATTTTGGAAAAGCCTGACAGAAGGCTGTACCATCTCATTCAAAGATAACAGAAGTCAAGTGCAATGAGGTTAAATGATTGAGACACAAAACCACAAACCTGTCCAGCTGTAAAAATAGCAACACTTCTCTCATTCTGACCCAGGAACGCAATGCTGCTAGTAGGGAAATTATTTTCCTGTTCCGCCTTTCCTGTGGCAAGGTCAAATATGCAGTATCGAACCCAGTTCCCAGTTTTCAGAACAGCATGCACTCCTTCGAAGACACAGCAAGAAAAAAGTTAATGTGTTTTATGGATGGCATCCAGTAAAAGAACTTCTAGCTAAAGCATTTTCAAGAAATTACTAATATCAACGGAAGCACCTGTTTATGTCCTTTTGAAAGCAGGTGTTTTCCACTTGGATGAGAGACAGGTAATAAAGGAACCAACAGATTTGGACTCATAGGCTAAGTCCTACTTACCTTTTGAATCTACATTTACTGCTAGGATCTCTGTTTTTTCAGGAATACACAGCTTTTTGGGTGTTCTTTGAAAACAGTCAGGAACTTTTGGAGTTCCGCCAGTTTTTACGACCTGAAAACAGATGTAAAATTTTAAGCTGCAATTAAGCACACATAGTGCTGACACTTCAAAGTACCCATTATTTCCTCAATGTTTCACAAACACATACCTGCAGTTCATCTATTCTGAGCAGCCTACAGTCTTGGAGGAGAGAAGAAGGATCAGGATCGGAATTAGAACTGCTCTGACAGTTTGCATTATTGGAAGTGCCTGGAAATTTCACAGCAACGTACGCACCATCCACTTTTAGCACCTACAGGCAGAACACATAAGAGTTTTAACCAAAAGGCTGAAGAAAATCTGATTTGCTTCAAAATAAACCAGACCTTTATCAGGGAGAGGAAAAAAATTAAAATAACCAGTGACAAAATTGCATAGCTCTTGGTCATTAACCTTGTCATTTTGATAAAATTACTGAAATTTGAAAACCTTGGATTTCCTAACGACTTCACAAGCATCCTGAATCATATCAAAGGTCCCTCCATTTCAACATCCTATGTCCAACAGGAGCCAACATCAACTGACTAGAGAAGCTCCGACGGGTACTCCCCTGGTCTCTTTCCAACTTCCACCTCCTGGAAGCAGCAGGTGTTTTATAAACTTCATGTTTAATAGCCTGGATAGACCTTTCTCTTATTAGTTTGTGCAATCACTTTTGGAAATAAACACTATTCTTGTGGCAATGAATTCCAAACATCAGCCAACAATTCAACAACAACAAAGTCTACACTGAGTCGCCTTCTTCTTTAAGTGTCCATTAGCTCTTATACTACAAGACAAAGGAAAAAACTCTTTTTGGTTTTTTTTTTGGCCCACCTGAAAATTTTTAGTGTTCCTTCCTCAACAGGACTGTACACAGTGGAAAAAAGACCTGTTAGTTTATGGGTCTATTACCTGCTCTGTACACTCAATGATGAAGTTCTCCACTCAGTCCCTTAGGACTGAAGGATACAGACAAGTCTATCCAGACGTTCTTCAGGCCTGTGTGTCTGTCCTTCTCTGGCCCCGAAGGAAATAGAAGCTATTCAACCCCACACTGACACAGTCATTTCTAAGACTGTAAGCCTCTCTAAAGAGTTGCTGCCATGCATATCTAATCACAACTGTCAAAACAGGCTTCCTTGATAGAGGAACTTCTTGTGCTATCACCAAACAGCAAGGCCCTTTGAATTTCCAGTTGAGACCATAATTTTCTCAACAGGAAAACAAAGCTAAGGCAGAACGGGGTGGGGAAAGGACAGACAATGTTTTAATTATGAGCAGAAATAAGTACTCTGTATGCTCTCAGTCTTGATCAAAACTAGATATAAGCAACCATCAGTCTTTAATAAGCCCTAATTTCGCTATAGTTTCTACACAGAAAGTGCTTAACAAACAAAGGTTTAGATGTAACCAACTTTATCTAAAAAGTCTCCAACAATAAAAAACATCTCTGAAATTTTCAAGATACTGTATGTAAGAAAAATTTAGGCACTTCCATGTTTTTTCCCAATTTCTCCAGCTAAGTGCAGCCTATCAAGTGCACTAGAAAAAATGATTTATTGACAAACCTTAAAACATTAGCACTTCAGTGAAAATATGAACATAAAAATTCAAGCTCTTTTATATTTATTATAGTAGTTCTTAATGCAATGCACAGACACCTTTGCAACTGTACACAGAAATAGTAGAACAGTCTCTGTACTGAAAATCTTAGGATCTAAAACAGGAAGGACAGATAAGGACAAGAGGGACTTTCCCAAAGCTGGTATCAGAGGAAAACAATGGTTTCAGCAACTTCAACTAGATCTCAAAATCTTATTTACAGAAACTGAAGTGTTACAATGAACTAAGTTGCTCCATATTTCCTTCTGCATAAATGACCTAAACCTGATAACGAAAATTCATTGTGGACCTCCTCATTTCAAAGATACTGCTCAAGGCAAATCTTACACTGCCACACAAGTAAATCCATTAAGGATGCAAGTAAAATAACTCTTACTAACTTCAGCTGCCTTCTGTTGAACAGTTATTGATCCTTTTCTGGTAATATTTTTTAAAATCTTCTATGAATTAAGTAGAAAGCAATCCAGTCTTTTCCTTTTGAGGAAAACCTTATTGGCTTTCTTGTTGGTTTTATTTTTGAAAAGCATACCAGAGAAATGTCTAGAGGACCTAATCCCTCCTAACATCACGCAACAATGCCAAAGGAGAAAAGGAAGTATTTTCCTCTATATGGCTCTTGAGTCAGAGCAAAGGTTGATTAGAGAAAAAACTAAAACATTACAAGGATTAAACAAAGAGATCTTCTGGAGTAATAAATGAAATAGCTTTATAATCATATTAATGAAGCATGTAATTTCTAATCAAAATATTTTTGTTCTTTGGTTGCCTGAACATGAAATTCACCCAAATGTTCTACCTATGTGTATGTAAAAGTCAGTCACAACAGGTGAAACCCTTCACTATCTCACTGGACATGCGAGAGTTACTGCTTGAGACAATAAAATAATATTTTGGATAAAACCACATCTGCTTTTCTTAATACTGTGGTTCAATTTAAAATACCAGAATTTTCAAAGATTCACCACGTTTTACTCACAACACATCCACTCTATTATTATCACTGTGTTATGACAAATACAAATTCAACAAAAGTCATACTCATCAGAAACACTCTCAAGCATCCCCTAAAGCATGGTTGTTTTAAACAGTTAGCTTATTTAAAAGAAAAACCTTTTTTTTCCTCCTCCCAAAAGACAGTGGGACAGTGTATTTTAGATTTTAGACAAACCTTGCCAACAGGAACATTCTTAACATCTTCCACAAACACAACTTCCCTCAGAGACCACTGTTCTTCATTCACTTTCTCCTCCTCTTTCGGGGCAGGAGTAGATCGTCGTCGCTCTGAGAAAAAGTTTTAACCAAAAAGAAAGACTTGAAATATTTAATCAAAACATCAAAATGCAATGTTCAGTAAGCACCAAACCTTTCCCCCAAAGAGATTATCAGCAGTCAAATGTAGAAATTAACAAGAGGTTAACAAGAATACAACTATAAGAGTCAGAGCTACCTAACAAGTATATCATGTCACTTTCCTGCTTTTCTATGGATTTAGCACTAATAAAGCCTATATGAAAAGCAAAGCAATTCTTAAAGATATTTAAGAAAAGTAATTAGAATACAGGTTTTTTTTAAATGTTAAATAACACAATACTTAGAATACAAAAAATTAAAATACAAGGAACAAGCCCTATTTTGGCAGGGCTCAGACACTCGTGCTGTAAGTAAAACAGCTGACACTGTGAGACCACTCAGTCACCCCTGCTACAGTGCTTTATAGCAACCTTACAAAAAGTCTGCTTGCCTACCACATATGGATTACTTGGTAAACTTCTAGAAGAATAGCAAATGGGGCAGAAAATAGCTATTTGGGCTAATGGCAATTACAATGCAGTTAGATTTGCTCCAGACGTTATCTGAACAGTAACTGTAGTACACTCAGAATCAAATCTAAATACATAACATGGCTAAATTAACACTGGCAAGAACCTTTAATCTTCTAAGTTGAGTATATAGTGTAATTAAAACTATCAACATATTTAAAGTAAGAAGCACAGAACTTCTAAGCTAATTGCACAGTTAACTTCAAACACCAGTTCAAAAGCCCAAGCAAAGTTGTAGTCAGTGAAAAACTACAGTTGAATGAACTGCAAAAGAAATCAATAGTAAAATTACTGAGTACTGTAGATCTGAGCATATGAGATTCTCAGTCACCGCACAAGGCCATTTGAGTCATTAGGTTAATGCTTCTTAAAACTGCAGTTTGTGAACAATTAGAAGAAAAAGCTGCAGAGAGATTTCTTTAAATGATGGCATTGTGATTAACATTTTATAAATTTATGTGCTTAAATGGAGAGAAAAAAATGCTTAAGGTGTCCAGTTACACAAATTCGGATGTAGCCTTTCAGGTTTTTAAGCACAACTTGTACTATAAAACTTCTCTGACTGCTTTTGTATGTTAGTAAGCAATGTTGTATTTTAGACATTTTCTGTGTTAGATACAAACTACTGCTTTCTGCATCGACATTCAACTGCAAGGCAAGCTGTTCAACAGTAGCTTAATCTTTAAAGAAGTTTTCCAAAACAAGTTCAACTTCTGGGCTGCAAAGAAACTCATTATCACATTGCAATTAAACATAACTTTATCTTCAGACTTCCTCTTGATCACCTCCTGAAAGATACTTTTGATTCTGAGAACTGCTATGCTTGCGCAGATACACCTTGCATCAGGTAGTCACTGCTTATACTTATGTTTATTTAACACTGACAATTCACCGATTATTCAAAGTCTATTACAAAACCTTTATCTATATTGCAGTACAGATTGAAAGACTGAAGGATTCTGAAATTAGTACAGAATTACTGTAGAACTGCCTTTTATGGAAACTTCTTATCTACACAAATATTTTATGTTACTCTGAGCTACACGTTACTTACTATACGGCATTGATGCACTACTTGCTATTGAAGATGCATCACTACAAGTGGAAGCTGGGGACGGTGGAGGACCCATCTCAGTTTTCACTGGTTCCTGTTTGCTTTCAGGTCTAGAATAAAAGGTAGTACTTAGAGTGAAGAAAGAAAAAAGTGAAGTCTTTTCTGTGACAATGGACAAAAGTGTCAGTGTATCCCAGCATTGTTCCTTTATTAATACCTTAAAGAAGTAACTCCACATTTGTGAACGACCATCCTAACTGACAAGGCTATAAACGCTGGGAATAGTGCAGTGCTGCTTCATCAGGAAACAGCTTTTAACATTAACTGAACATAGATACACTATTACAGAAAATAAACATAATGAGCTTCATTTGAGGCCAGGAAGAATTATTAGCTTTATACAGTCACCTGAAACTCCAGAACTGCTAAACATTTTCAAGCTTTACTTGAATTCTTTTAAATCTGTTTTAAGAAACATTTAAACGGCAATTGTCAACCCATATTTTTTTTTCGAACTATGGAGGGGCTGAAACAGATCTGTTTAACCTCATGAAGAGCCAGAAAACAGCTGGTTCCATTTTCAGCTATTAAAATATAAAGTCTTGGAAACTTTATGGAACACTGTAGGCAAGGCTTCATTTAATACTCCTTCTGCATTTCACATGTCCATAGTGATTTCATACAACCGAGACACCTTTCCTGCAGTGAGTATTTCTGCACATCTAGCCGAGTTTACAAGAAACCTAGTATCTTATAAAGAAGGCAAAATTTTCAAAATGATAAAAATCTGACCTTCCTTTTCCACTACTACTCCCCAGTTCAAGAGAGTATCAAATAAATGATCTGTGCGTACGCACGCATGCGCTCTCCACACTTACTTTGCCTCAGTAGTTTTGTTGGCTTTCTCCATGTTTTTCAAGCTCTCAGGGGACCGAAGCTGAAATCGACAGCTGTCATTCATGTTCCAAACAGATTCCATTAACACACCAACTTTAGGAATTCCAGCACTGATTGAAAAAGCAACTGCTCCAGCATGGTAGAGGGGGTTATTTCTTAAACACACCTACAGATAGAAATATTTATTTCTATGAGAAAAATGGATTCTACTGAGGGAAATCATATGTGCATTATTTTAGTGCCATATGTAGGAGTCAAAATAGAAAACTTATGGAATCAAGTGAAGAGGAAAGTCAGCATTATGTACAGAAAAGGAAGCTGCTGCGCAATTCACAGCTGAAAGCAACAGCTTTAGCAGTGAAACTGTTCAACATATAATATTTAGATGCTCAACCACAAAAGGAACAATTAATCCAATAACAGAGACTCATCACAGTGTCAATTAAAATGGTTTTGGAACCAAAAGAAATGTGCTCCCTAGGAAAGAGCTGTTTTGTCTCGTATTAGTTCTAGTACTAATCACAGAAAAAAATCCTCCGTACCAGTTATCAGCCTTTTTGGTAAAGGCTTCAAACCAAAGGTCTATCACACAGCACAAATAAATCACATCCAGACATTAATGCTGCAGGCACTTAAATGCTTAATCATTTACTAAGCTATTTGGTCTATTGGGAATTGTATTTCTATACTTACTTTCTCTCAACATACAGAATCAGTAGGTATATTAAATCAGTAGGGAAACTAAAACAGAAGTACTTTGCATGTGTACAGCTTGTTCTTGTATGCAGCAACAGTCATACTTGTTAAAACAGTAACAACACTAACAGGACACAGCCATTTACAGTCATATAATTAAAACATACTATTTTAATTCCACATTATTGATATCACTTTTGTGCATAACTTTTTGTGCTAATTAATTTTGCTGTGTTTTTCCAAGAGCAGGCTGTAAGCTCATCATATAGCATAGTAAAAGTGCCACTGTTGACAGCTGTACTTGCCTGGGTTCCAACAGTTATGTTTGGCATAGAGGAGATACCAGCACTAGACTTCGGCTTTTTGTTTTTTGCTCTGGCCTTTTCTAGCATTTTCTTCCTTTGGCTGAAAGGAACTACACCCCTGTGGAAAAATGCATGATATTTTACAAAGGCTGTGAAAGAAAAGCTTTGTTCAGAACTTTGAACAGTTTATTCCTTCTGCTTAATGTAATCATGATCAAACATACAAGTGTGTGTGCCACCTTCTCCAAAATCTCAAAGAACTGCAGAAATGTCATCTTTTTCTATATGTATCCCCACTTTCCTAATTCATCTCAACTACCCCAATTTATTAGGGGGAAGTGGAAGAGGCAGAGCCCACAAGTTATTTCACTGCCAAATGGCTTTCCTTCCAGCCTGAAGTGCTGCAAAACCTCTGTCACAAGTGGTATACTCCAGTCACAGCTTTCAAGATGCAGGCTGCCTCTCGGAACTTGAGGATATCTTTCCCACAATTAGTGATAATTTCCAGAATTTGCAAACTGTGGGGAACAAGATAAGCTTTTTTTTGTTTCTAAATTCTAAAAGCCTCACTTTCTCTCTGGGGACATGGCTGAAGGAGCCTGGGATTCTTATGACAGACTTCAGCTGCAAGACGGGGAAAAAAGAACACTCTTGTTGTAATTGGATCCACTCGGTTTAGTTGAAAATCATGCCTGCATACACAGTTAAGCATGCTTATTATTTTGATATTTCATGTTTTAGTCAGTGGCTTATACAGTTAGAAGCTTTGATTCAAGAAACTCCTTCATCTTAAGTAAAACATGAAAAGCATCAGTCCTGTGCAACACTGGAAATTGAAATCCTGTCTCATGTACTACAGATCATGGTAACTGAGGGTATCAATAGTAACAGAAGCTTTTGTCTACATCAGTCTGGTAACATAAAATCACCACAGCCGACATTTAACTAGGAAAAGACATGTTAGTTCACAAATTGCTTCCAAAGATTACATATAAATGCTAATAAGTCTTTTTGTATTTTGCACCGATTATTCCAGTAAAGATGGAAGGTTCTAATAGCCAAGTATCTCGATGCTATGGCTTAGTAATTTCTATACAAAGAGTAATTAAAGTGTGGCATATCAGCCATGACATAATGAAAGGGCCAAGAACCAGAGAGGTGTAATTTTGGGATCTGGGACTAGAAGTTAGAATAAAATATGTCTGTGTTTAAGTTTACAACTCTAGCTACAAGTCTATTTAAATATTTTCCAGAGTCAACAGAATTTAATGAGAAAGCCGTTTCATAGAATTAATTTTCAATGCTCTGATTTCCTGTTCATCATCAACTATTTAACTCATCCATGCCTCAAAGCCACTTGAACTTTAGGCATGATACATAATGCAATGACTCCTGATACACTGAAAAATAATGCATGCTGACAATGCATTAGCATTACTCAATGAATTCACTTAAATTAGAAGCTCATTTCAGAGCCCTTTTGGAAGTATTTGAGGGTTTGTTTTTTGCTTGGTTTTGTTTGGGTTTTTTTGGCGTAGGCTTCTTAATCATCAAGTTGTCAGTTAAATTATTTTAACTGACATTTCATATTTTATGGTTAAAAGGGTTATATTTTAACAACTCCAGAGGGAGCATTTGATGTTATTTCCCGCTTCTTTAAGATTTAGACCACAAACTAACAGACCAAATTTTCTAACAGAGCCAGAGAGAGGAACATCAACCTCATATGTGGGTAAGTTCGTTCCATATTTATAATCTGAAAAAGGCCCAAAAGGCATAGAGAAGATTATTCTCTGATCCTGTGTAGTACTGACACATCCAAATGCTAAAGCATTTACACACATCTCCTAAAACAATGACCTTATTCTGTTAAAGATGTTATAATTGGATCCAAAAGCTTTAGGCATTAAAAAAGAGAATAAATGTATTTTAAAAAGGGAACCTAAGCTCAAGTGCAGATTTACTAAACTCAGAACAATGGTGGTTCAGTAGTTTTGCAATGCTTCTCAGAGCCAGAGACATGAAGACATCCAGAGCATCTACAGTGTTGTACACAAACACAGTATTACTTACCACCAATACAAGTTGTTCTCTAGTTGAGCACACGTGTAAAGAGCACAACAATGTAAAGAAACAATCCGTTCTCCCTGAAGCTCCGAGTATGTCTGTGCAGTGTGTTCTAATTTAGAGGCTACGGAGCTTAAAGTTTCATCTACCCATGTAGCAACCTAAGGGAGAAGGAAAGAAAGGAAGAGTGAAGGTAGAGGAAAAAAAAGAAAGAAAGTTGCACATCAGTTGCATCTTTAACATAATATTTACCGGTTTTGAAAGGGGAAAAAAGAGAAACACATCATAAAACAAAAAACCAATTATACCCTTTGGAAATTTATCCCCTACCATCTTTTCTTTCCCCAAAAGAGAGCTTTTCAGAATTGCTTTCCCCTCTATTTCCAGTCCCCAACGTTAACAAAAAAGGTTGGAAAAAAAAAAAGAGAAACCTGCCAAAAAGTATATGGACCTGTTGGTGTCTTTACCAAATCAGTTTCAAGGTCACTCTAACTGGGCTGAAAAGCATATTTAGACAATTTACATCACTGAAAGCTTCGATGTCCTTAATTTTTCTACTAAATCTATACAGAACATTAACAAGTTCTCTATTCTCAAACTAGTGTCAGTTTCTACTGTAACAGCAAAAAGTCAAGCATTTCAAATAATCAGGTAAACCAGGTATCTTTTCACTGTTTCAGCTGTAAATCTGACAGATTCCTTTTTTAAAACTTTTTGCATTTCTACAAAACACCAGATGGGGAAGAAAAGAAATGAATGTGCAAATGAATTTAAGTACTTTCTAGTGCAGATGAAGCTGAAGAAACAACCTCTCTATAATATACTGCAAGCAATTGAAAAAACCCAGCTTTGTCAAAGTCAGCAACCAGCAAACATTTCATACCTTGTTATTTTCCGTGGCAACAGTTGCTCTAATGCTATTTGCAGAAAGCAGCACTATCTTTTCATTGGTTAACCCCAAGAACATGGCTCGTGGATGATGTAGCGAAGGATTCTTTGGAAACAAAATAATGTTTTAGATATTCAAAGCATATAAATAATTCTGAAGGGAAACATTTAAAGCTATACAGTACCTGTGCATTTCTGTAAGGCTCTGATTCACTCCACTTCCATTGGTAGAGTTCTCCTTTACTGCTAACAGCCACGAGCTCAGAATATAGAGCTCCAATAGAAATAAACTTTGTTCCATCCTACAAACACAGAAATACGAAGTCTAAGACAACAAAATTACAAATGCATCTATAAAAACACATAAATAAAAAAAATGAACTTGGAATTGGTTTTTTTCAGAGCACCCATGAATGTCGAACCTGAAAATAAAGATATATCCAGATTGTCTCAAACTCAGCATGTCCCCATACACAATGCATCTGAAGAAGTGAAGGAAGAAAGAAATAGGTATTATTTCCCTGAACTTTAGAAATAGCATATACATGGCAATTAACTTGGACAGTTTATATTAAGAGCTTACACAGTGTTTTAAGAATACGACATTGCTCATAAAATTAAAGATGAGAAGATCTCTTGACATGCAACACTGAAAAAAAAATGTTACTGCTTGAAATTCTGGCTGTTTGAAATTAACAAAAAAAGCAACATAATTCCATTATTCCATTACTAAGTATAGTCAGGAAGATATCTTGCAAACTACCCAAGAAATCAATTATTAAATTCACTGTTTACTGAGAAACATTTATAACATTTCATTGCTCCTCAGCAAGTGCAGCTCTAGGACAAACATGTTCTTTCTGAAGTTCCTTACTAGTAATAACTCAAATTTTTCTTCCACTTACAGTTTTACAAAAAATGAAAAAAAAAAAACCCAATTTAAACCAGTATAAAATCAAATGCTGTCTTCTACAGCTACAGGTCTGAAAGAGAGGTACATGATATCTAGTCTTCTCTGTAGTGGTTATCTCCCAGATCAGTATCTTTAACTGACTCTCAGATTACAATACACCATGTTTACGTAGTTCACCCATCTGAGAGGAAACTGAACTCAGGCAGCCATTAAAAGAAGTCCCACCATCCAGTACATTTTTCTGTTCCCTAAATTAGGAGACTTTTCACCACAGAAGTTTAAAAGTGGAAACATTTTTAGTTTCATAAGTCTGGATTTACACTATTTTTTTACTGTTTTCATGCCCAGAAGGGCGCATTCCAAAAGGTGTGAGTGTGTCCTTGAGTAACACAGGATTCATTCAGGACAGCTCTTACCAAACACTCAAATGCACACCAATATTTTGGGAAAAAGAGAAAAGCAGCAGGAGGAAAGGACCAAAGCAATCACAAGCAATTCTCTTTCATACCCTGATAAGAGGCTCCAGAATTAGTTAAATCATTAGAGAACTATTTTGTTCTGGAGGGCATCTACCAACACAGCACAGAAGTAACACAAACACTAATCCACGTCATGACTGTTAATACGTGCCATGGCATAAACACTGCACATTCTGAGAAAGAGCTGTCATCAGAACCTACTGTAGCCTAATGAGATGCATCTCTACTTCATCAGCATAGATGAATCTTCAGAAGTTATCTGGCCTAATGCCTCAGAGGTAAGTATGGAAAGCAATTAATTTTTGCTCCAAGACACTCTCATTATGACTTTTCATCTTGCTAACATATTTTTTATAAACAAACAGCTTTGTACCAGAAGCTGAATATTAGAGAGACCTGCCAGTCAAAATTTTTCTCTCCCTTCCATCAAAATATTAGCAGTTGTGACCTAAGTGCTCCAGGATCAATGCTACATTCACCTCCACAGGGCCATTGAACCAGCTGCCCAAAGATGCAGGAACAACACAACAGCTCTGCTTCTGTAAACCTGAGACTCCTGTTCAACTACAAATTTTTATTTCAGACCACAGAAATTAACACACTTGGAGATGATGCAGACTATTGACAAAATCTAAGTATCTCAACAGCTAAGCAGAACATACCTACTTGAAAAAACTGAAGGCTTGGTTTGTACCTCATTACAGTCAAGCAGGGAAAAACCAGCCCCACTTGCCATTACTACAGAGTGGCTCTGACACACATGGCACAAGGCTGATACAGAGCAAGTGCAGACTGACAGTACTTCAGTGCAACAAGATTCAAAATACCAGAAGAACATACTCATTGACTTGGATTCCTGAGAAGTTGACGACATTTATTTGGTGGAGTAAACTCAGTACCTGTGCCACATGTCTATACACCACCAGTCCCAGACTGTGGGTGAAACGGATGCATTTGGGAACACTATCAGCTTTCCAAAAGTTTCACCCACGCCTCTCAGGTTGGTACTTCACCTCCCACAAACAAAAGTTAACCACCCTCATCACAGCCTACCACAGCTCTGTCTCAAATGCTAAAGGTCAAAATAATGAAAAATGAAGGACAAATGTTTGCAAACACAACTGGTTCTTTGTAGTGGTTTCTTGTGTGCTTTAACTTGCCCCCTAGCTTACCGTCTTTTCCATTAACATTTCAAGACCTCCTTCCTATTTTCCAGAATGGAAGAAACATCTGAACTGACCTCTCTGCTAAACCATCTCCCTCAGGATTTTCACCTTGAATAATTTCTGTTGAAAAATACTACAAACAAAAATTCATACTGGGGCTATAGCAAGAAAGACACAGAACCTTTTCTTATGAATGTTCAGCTGAAGGAAATGATGGAAAGTTTAATTACTTTTGAATAAAAATGGAAGGCCTTTCCAGTAAGACACCTTAATTTGACTGGAAGCCCAGAAGCTAGGGTTTATAAGAGTGCATATGCAAAAAGTTAAGTGGGAAGCAGTTCAGTATAGATAAATTGCACAGGCATACAGTTAGATACCACAGCAAAATAAAAATTTTTAAAAAAAACCCCACACCAGTAATAATGGCCAGAGTAACATTACCAAAACACAGATGATGAGTCAGTATCCCAAATCTAAACTATATTTATTCTTTGATGTTAAATTCCTGAAAAGTCTCTCTACCCAAGCTACATTTTCTAAGCTAGGGGGACAAAAGCTGCCAACTTTCACTGACAGAGAAGTTCAATGTTACAAGACGAGGAAAAACAAAACAAAACCAAACCAACAACAAATCCAAAACAAACAAACAAAAACCAGTTTAGACATAAAAGATCTGGTAGAGAGCAACTATTAGACAAACATTCTTTTTAGGTCTCTTAATTTCTCAGTTTGAATGCCCAAAAGAAGGCAATAGCATCTAAAGTCATGCTGCTTTAAGCCAAAATAAGCCTCTATATTCACCTTTCTTTTCCAGCTATCTAGATTTAGTCTCAAATGAACAGAGACACAGAAAAAGGAAGTGTGACAGATCAAAAAAGCAACCTCACAGATCCTGCAGACAGACAGAAATGGGAACACCAGACCAAGTTCATAAAATTTGGTCTAATAAACATAGATGATCACTTCCATTCTTAGAAAGCTTTTTGGTTTGGTTGGCTGGTTTGGGTTTTATTTTATTTAGGTTTTTTATAAGTCATCTCCCCGAACATATAGGTAATCCATAAAGACAATGACTACAGACATTCAATTAGCAACATATAGGTGGCGTTTCTACCACTGTTATCTCCTATGGTAATTACTTCTTGCCTTGAAATGGAATTAAGGTTACAAAGAAAATCAGCTAATCAAAGCCAAAGGATTTTGAAAGAGCA
The DNA here is from genome assembly GCA_013397115.1 of Edolisoma coerulescens. Taxonomy (NCBI): domain Eukaryota; kingdom Metazoa; phylum Chordata; class Aves; order Passeriformes; family Campephagidae; genus Edolisoma; species Edolisoma coerulescens. The sequence goes on along the minus strand of VWZW01004700.1, from coordinate 1,134,408 downwards.
ACCAAGTTACTGATCAACTCAAAACACAACTGCAAATAAATGCCAATTTTTACCACTGTAGTTTAAAAGCCCAACCCACTCAAACTGAAAGTATCTCTAGGAATAATAATGCTTATCAAAAAATGTTTCCTTGATGAAGCATAGTTTAGATTGTTTCATGAGTTTCCTACTGCCAATTAAATACTTTGAGCACCCAAGTAAATTAAAGAAAGAAAAAAACACAACCCAAGCCTTATGATCTACAGCAGTGTCTTGAAAATACACAGAGAAGAAAATTAAAACAGTAGTAACAGAAGTGCAGCTATAAGGATGTAATTATTATGTATAACTTAAGTGCATAATAAGGAATATGCTTTATTACATTATCTCACAAAACTAAGATGTGATAGTCAAAAAGGAAACACACAGTATTTATTCAGAAAAAAAACCCCAAAACAGATCTATTGCACAGCATGCAAATAACAGATTCAAAAAAATCCATACCTTATCTGGCCACCACTGCAAGTCTTCTCCTAAAGAAACAGGACTTTGAACAGGTGTATTCTTCTTGTCCAGGTTTGGTTCCCCTTCCTTACTTGTTGAGCCTCTTTCATTATCAAATGAGGCTCCATCAAGCCACCTTCGTTCACGCAAACGTAAAACGGACTCACGTTCACGCAACAGCTCAGAGTCTCTCTCTAAGGGAAGAAGGAGAACTGGTATGCAATTGGGTCACACCAGTGGGATAAAAGTAAGCCACTCTCTAGTAAAGACCCTTCAGGATGCAACTAACAGCAGTTAAATCTACTCACACAGATAAAAATATAGTCCTGACATGCAACATTCAATATATTAACTCTTTCAAGAATATGTACTTTAGAATTACTAAACATAAAATAAGCTAAAAATAAAGGCTTAGAGTTTTGTGCACTATGAAAAAATGCTAGAGCAATTTCACTTACATCATAAGAGGCCAAATACATTTTACATTGCTATTTAAAGTTTTCTAGTACAATATGCACAGTTCTGTAGTTTTATCAGTTACAACAATATAAGAATCTTATGTCTATATAGTCTGTCAGACATCTTTATACAAACCAAAAAAGAGTATTTATTAGAGAGTTTCATAACAACTTTCCCAGAAAAACAGTAATTTGAAAAGGTTAAAGAAAGCAAGCATTAAAAAAAGCTCTCATACATGTTTGATAATCCAACCCCTTTTGTTTAAAGCAGTATTCCTGGATTTAATAGGACTGGATTTAATAAATTAAAGTGTATCTGCTTTGAGTAGATCAAATGAAAACTTTTCAAGAGTCAGACAAGTTTTTAAAAGGATCCTCATAGGAAAATGTTCCTTACCAAAATGCTTCCCCTCCAATTGGCCTATAAACTGTCTAAAGCCAGTACTCTGCAGTTCGCTCATGCAGAAAAAATTTTTAAATCAGGTAATCAAACTAACTTTCCACAAGTCAACTATGCATGGAAAATAAGGATTATAAAATTCGTGGTAACGTCTTATATAGAATAACCTTAGAAAAGGAAAAAAAAGGAGGAATTTAGAAGGAGTTATGTCAGATGCTGAATATTCGCACATGCACATAAATGCATTTAACCTATGAAGTACCTCACTTATGCTCACAAAAATCAACTGGAATTACATATACGAGATGACTGCATTATTATATCCTAGTTTCAATGGATTACGCCAAGTCTTGGTTCTTTTGCTGTATTAGACAAATGGGAGAGCTTTTACATAAGCCAAACACGACAGCCTGTCTTACAGATTTATTTCATATAAGTACTGTACTTACTTTCTAGCAAACATCACACTAACCCCTGACTAATAATTTTGTAACGGGAACCTACATGTTCAGCAATTAATATATTAAAACGTGTTCATGAAAGGCAATGAAGCTGTACTAAATAAACAATCACACCAGAGGTTGGATTAACAGTTTGGAAATACTCTAGGCATTTGTGGCAACAGCTTCAAAAAGATAGGAAATTGCTGCATGGTCTGTTATAAATCTTTTAAGTGTATAATGCTTAAAAGAAAAAATGCCCTAACACTGCTCAAGGAGCTTTTTTTATCACCTGCCAATAGTTCTCCTTATCCAACTACAAAAATGCTTCCAGAAAGTAAAATTTAGGTTTCTTCTCCCTCCTTATTATCTAAAGTTCCTCATTCCATAAAGGTAACTTCTGTCATGGAACAACTAAGGAAATGTGAAGAACAGTGTACAAAGAGCAACCCAAAAGAAAGAAAGAAAAAAAAAAATAGTATTAAGAATGCGGCATGTCATCGATTATTACTAATTTTTGAGCCAAATTAAATATTTGTAATGCAATCTATGTATTAGTAGGTACATACACTACAGTTTAAAATAAACTTAACATGCAAAAATTATATAACACCTTGCAACACCAATGATCAACAATTAGATTTAAAATACATGACTATCAACATTCTTGCAGAACTTACCTGCTAATAGTCAGAATTCATTAATAATTTTGATGAGCAACAGTCTACTTGTCTACTCTACATTTGACAACATACCACAGTCTACTTTCACATTAAATCAGCAGCTAAACCACCACTGTGTACTATCACTAGTTTTTCCACAGCAAACTACTTATTACAAAGAAAAAAGGTGCAAAATTACCTCTGGATGAGCCTAGCCTGGAAAGTGATGAGCGCCGAAAGGATGGATAACCAAAGTAACTAATATCTTCTGAAAACATAGCATCAGCATCAATAATGACACTTGGGTGAGCAGAATGTATGTCAGCATCCAGAAGAGACATAAGATCCTCTATAAGAGGAGACAAGGATCTTAAGTGAATAATCAGCTACTCAAAACATCAGCTAGAGACCATCAACTAAACAAATATCAAAACAAAAAATCCTGTCTATTAATCGAATTTCTGCTCTTCAGATTCACCAGTGCAAACTCATGTGCCTCCTATGCAACCACATTTACAATCAAGCTTGGCGAACCAGTGAACAAAACCAGTTTCCCTGCAAGAACTGCTCTGTCACTTATCTAACCACATTTCCCAAACAAGACTTTCCTGAAACATATTGTTCTATAACCCAGAAATTCAAACTTTTGACTGTCACTTGAAAGAACAAAGCACTAAAATAAGATAGAGACATATACACTCATGTGCACACACAGTCATGCACGTAATGCAAAACTCCCAAGATGACCTAGAATGAAGGGAGGACAGAGCTGACGAAGAAGGGCCTTCGCACAGCCACATCTTTGATGCCAAAGACTGTACGTTTCTCCATGGAATGTTTCTTTCAGAGAATGAGGTACTCATTTAATTCACAAGCTACTAACTTGCAGCTTTCAGTACAAAGCTTTAAATGGTAGCTACATGAACAACAACAACAGTTATCTGGAAAAAGCACAATGTTTTAATACCATGCAGTTTGAAAAAAAAGACCCAACCAAACCAAAAAGTTGAACTTTAATTAAATACTGTGACTGCCCTACCTTCTATGTTAGAAAACCTGAGCTTCCCTTAAGTAATGATCATCGTTAAAATGCAAAACAATCTCCTTCCATTAACTAAACTAAAGCTTCTATCCACACACAAAAGAGGCTACTGGAAATTCATGTGACTTATTGAAGTCCAGCAATACGGACTGACAAGACAACTGAAGCCGACCACCATCGTGCGACAAAAGGGCAGTCCTACTTCCCTCCTTTATCCCTGCGGCAGGCACCTCCTTGGGACAAGGGGGGATTTCTAAATCTGCAACTAGTGCATTCACCTGGCTTGAAAGAGAAGTTCACTGGATATAGAAGTAAGATGAGAATGGATCTTCAGACTGATTTAATGGAGTAAGCAGAGCCCCAAAGGTGAAGCCTCACCACATGCTGCAAAGCTGACCAGACCCCACTGCTTGCTGCCAAAGGAGATAGTTCTGCCCTTCCCAAACTTTCAAGGAAATGTGACTTAAAAAAAAAAAAAAATTAGGCTCCCCAAATTAGGTTTCACTAGCCCGTACAGGCACACAAACCTCATTCCCTCGCAAGGGAATGGCAGGATAGTGCCTTCTGGCAGTAGGACAACCTCATCTGCTTAAATCACCTGGGAAGCTCATGTGAGGCTATACACAGACTCTCTTCAGCAAACATGGAAGGAGCACACAGAATTTCTGCACATCCAGTTCTCAGCCTCTATCTCATAAGCATAAAACAAAATAGTGGCTAGAAAAAAAGCATTCTTAACAGCAGGAACTGATTATTATGGGTCTTTTTCTCAGTGTCTGGAATGAAATGGAGGGAGGAACACAAAGCAGAGGGTATCAAAAAACTGGAAAGGAGCCATAAATCTGCTCTTAGAGCGGGTATTAATTCACTTTTCACATCCCTGCACATGAGAATATTCATCCTTGTATTTCTAAACTCTCACCTACAGGAAATGTAACACATACCACCGACTGTCCACAGAAAAACAGCACTGTAACCAGTGAGCACACTGGATTTCAAAGCAAGACCTACATGAATGCTTTTTGCATTAATTAAGTAATCCACTCAAGTGTAGACTGTGCTTCTAAAAGGACACCATTTGGGACTCCACAGTTCACATGGCACACTTTAGGAAGCCATCCATGACAGAATGCTTGGAAATCTTGGGAAAAAAATTCGCATTTGGCAAACAGGCTCTATCTAAAACAATTCAGATCACTCAGAGTACCTTTACCCTGCCTGCTACTGGCTTTTCACAATGATAAAGCTGCAGTACACCTCACCTTCAGTGTCAACTCATAAGTAACAGACTTTCAGAGCTGGGAACACAGATGAGATTCTGTTGTATTTCCCAATATTGACGTACTGCTCCCTCTTCCCTCCTCCCACAACCATCTTTTCCTAGGTAAGCTCCAACCCCTCCATAGTCTAGCAACTAGTTCTCATATATTTTGGTCAGTATCGAGGAAAAAAACTGCGAAGAACTTTAATCTCTTTCTAAGAACCAAATTGCCCAGTACAGAGAAGAACTCTCCACCCTCATTCAAAATGGACAATACTGGATTTTTTTAAGGTAAGCTAAGTGAGAAATCCTCTTGACAGAAAACACACACTAACTTGTGACACACACACACACACCTTCCACCGTTGTCAGGCATCTTGAGTTTAGCTGTGTTTCCAAAAAAAAGAAAGTAAAAATTCAAGCTATCAGACGTAAGAACCAAAACTATGTGGGTTTGGGCTAAATACGCATTAAGATGAGTAACGAAATGAAGCCTTTTCTTACCCTCTTATTTCAGCTTCAAATCAGATTTTAATTTTCTTCCAGTATTTCTGAAAGAGATCCCCCTTCTTCCATTTTCTATATCAGCAAAGAAAGGTGCTAAAACCAGTAGGGATAGGAGCCAAATCCACTCCCCTTCAAACATCACTGGAATTTTTTTAGCGCTGTGAAAACACAGATACTGCAAGGCTACATCCAGTTTAAGAATCCAGAGTTTAAAAAAAAAAAACGAAAACCCAAAACCAAAAGAACCCCCAAAAAACCATTCTCTATGACTTTTATTTTCCTGCTCTTGAGACAAACCCCATGGGATTATATCATTCATCTCTTGTGCTGTGTTAGACCAGAATCAGACTCCTCCCTTCACATCTAGATGTGATACTTCTGATGAACCTATTTTCGTAAGAAAATACCCATGATTCTCTACTAAATACCGCAGAAAATTGGAAGGAAAAGGATATCCAGTTCAGAGGAAAGAAACAAAACAAAAAAAAATTCCCACACCAAAAAAACCATCAATAAAACCCCCTAGTTTTCGGTATACACATACGCAGCAATTCAAATAGCATTATCACTGGATTTATTAACTGAAGGCGTTGCTTAGATGAATTCTGATCTCAAGTAGAGCTCACTTTAAACCTCTTCCCTTAAGGGGGCAATCATAAGTTCTCTCCCCTCTTCTCAGCTGCACACTTTTATGAAATATTCAAGAATTCAATGTGTTCAGTACCTCCTCCTCTATCAAGTTCAGATTAAATTGGCAAAACTGTGACAGTGAAGGGAGAGAAACATTTGTTTTGGTTTCCTAGGAAACTAGACTAAAACAGAACTCCAGAATTCATTCTTGATAAGATAATATTTATTCAAAATATTACCCAACTCGAAGTTCACAAAAACAGAGGAAAAAAAACAACCCAACAACAAAGAAAACCAAACCACAACAACAAAACCCAAAAAAACCCCAACCCCATTATCTAATTGTTTTCCCCAAGGGCAAACCACTGAGCTGATCCTACACTACGCTGCAGTTCCCATCTCCCCTCACTGGAAGCCAGCACAGTAAGCCCTGCTGCGACACCAGCCCATCTCTCTTCTCTGCAAAGCAGCCTGGATGTTGTCAAAGCCACGTTTCACAAGTCCCACTAGCAAGAACCCACTGCACCATGCAGACGTTACTGAGCAAATATGCACTCATCTGAACTACACACCCAACAAAACATCTTAACATCTACAGCATCTCTATTCAGAATATAATGTATAGCCCAGAAGAACCCTCTAATACAACTTGGTATGAGCCTCATAGAGGGTGTCAAGTCTTTTCTATGCTAAATGATCTTGTTCTGTGTATTTTTTACCTTGATTATTCTCCTTATATATTTGTTATGAAACAAATGAACCCATATTCCTCTCTGCTAACTATCATAAAACAAAAGAAACAGATTAGATTAGAGAAGCCAAAACTCAAAATACACCAGGGTCCAAAAATAAATATTTAACAGACACTCGTTGATGGCAATCTGTATAGAGAAGTAAAGTTCTGCTCTTCACTTAAGACATTTTGAAGAATTCAGGAAGAACTGAAACATGTCTTTTGGCACCTCAAAAAAAGTCAGATGCATAACCTTTACAGTACTAACTAGAATCATCACAACTGATACATCAATGAAATTATGATCCACTAAGCAAGAATTTATTAAATTCACAGTACTTGGAAAGTATCTCAGCTTATTAATGATTTTATTACTATTTTTTAAATCATATGCAAAGTGCTTTAAAAAAAGTTTGTCTGTCTTGGAAAGCTTAGAGAAGTAACCCCTAAATTTAAGGGTAACAAAGCATCAGACATGCAGAAGGCAGAAAGACAAAATTAACACGTGCTTTTAATTGAAATGCAAGAGCCTCAGAAGTCCAGAGGAAAAATCTGTGTTGTCACTTGCTTTTTTTTTGTGCTTGAAATGAACAAAATCAAAAAACTTTAAAGCATAATTTGATATAATTTTTAAAAAGTTTCTTAATCTTTCAGAACAATAAAAAAGCCTAACAATTGAATGCACATAGCATTTTTCAGTTATCCACAGTTTTCTTTTATGATGTTATAGTTCCAAAGGGGCATCCAGACATGAGATGACAAGTGAAAGCAAGAAGACTGCAAAGTTTCTAGAGCAAAATACTTTTAAAAAGAGCTACAGGCAACTTTCTCCAGCCATTTGGTTTTCCTGAAACCTAGCCTGTATGGTCATGTGACACAAGCAAGGCTGGTAATTTTTACTGCTCAATGTATCAACAGTAGAGTCATGACAGCACTGCCTAGTGTTCAGCTACACTTCTTCTGATCAGATTCAGATACCAAACTAATTCATTTCTGTGCAACAAACTGATTTTTGCCCATAAAACTTAGGACAGAGAGAGAAGGCACAGCACATTCTACAAATCAGAAATTACATCTTTGAAAACTGAAGTTAAGACAGATCAAGTGTCATTTCAGTCATCATTTCCATATCTTTTCCCATTAAAACTGGGAAAAAATTAATCAATTTCTTTATGGGGTAACATAGGGGAAAAACCTAATTTTAGGATACTGCAATCCCTTACAGGAAGTTTACTCTGAACAGGGAAGATTTAAAAATTAAGCCAAGGAGAAAATTTTTTTTCTGGACATCCAGTGAGGACAGTGAAACTCTGCACACTACTTTAACCCATCTCAAATAGATGAGACTCACAGACTGTAGTGGAGGCACCTTCAAATAAAAGTTACCAGTCACAGTATGTCAGATGGTCCCTATTAACTGATCCTTAGGATCGGAAGAGGTACTCAGAGAACAGTTAATGCTGCAGAAGGCTGGTTAGTATGGTTAAAAGCAGCAATTTACAGCAGAAGTTCCTAACTGTGATTTATCTTCTAAAAGCCAGTTCTGGAGGAATTCATTTGGGTATGCTTAAGACTAAGAAATGCTTGGAACACTTGGAAGCCTAGGAGAATTTACTTCTTCCAGTGCATCTGTCTAATGCTATTAAGCCGATCACTGAAAAATAAGACTGAGATTAAAGATTTTTCACCCCTTTCACCAGAAGATTCTTGATTCTACAGCAAAATAAAGATGCTTGACAGATGCAACTAAAACTAGAAGAAGCAAAATGAAATACAAAGTTTTTGTTGCAGAAATTAAAAAAACCCTTTGTCTAATCACATGACTGACAAGATAAAGATGGATGAAGCCCATGAACCTTCCTGGTGAACCAGATGAGCAGAAAAAAAAAACCAAAAAAACATTTATTAGAAAAATATCAAAACATCATTTTGACACACAGAAGAAAAGCTACTACGTAGTCAGAGTTTAGATGTGTTCTTTTCATGCAGTGCACCTAACACAACACTGGATTTGGCTGCTATGTTTTCAAATTTGTTTATTCAGCAAGAAAAGACTGCCAAAATTATTTAGCCAATGCAAAAGAAGACTTGAAGTCTTTTACAAAAAGCAATTGTATGGGACAGACAGTATTTCAAAAATAGCTGCACTTCAATTACAGGATTTTGCCAGTCTAGCCAGAACACTACAGCATTTATAAGGGGAATTTGAAATTAAGAATAAATTCTCAATCTAACTATAACCACTGTAAATGGTTTTGCCCTCTGTTAAGGCTTTTTGATTTTATAAAAACGTAATTTTTGCTCTAAAAACTTGTATAAATATTAGGAATATATGTTAGTAGTAAAACACATGCAAGTCACTAGAAAGTTTCAGATTTAGCTTTTATAAGCAAGCCACACAGCAGTCTCAGCATCTCATTGAGCAGCAAAATAGACGTAAGTAATGCTAGTTACAAAGCCTGGGATCCTAAAAGAAAACGGAACTTTCATGCCCCCCACAAACAGTATCAACAGTTATTCTTCAGTGGCTATCCTAATCCCTCAAGACATCCCAGTTCATCTTTTGTTTTGTACATCTTTAGACTTTGCTCCAGATGGACCTCGCTGTCAGTACTTAAATACAGAAAAATAAAAATGCAATGGCATTTTTTTATCAAAAGTTGCAGGATACAAACCTCCAGGAAGATATGATTCACTTGCTGTGTCATCCCCATCATCTCCATCTTCATCATCACGACTCAACAAATTATTTACAGCAAGGTTGACATCAAGATTTGTTCGTTGGAGTTCTCGAATAATAATACTTCTGGACTTCCCTTGTAAAACAACTTGTGCCTGTAAGAGCAGAGTAGCATTGGTTACTGGCCATTCTCAGCTCACCAACCACCATTCATAAGAAAATGCTTAATTCTAAAAGAAGTCTAATAAGAATCAAAAGTCGATAACAGGACATACAGACACAGGCTAACATCAATTTTTCACAGCATCCTGCACTAGATACCCAGCCTTCTCTCAGTTCCAGTTAGGCCACTGAATTCCAACTTTGGTGCTAAATTTCCTAATGGAATCCTAGAATCTACTTCTTGGAATGTTTAATGCTGTAGTTAAATAATAAGCAAAGTCTGGTTTTGACAATGCTCTGTATGTTTCTATAAAAGTGTTTAAACTTAGTACGTCAATCAACAGAGTTTGCAATCAACTGCTGTGCCAAAACTACATCTCAATCCCTGTCTTTTACACTCGTTTCTCTTTCCACTGCCCTTCAAACAAAACTACCTTACTGACTGTATTTTTCTCGTCATTCTGTTTCTAAAGGCTTATCTTTGGCAGTTTTTGCAACATTTAAGGTTTTATTAAGAAAGTGCAAATGCAGATAAAACCTCCAAAGCATTAGAGGCAATGAATTTAAAAAAAACCAGAGAAACTCTGGTTTGTTCCACTAAGCCTAGGACTCAGAGCACTTTGTTTTCCCAGATTACACTTTACTGAATGCCAGAGATGATGAGAGTTCTGAAAGATCACAAACAAGAGAACATAAGAAACAAGTATTGAGTGTTTTCACAACAGAGTAAAAGTAAGGCACCAAGTAAAATGGTCTGCCGGCAACCAAAAAAAGAAAAAACAAAAAGGGACATTCTAACAGAACACAAAGGCAAATTTTTTCCCATAACATTCTATGCCAGAAGTTTACAGATTTTTGAGACCCCCTAGAATCTAAAGACCATCTGTGGAGATCTTTCCTATCGCTCTGCTTTAAAGTTACCTCCAAAATGTTTTAGACACCTTCTGCTTTAAAGGTAAACAAAGTACGTTATTTAAAAAAGAAAAAAAAAAAAAAAGACAGCAAAGTATCACAGCAAGGGAAGCAAAGCAGATTATCTTTGGCCTAGCAACTAACATCTGTATTTCAAATGCAGACCAGCAACTAGTTCTAAGCTAACAGTTAAAATGCATTAACTGGTCACATATTTTGAATGTATTCTTTTTTTCAAATATGGAAGAAAATGTTTTAACAGACTTAACAGCTTCTTCAGGCTTTACTGCATTAAAAGGCAAAAGCAGAGCAATTCATACCCAACATTCATAAAAGTCACATTTATAAAAAATTAAGTAGAGGTGTCCACGAAGAAAAATTATTTTAAAGAGATTAAATATGCTTAATGTCTTTCATTTACATCTGAAATGGATCACTCCTTCTATCAAATAAGAAAGAAAAAGTCAATCTGCCCTCCTTCATTACATTCCTTCAAGAAACTTAACATATGATACTATTCTCAAATATTTGATTATCTCACTAAATCTCCCCTCTGCAACCAAATATGGCCTTTCTCATCTACATTAAACATATACTTGTCTTGGGGGAAGTTTGGGAAATTAAAAGTCTAGAATCCAAAAGTCTACCACTTCCACTGTGTATTTAAGAATAAAACCAAGTCAGCTAGGGAAAGTAAATTTCTTCAATTATATGCCATTACTCCTTGGAGAAAAGGCACTACAACCACACATTCCTGTACACATGCTGTGAGAAGCTCTCCAAGTTTTTGGCAACAAGCAGTTTCTAGTTCACATACCTGTGAAATTAGTTCCTCTGGAATGACTGATGCTGGAATCACCGGTTGTGGTTGACTCCCCAGCAGCCCAGATCCTCTGTCACGTCCTGTGCGGATAACTCTGGTCTGCCTTCGAGAGTCTCGAGCTCCAGCAGATGATCTACCAGAAGATCCTCCTCCACTTCCACCAACCCCTGAACTCCAGCGACTTCTAGAAGATTTAGATTATTTATTTATTTAATACAGGAGCATACTTTGGGGACTACTTCTTCAAGAAGTCTTTAGTTTTCTTATTAACAACTTATAAACAGCCTCTGAAAAATACTGCAGCTTGACTTCATAGACAAACATATAAAAGTAACTCTCAAAACCAGAAAGAACAAGAACATCAGGAAACTGATAAAGTTCTGAAATATGCAGAAGAAATAAAAAAACAGGACTCCAACTGGAACTTGCACTCTTTCCTACTCATATAGCTGTGTGGATGTACACATACATAAATACATAAAAGGATCAATTCCCAGATTTTCTAAAAGCAGTAGCAGCAGCATAACATCTCACACTCGTCTGCCAATTTCCTGCTATAAAAGCACACATGCAGCAACTTCATTGTCAGTGGCTCTGACAGAAGATCACTATACTTAGGTGGGTCTTCTAAAGATTCTGATACTTGATTTACATTAAGAAATTGGTTAAGATTACACTGGAAAAATCAAGTAATCTTCTCTACTGCAAAAGAATCTTACACTACATAGTTCTCTGATCCTCGTGTATAGTTTTCAAGAGATACTCTACTTTTTACCTATTCCTACTGCAGAAATCAAAATCAATTGTACACATTGCAAAAATATGTCTGAACTGACTGAAGAGTTTCTTCATTTCTACGCATCAGTATCAAAACAAGGCAAAAAAAAGACAGTGACTTGTAAAAATAGCCATCTCATCATCATTACAACTATCCACTAATAATTATCACCACAGAACTGTGTCAATTGAATCTGCTCTGGATTTAAGACAAGATAATCTGTTGCCATGAAAGACAAGAGACTCTAGTTAGTTCTTCGAGGTTAACCAAGCTTATCTTGTAATACACTGTAAAGGATATTGGTATTAATGCTACTTAATAATCTGTATCAGCAGAACCCTCCTGCTATCAACCACTTCAAGTCTCAAACTCCTTTCAAGAAAAACATTTAAAATTAGACATGAAAATAAAGATATGTTCTCTGAAACAGTATCTAATAAATTTACACTGAAAGTCTATCATATGTAGCTATTAAAAGCTAATTAAGTAAGAATACTTGTCTTGCATTTTATGCCTTCAGTTGATTACTAGCACCGTTTTTTAGTTGGGTTTTCTTTTTCCTCCTGACAAGACCCTGCAACCACAGAGTAACTGGAGTGTCTGCTTAAGACAAGGCCCTGTCAGACACATCTACATTTTCAGGATTCTAGCTAGCAACCACAGACAATGACAAGACAAGACAAAAAGCAATTCAGTGATGTCTTTAGGAAAAGTCTTGTCTCATGAGTTAGGAAGAGAATTCTAAAAAGAAAAAAAAAAAGATGCTATTGAAAACACAAAAAAAAAAAAAGAAAAAGAAAAAACCAACAAAGAAGAATGTGACATTTTAAAAAAAATGAGCTAGTTAAACTGCTCTAAAGGTGGGAAGGTGGCTGAGAGGAAAAGAACGGGGCTGAGGGGAAGTCATATTCTACCTACAGAGCAACTGTCAATTCAACCCTCTGCAGGGAGGTGTGGGGTTAAAGAAAAGGTTCCATATTAGATAGTAATACTTACTACAGATGCATTTTCTACTTTAAGTTATAAATTATCAATGACATCATTTAGACATCTAACAGTTAAAACCATTTCTATTTATGTAATTCAAATATTCCCTGTGTGTCCTAACTTGGCCCTGTTAAGGAGAATCAGGACACAGCCATTGCTATTAAAGCTGTCTAAACCTAAAACAAATATTAACACAGAATAGAAATCTTTTGTCTCATTTCTGTTCACCTACTAGTTGACCACAGCCCCACACTAGCAACTTTCCAAATCCAGTTATCTACTCTAATGGCCCCACAGTTTGAATGGTTTTAGATTCAATTTATTAAGATAATTATTCCCTCCATTTAACAAACTAGTTATAGTGCCTACTGCTACTCTTCTAGCTCAGTGGTTTTTCAACTACCTAGTTCTGAGACATTCAAGAGAAGACATCAGGAACACTTCACGGCTGGTCTCTAAGATTCAAACAATTTTAACACATTGAGCTTAGCTAAGAATAACAAGGGAAAAAATGTGACACATATCCCACAAAAAGTTCTTAGACATGACAATACTAGTTTGTCTTTAACGTTTATCACATGGATTTTTAGGTTCAGATGCGTAATGATTTCAGCAAAAATCTGGGAAGCCTATGGGGATGGTTATTCTTCCTGCAACTAAGGCCCAAATGAAATTAGTTTATTTGGTAATAAAAAACCAACAACTTTTCTGAAAATTAATGGAAAAGATGTAGTTCCTTCCTCGTAACAAATCATTCACATGCAGAAACCACAGTTCTCCTTACTGCAGTTAGTAACCTTAGGAAGCAGCACAGTTAGACATGTCTTACTAAAACATGTAACAAAGAGATCACTGTCATTATGGAATGAAGATTACTTTACCTTTCTATAAAAAGGGACACCATCAATTTTAAGGCTAATGACAAGAAAACTGGATCTATACAGCATGTTTTGCATATAGTACAATTTTAAAGGTTCTGAGAAACAACCTTTTCCAAATGTTCCTTTTCTATTACTATGTATAGGACCCCAGCTGTCAAAACACCACTCATGACTTGGGGCAATGGAGTGGAAGGCACAAAACAATGGAGCACATAAAGAAGGTTCTTCCTGCATAAATGCACTCATTTCACTTTATGCTTGTAGCCTATCATGGTTTAAATTGATAGTGTCCCTCTAAAAGACTGCTTTTCACAGACCAAGGAACTAAAAAAAAAACATTCAAAAGAAGACAACACAGCCTAAACCAAGTTATTCTTCACATATATATGAAGAACTCTCTGTATCCTATGTGCTGAAGGGTCACTTAAATGTCTGTTATTTTAACCAAGTCAATCAAGTGGGTTTTTTTGTTATACCCTACCTACACAACTGCTGTGATTATACGTTCCCTTATACATACTGCATACAATTTATATATGTGTATACACATATACTCAAATATGGAACAAACAGATTGCAGCCTCAATCCTATCAAAACTTACCCAAGGGTGTTGCCTGCCAGTCTGCCCAGAGTTTCAGAACCAGACAGAAACCATGGGGAGTCACTAGTCCTGCCTGGCCTGGATGTCCTTCCTGCCCCTGAGCCACTGCTCAACTTTGAACTGAAAGTAAAAGATGGTAAATCAGTCACAAAACAATCCCAAATGGGTTAAGAACAAAACCTGGAATCCCAGGTTGAAATTCTCAGGGACTTAGTCTGGTAACATACCAGCTTAAGCAACACCCTTGGGGAATATTCCAAACTAATCTAACTGTATATTAAGAGGTACACTGGAAAGAGAAAGTGGAAAGCATGCCTAACAGACCTTATGTACATCGGCAATCCATAATAGCACAGTTGCAAATACATATTAAGCTAATTAGTGATTTGAGGTAGCCACTGTGCTAAGTTTTCAATTACTGCATATGTACAAATTGTAATCAGCAGGTGTTCTATCCATAAACCTGAGCCTGAGTACGCTACTTTGATATTAAGTGATTTAAATTCAAATGCGAACCGTTAATTAGTCCTGTTAAGGGGGAACTTACCTGGACCGAGGACCACAGGTCCAGAAAGTGAGCCTTGCCAGATGGGACCACTTTCAGAGTGGATTCTACATTAAGCTTAACAATTTAACACAGATTCTTTCTTAAGGATTATTTTTGGATGAGTTTGTTTCTTGAAGTTAAAGAGAGCCTGTCTCACTTCTTTCAGAATCACATATACTATTTCTTCCTACGCCAGTCTGTCAAGCTAGGCTGTTTGGCTGCATCACCATAACCATTGTGTCTCTACTCAAAGTATCAATTCCAAAATCTACTTCAAAAACAAACAAATAAAAACAAAACCAGAAAAGCAGCTGAGCTGCTTACTGAGTTAAAAAAAATATCTTAGAAGAAAAGCATTTCTTACCCATCACTATTCTCAGGTTTACCCAATTCCAATCTGTCTGGTTGAACTGAAAAACCAATCCTGCAGACTCTACCATCCTGTATTTAGAACAAGAAAAGCAAGTGTTCAAAACCGAAATGTATGTCAAGTTTACCAAAAAAATTAAAACACAAGTCTTCAGTTACTGAAGAGTGTTAATCAATTTAATGTTAGAGTAACGAATTTTAACTGTATGGTTTCAAGTTTGTTATCTGAGAAGATTTCAGCAAGTTACCTCCAGAAGAAATGCAGCGTGATTTGGTCCCACCACACACTGTTTAATAGTGGCCTGTTCCAATACATTCAAAGGCGGGTGGCTGAAAATAAAAAGTGAGAATTTATAGCATTTTAAAACTTTTGAAGTCCAAAAAAAAAAAAAACCCAACAAGTTGCACATGGAAGGAAAAATGTGCCGTGGTGGTTACCAAGAGGAAAAACTTTCAAAAATGACTAAATGTGCATTAATTGAAGCACACAGCACATCAAATGCATGAAGAAGATCTTAAAGGTGATAGGTTTCATTTACTCTGATCAGCAATAAACAACAGGGTTTATACCTCATATTAAGAAGTCATTTCATAACGAAGATTTGAATGTAATTTATCATAACTGAGAACCTCCCATTTTCTTCCTGTGTTATCTGAACTGTGTTACCTGAAGCATTTATGGACTTCAGTATCAGTAGCACTGAGGATTTCTATGGCTACATCATCTGCTTCTTGTTGCTCTTAGAGAAATTGTACTTTCCTAAATGATTTACAGCAGCATGTGATATGCCTTACCTGTTTAAATTATATTTGTTCAGCTTCTCTGAAACTTCCCTTAATCTGAAACAGAAAGAAATGAAGCTGTTATTTGATGACATACTCCACAGTCTACAACATCCATTTGCACAGCATATTTATGATGTTATGGGAACAACTTACCACCACATTTATTGAAGTTTAATATAAATACTACTTCGTGCTGGGAGTCTCTTTAAGAACTGCACAGTATTCAGCTTCAAATC
The DNA here is from genome assembly GCA_013397115.1 of Edolisoma coerulescens. Classification (NCBI taxonomy): domain Eukaryota; kingdom Metazoa; phylum Chordata; class Aves; order Passeriformes; family Campephagidae; genus Edolisoma; species Edolisoma coerulescens. Next base: position 1,118,029 of record VWZW01004700.1, on the reverse strand, counting down.
AGGTTTTTGTTTTGGAGGTTTTTTGCTCTGGAGTTTTACCCTTGCCACAGAACCAACATTTGCTTGCATTTCTGTGTGTTTTGCAAGTCACTATCAAAAAACACTACTCATGCCTTGTTGAACCATTTACAACTTCAGTCACAAAATAAACACATGAAGCAATGACCATGAACTGTAGAGATACTTGTATTTCCTTGTATAAGCTTGAATACAGTATCCTAGAGGAGAAAGGATTATAATCTTCCAGGAAATCCAAGTACGTGGCATGTGAGAGCCAAAAATATGACCGTAAGTTCCCCAAAACAGAAAACACAAAGAAACAGATGTACAAAAGCCAGCGGCAAAAGGGACAAACAACAAATTCTGACTAGCAGAAGAAACAATCCAGAGAAACATCACTATTTATAGGGTTATGTAAAACATTACCTTTCCTGAAGGTAAAGAATGTTTCCAAAAGTTCAAAAGATCAGAACAGACGAAAGGGCCAACCCATATAACACTCCTGCTTGCAGGATACTGTGTCCAAAAGTGGAAAGCAACAGAGTAATTTCCTAGGTAATTTCTAATCCACTGAGGAAAGATCCTCTATGGGCACCAAAGACACTGGAGTGGTATCAGGTAGGCATGTTCCTTTCTTCCCAAAGGAAATAAGCAATCTGAAAAAGCCCCTGAAGAGCTTCCAATTTTAGTCAGAGTATTTGCATTATATCAAGATACAAAACCAAGATCAATTCTGTAAAAATTATGCAAGGTCTTCTTCATTAAGAAAAAAAATCTCAGCTTTGGTACCATGTTCATCCTAGCATAAATCAGCAACACCTTTCTAAACCTAAAAAAAACGACATGCACACCAGCACTGTTTTCCTGTTTGAATCCATGTCTTTAAATCCTTCATTTTTACTTGCTTCATTTCAGTTTCTACACACTGAGTATGGACAACAGACTTCAGCTACTTGCAAACCCTGACCACGAGAAAGAAAACAGACTAGAGGTCCAAACAGTGAAAAGATTATCAACAGTGTTTAAAGTATTTGCCCTGAGGGAAAAAATAAGGACAAAATCTCTAAGTCTGTTTAAGAAACAAGGTATTTTATATTGATAGAAGTAACTTCCAAGCACAAGAAGAAAGGAATAGTGAAAAGACAGCAGGAAGGAACGGAATGTATTCAGAATTGCCTTTTGCTACCCAAGCCAAGGTGCCGGGTTGTAAGTAGGCAATTTCACACTCCCAATTTCCAGCCACAACTACTTCACACAGGCCAAGAGTACATATGCAGATAAGGTTTCTGTGAAGACAACTCACAAAAGCAAAAGAGAAAACAAAAACTTCCCATGCAATCTGTGCAAAAGGTACCCCACAAGACTGAACTACTGTGGGAGACTGTGGAATGAACCCCAAGCTGAACAGCGTACACTCCACAGTTTATCATACGGTTTTATACAGCACACAGGGATTGCTGCATAATATCTGACAAGTTAAACATCCCTGAAGTTTCATGTCTTGAGTTTATCACTTAACAGTTTCCCACAGGAATCCTCAGCAGTTTCCCATTAACATTTCTCTCCTGGCAAGCACGAGTAATAATTATAGAATAGGAAAACCTACCTTTAAATTCATTGCACCGCCTTTAAGAAACGCTGACAGCAAAAAAAGCAGCACTTTATTGGAGATGGTTACCAGACTAGTCTATGAGCAACATTTAAAGCTTCCTTATCTGAGTCTTGCGTCACAAGATCAGACCACTACCAAAGAAACAGACATATTTAAATTTGAAAAAAATCATCATACTCCTTTTATATCCATTAAAAAAATGAAGTAATAGGAAAGAAATATGCTCAGAAAGCTAACACTTGAATAGTCAATGAATCCATGAGTAACACCAATCTCAAGAGAGTAGGCCCATCTGCAACAAGCACAGGCCAAAAGAGATCTAACATTGCTGAAAAGAGGCTGCTATCAATCTTTAAAGGGAGGGAGCAGAGAAGGATATAAGTGACAATGATGAAAGTACTAAACTCTTCTAAAGAAAGAAAAAAAAATTTAAAACTATCTCATGCCTCAATCTCATACGCAACTGCTGTAATAGCAAAATTACAAATACTTCTTATAAGCTCCTGTAAGTCCACAAGGCTTTGAATTTGATGCAGAACACCACTGGAGTTGTTCCCTGCTGAGCTGCTGGTTTCACCCTCATTCCTCCCCCTTCTTGTGCTGGCACCAGCATTCACATGAACACCAGTCACAAATCCAAACCAGCAGGAAAACAAGAACAAAGCAGAAAGATGTGCTTGTATACTCTATATGGAGAATCTCTCTGTGCAAATAAAAACCTGAAATAATTTCCTGCAGCAATCTAAGCCTTTCTACCTGCACAGTTGCAGGGTATTGTACCACTGACCCTCTGAAGGGAAAAGCTTATTTAAGATCAGGTTAATTTTAATAATACAGTGCAGTAATTTCAACTGATGGTGCTCTGGAGGGAGAGGTACAGGCAGAGATGATTTAGTCAATTCCTACATTAAGGTCAACATTTTCACTAAAACCTTTCTGTGGTAAAAGAAATCCCCAATATAAATGCCTTGACAGCCTAGGCTTCCAAAAGCTCTCATTAAAGGAAATTAAACTGTTTCAAAGGACAAAGTTAGAAGCAACACGTACTTTCATCACAAACGTTTCTGGAGAAATGCACTAGCTTCGCAACACTTTTAGACAAAATGTTTAGTGATGATGGCTCCTGTATGAAGACACACACTCTTTGAATGCTATTACTGAAATTAATCCAAAAACAGTTGTGAGGAAAACAAAGTCAGTTTGTACAAGCCAAGTAGGATTTCTTTAACTCCAAGTTTTGCAGCTCCAATTTCTAGCCTCTAGAAACCAATCATAATAGAAGGAATCTGTGCTCAAACTAAGCAACCTAAAAGGCTCTAGGTCAGGACTACCACAGCTCAGATTTCCCACACGGCACTTTTATTCATCACAAGACATTATTTTTCTCAAAGAAGATTTCTACTTTCAAACAAGTTTATCTCAGGACCCATCCTTCCACCACATCTTGCTTTATAAAAGCAGGTTAGGCTCAAAAAAGCAAAAAAAGTTACAGAGAAACTCCATTTCAAAATACTGAAGGTAAGAGGTGCAGAGAAGAAAAGGTACTCTTTAAAAAAAACAACCAAATAAACAAACCGCAAACCAACCAAACAAAAAACCCCAAACAAACAAACAAAAAACTCCAAACCCCCAAAAATGGCTTGGTATGATGAACAACTTCAAGTAGGGAAATAAAAAATAAAGCTACTTTAGGCCTGGTAGATTTTTCCAAGTGGCCAGGCCTCTTTAAGACAACTTAATAGATCAATGAAGTCTAGAAGCCAACAAACTTATGAGACTTCCACAGACAGAAGTATACAAGTACTACTACAATGCTTTTCCAAGGGAAGGCTAATAACAACAAGCAGACACCCAAGGGGACACACCCATATGACACAATCAATTTAAGCAGTTTATCAACACTTAAAAGGTAAATACAACCTTCATCCCTGTCCCTCAGTTGAGACCCTGAAGCGCTCTGAGCACAGTGAGCCAGACCCGAGGAAGCACCTATGTGGACAGTTCACAGTTTTGGCCCAGCAGAGCTACACAGCCTCCAGATCAAAGACCTGTCACACCAGCCTGTCTTGAATCACATGGAAATGAGCTCCTGTGCCTATCAATGTCACAAAAACAGTCTCAGAAAATGGACACCAATGAAAAGCTTAAGCGAATACGTTATCTTTGTCTTCATTTCCTACTCCCAGGATAACATCGAGGCTAGATGCTATCATTGATGTAAAGTCACACCCAGCTATCTTCCATGCCACAATACAGCATACAAAAGGATCCTGCCCCCGACTGCCATCTCAAACATTAGAGAGCAGCTTCCAAGGGGCAACCTTCTACAGCTACACCTCTTTCCTACTGGAATTAATGAAGATTTAGAGTGTGCTTTAAGTCATTCCGGGTAGGAAGGGGGGAGAATCCATAAAATCAAATGCTAAAGTACCACACAAAAGCAGGCAGTAAGATTATCTGCAGAAAATAAAGTAATGCACGTAAGAAAAAAAAAAAAGAAATCCCAAGTACAAAATGACAGGCTCCAAGGTAACCAATACTACTCAGCAGGGTAGTGGGATAATGTGTTTAGACTATAATACATAGATGACTGAAATGAACTAGATGACAAAGAAACTCATTGCTCTACTCAGTCACTAATCAGGGGTACCATGGCTTACACTGTATCCTCTCCACATTTCAAGAATTATAAATTAGGACTATTTGGTTATTACGTACTAAACCAACACCTACTGCTCAGGAAATCCCCAAGTTGCAAATTCTTAGAAGCTGGTAAAGCATCACGGTATGTCTGCCCTGTTCTAACACTGTTCTCCTGTCAATCTAGCACTGGTTTCTGCCACAAACAGGAGGAAAATAAGACGGACTTCTAGTCTGACTTGAACAGCTGTTCTTGTATTTCATGGTATCAGCCAACACAGGTTAACAGAACATGGCTCCCAAACTTTATTTCCTATTTTGCAGGATTGTCAGTTTGGTTGATAAAGGTACTTCTGACCACTTAAGAATTCTCTCTGGAACAATGGTAACACACTGTGCTGAATCCGTAATCTGCAGTAAAATGCCAATATGGCAAACATCAAACAAATTAATGTCCTGAAAACAGCTTTCTGCAATGTCACTGAAAAGTCTTCAGGTAATACAATGATTGCAGAATGAAAATTCTCTAACAGTAGACCATTACCATTTAATGATATAACAACACTGATGTAGATAATGACCTACGTTAGGTATAAGCTAGCCCACAAGAAGGTTAAAGCATGACAAGAAAAATCAGCAAATATAGGATAGTAGCAACAACATCAGAAGGTTAAAGACAGATACCCATCAATATCTAATATTCAGAGTTAAATACACACTGCAGAGACAGGTAGAACTACCCATCCATTTTCTTCACCTTACAGAGAATGTAAGCATGTATTTTAGCTCTATTTTTAAGAAAAAAGGGGAAGATTTCGTATCACTGTATAGAAGAACAAGGGTAAAGCAGTAGATACTGTCTAGCAAGGCTTTTAATGCTATCTTCCACAACATTCTCACATAGAAGCTGTTGATGTTCAGGCTGGATGAGCAGACAGTGAGGTGAACCAAAAACTGTCTGAACATCTGGGTCCAGAGGGTGGTGATTAGCATCACGAGGTCTGGCTGGAGGCCACTGAAAAGCCGTGTGCCCCACGGGGCAAAACTGGGTCCAGTCCTGCTCAACATTCTCATTTACAATCTAGATGATGGGGCACTGGGTACCCTCAGCAAGTCTGCTGATGACACCAAACTGCAGGGACTGGTGGATATGCTGGATGTCACACTGCCACACAGAGCACAGCAGCCTCATGACCACCAAGGGGAGGCAAGGTACAAATCCCTGCACCTCGGGAGGAACAACCACATGCACAAGAACAAGCACGTGCCAGAGACTGCCCAGCTGGAGAACAGCTGGCAGAAAAAGACCTGGAAGTCCTGGAGGACACCAGGTTGAACATGAGCCAACATGCCTTGCAACAAAGAAGGCAAATGGCATTCTGGCTACAATAGAGAAAGTATTGCCAGCATGCTGAGGCAGACAATCCTTCTCTTTATTCAGCACTCATGAGGCCACATCTGGAGTTCTGGGCTCCTCACTGCAAGAGAGACATGAACATACTGGACAGAGTCTAGCAAAGGGACACGAAAATGATTAAGAGAGTAGAGCATCTCTCAAAAAGGAAAGGCTGAGAGAGTTGGGACTTCAGCCTAGGGAAGAGAAAGCTCTGGGGGAATCTTATCAACATATATGAACACCTGAAGCAAGGGTAGTAAAGGGGACAGAGCCAGGCTCTTTCCAGTGGCACCCAGTGACAGGACCAGAGGCAATACACACACACCAAAACACAGGAGAGTTCTCTCTGAACATCAGGAAACACTTCCTTTGCTGTGAGGGTGATCAATTACTCACACAGGGTGCTCAAGGAGGTTGTAGAGTCTCAACCCTGGAGAGTTATTGAAAAACCATCTGAACACAGTTGTGGGCAACCAGCTGTAGATGGCTGGGAATGGGACCAGACAATATCCAGAGGTCCCTTCTAACTTCAGCCATCCTGCAATTGATACTGAGGACTTACTCCTTTCAGGATGTGATCTCCACACGTTTGCCTTGAAGGCATAGCAGCAAAAGGAGGGGATTTGACATTGAAAAGCTTGGAGCTCATGTTTTGCTATATAGAATCCCTCTAATGTCAGTGGCACAGGAAAGAAGTTACACCAATGAGTCAGGAAAGCATCAGAGAGTTAGACATTCAGTAAAAAAATTCATGGGTACTTAAATATCCAGCTGGAAATACTCTGTTTCTTTAGCAGGAACAGCAAGACCAGGGGCAGACACCCGTAGAATTTGCGAAATGCCTCTAACTAGCAATGAATTTTTAAGCTAGGTGACTGGTTCCTCTAGCTCAGAATCTACTTACACCCTTTCTTCATATTTATCATTAAAGTGACACTAAAAACATCCCCCTCTGAGAAAAAAAAAAAACAAACAGAACCATTACCACACACCACCGTGCAAAGGATAGCCATAGCCTAGCTCAAGAGGAATACAAAGTCAATCATGTTTTTTAAATAAGCAAATACCCATAAGCTATGAAACAGCATGGCCCCTTTTCTGAAAAAAAGTTGTAGTTAACACTCTGAATACAAACAGGAAGAAATCACAAACGGTATGATCCTGACAGGACTGCCACAGAGGAGGTACAGCACGCCTACATGTTATTTAGCACATTATCTAGAGGATTTGGTAGTGAAGTAGATCTACAGCTACAAGTTGCCTAAAAACCTAGTGTTGTTTCTGGGGAAAAAAAACACACTACAGGAGAATGAGTCAGACTCAATCTGAGGCCCTTCTATGGCAGTAGATTTCCAAAAGTATAGTTTGCAAATTCAGGCAATCTAAGACAGAAATCTGTTCTCTGGTGCAGAATGCATCAAATCATCATTTTGTAGTCCCACATTCCATTCAACTGCACAAACTCCTTGCAGCTGTTTTGTTTAACATTTAGCAGAAGGCTATTTCTTTAGCCAGAACACCACAACAGCTAAACAACTGGATCAACCAACTCAGCTGGGTGAGTTCTGAATCCTAAAACAATTAAGGTTGTAAGCTATTTAACTATCCATCATTTCAGGAAGTATATCCTCTCGTGATAATAAAACACAAATAATGGGAATTTAGAACCCCATGGTTCTAAATTCAAGGATACTTGAAAAATACACACGTGATAATAACATGAGCCAGTGTTACTACACTTAAGAACAAACAAATGCTAGCTATCAAAATACAGATAGGAAGCTATATACTTGTTTAACTAGAATGAGTGAAAATTTAAAGACCCCATTAAGGCAAAGAAGGGGAAAAATCCTATTTTTACAGTCAGAACATTGCTGTAGTGATTCCATTAAAAAAATGCTATCAAAATAAAAATCAGTCACTGAAAATCACAGAACCTTTTTGTGTCCCATTACAGTAAGATTGTTAATGCTCCCTCAGGAGTTAATTACGAGCCACCAGGGAGGCTGTGAATTTACCAGCATACCAGCTTAAAGCCTGGAGAGCCAGGTTCTGGGCCCAGCTGAGGCTACTGCGGGAACCCAAATCACCTCTTCACCATTTTCCTTTCCTCTAAGCTTTTGGACAAAGTTGGAAAATGGCCTTTGATTAGAGCATTCAAATGCTATAAAAATATTTTTAGAAGTAAGAACTGTCACATTATTAAATACTTTGTGTCTTGACTAGAGAAAAGCAACTGTATGTTTTGTACAAGTGATTTTATTAAAAACAAAGCACAAACAAGAACTGAATTCTAATTGCTTTGCTATAAAGTCCAACAACCTTATTCTCATTCTGAATTAGTTTTAGCAACAGGGAAAGATCACTTAGCATGTCCAGTCCTTTACTTGCCAATTCCTCCAACTCCAAGCCTTGGAGTATTCAACAAAAACTCTGACATCACAGTGTTACCTGCATGTCACTTTTTCAAACTTGCTAAAAACTGCCTTTTAAATACCAGACCTCCTCCTCACACTGCTCTGTCTTCCACTAAACACATATCTTCAAAACCTTTCTCTCAGACACTGCATCTTTGGTTTAGATAGGAATGGACTGATGCCTGGAATAAAGAGTAGAGAGCAAGCACCAAGCCAGAAAAACAAGCAGCCAAATCACTTTGTCCAATGCACAGTGCAGGCAAAAAAACTCAAAATAAACCCCAGCTTCTGAGGTGCACAGCTCATCCCAATACTTTTTTGCACTGCCGGAAAAAAGATTCTTTTTTCCATCTGCCTGCGCCCCAGCCACGGAACTCCAGGTGCATCCCTCAGTGTAACCAGAGTTTTGGTTGCCCTAGAAGAACTCATGAAGCAGCACACTGAGTACCTCCTGCTTCACGTTTTGCCTAGGGCCATATCATTTCAGGTAACAATCTTGCCAGATACAGATTCTGCACCACAAGAAAAAAACCTGAACTTTGGCCATTCCAGCAAAACAGCCTGTTATTCCCCAGCCTTCCCAGGCACAAGGAACTGGACACGCCTCGCCAGATTACCTTCTGCCTCCCCAGTCTGCCCCACAATGACAAGATGCTATGATCTGTATCATTTGAAGGTTTAATTAAGTACCTTTAAATTACTGATATAGAGACAGATACATTTTGTCAAAGTCAGTGAATTGTGTATACAGTGACTTAAAAAAAATGGAAAATGAGAAAAGAAAAACCTCTGTTAATAATATACTGTGGTCAAAGCCGAAAAAAAGAGTTCCAACAATCTAAGAAAGATCTTCATTAAAGATCAGACAACAATAACTCACTTATACTAAAAAAATATGAAATGGATTAAAAGACATAAATTCTCTTTAGAAGAACATCTCTTGATATTTACTGGAGAGAGAGAAAAAATGCAGCTCTGACCATTTTCAGGCTGGATAGAGAACAGCAAAAATTTCATACCATAAATGAAAGAATAAACACAGAGACATTTAAGAAAATTAATTCTGCAAAATGAGCAAGAAATTAAAATTATACCACCCCTACTGAAGGAAGTGACAGACCCCAATGGCTTCAAACAACAACACAGTAAGGCATACATTCAATTTTATTCACATAGGCAAATATTTATTCTCCAGCTAAGTTTTTGGTTAAAATGCTGTAGCACAAACATTTGTGTATATTAAGTCAGTGTCAGACTCCACAGTGACACCTACATAATGAAATTACAATTTTTAGTAGAATCCAGAGATCCCAGTCAAGATCCATTTCACTGTACCAGAACTACCAACATATATAGAGAGATTATCCATCCCAAAGGTGAAAAAGATGAGAGGTTGAGGAAACATAACGGATAATAGAGAATGAAGTATAATGAAAGATTGTAAGCAAATTTTTAAAAGGCTGTTTTATCACAGGTTTGGATTAAACTAATCAACTACTACTTATACAGCCCATAGAAAAAGGCGATATTAGCACCCAGCTTAACTAGAGATGATGGCAAGCATGCTGCAGAACGTAACACCGGCAAGACCTGGGCACAGAGCAGTTTCTTTCTGGGCTATCTTGTCATGAATAGGCAAACTACAGCTGCATGGGTACAATTACCCTCAGTTATTTGAGATATTTTGAACTGATTCATTTGACAAACAAAAAACACACTCTCTTGAATGTGGATTTTTTGGCGGGGCTTTTTTTTTACTGAAGACAAATTTTGTAAGATTACTGAAGTCTCCAGCAGCCTTGGTGCCTTCATCTGCTGAGTTACACTACTGTTGTCACAAATTAAACTGGCAGACCTCATGGCTGGCAATAAAACAACGACAGCAAGAAATCCCAACACAGTTAATGTCCAAAATAGTACTAACCACGAAAATGTTTTCAAAGTTTTTTATTCTGCACTCTTTAACAAAACCATAACGTAAAATCTAAATTAGAAAGACTTGACCAAAGTATCTTCGGGCATCTTTTCTGATCAAAGGTAGTAAGAAGTTTAATGATGAAAAACTGTCCAAAAGAACATTGCAGAAAATACACATGTCATCTCCACTGTGGATGTAAGCAATTTGAGAAATCAACTCAACAGCAACTCGTTTGGGATCACAAAAACTAGTCAATAAGACAAATCGTAAGATGCTACACTAAAAATAATTTTTTAAACTGCAACAAAATAATCAGGTTGGGATGTTAAATATTCAAAATTTCACCATACCAACATGGATTGCTACTGTAAAACACACTGCACTTTAAAGTGCAGCAGCAAGGATTTGCTGAAAGACTGGGTGAAGCAAACTTACTATGAGAAATTCCCCTGACAAGTGCTGGGTGTAGCAGTGAGACTTGTGAGATGAAGACAAAATTTTCAAAGACAGAAAACTTAATGGTTACATCACTCCTCACCTGGAACCAAACTGGGCAGTTTTACGTAAATGCAGATGACCAGTGCTCCCACCCTAAACCTTTCTACTAGGTTTACAGTATGTTTCAACTGTTCAGAATTGCCACACTTCATACCTTTGTATCAGTGAGTACGTGCTCGCTCTCATATAAAAAAAAATAAATTCTTTAAATTGAAGCAAAATGCTAATTTCCCTGGAGGGGAAGGGTAAGAGAAAAGGAAGCAATGTTGGTTGACTGCATTTTTTAAGCACAGAAAGACTTTCAGAAACAGAGCACAGAGTTTATTGTCAAAATAGTTCTATGCCAGAAAGAGTAAATAAGATCTGAAGTTCAGGTAATTATTCCTGCAGTGCAGTAACTAATGCTGTGTCATCCTCACTTAAACTGTCTGGCTTAAGGTTTTGGACAAAATACTTGTGTGCACCATGAAAATTAGATTGGTGCATTTATTTCAATTTTTTTTTTCCTCCAAATTGTTCCTCTCAATTTAAAATCCTCTTAACTACTGCAACCAGGCCGTGTCTTCACGTTTTCTCTGGGGCACATGCAGATGCCAACTACTGCAGTCTCCTGTGTAGAGTTGTTTCTCAGAGCCAAATCCTTAGTGGACTTCAATGAATTCAAGCTTAAAAAAATGTCTGTACAACTGAAAAGCACAGGCAGTGTTTCTGTATATGTTTTTTTCCTGCATAAATGGCTGTTGATGCAGAGAAAGAAAAAACAGCAGCTTTTACACTAAGCATTTTGCAAATTTAACTGCAAATTAGATTGCTGCTAGTGTAATCACTAAAATAAAATACCTTGAACCCCCTTCTCTTCTTTCTATAAATTTCAAATACATAATACTGCCTATTTAAGTCACAAATGATTAACTGTGCCACAACTGTGAAAAGGCAGCTACAACACACTGCTATTTGCCAAGCTTAGGTACATCCTTGGTTGTTTTTCCTCAAGTATCAAGTCATTTTTCATGTAAATAAAATTGTGTATTGAACAGTTATCTGCTTTAGACAGTTTAAGAAAGAAAGTGTCATACCCTTCACATCTATTTTATGATTTAATCACAAATTTGACAAACATCCTACATGGCAATTAGAATATTTCATAAATAGATACTATACCAAAAATTACCTCAAAGGTATTTTATTGTTTATAGTTTTTAACTATTACAAATATTTAGCACATTAATATTGTTGACTGACATCTTACTGTTCTTAGAATTAAAAAAGTTGTTTTCTGACAGCTCTGACTTGCAGTGCCAGACTTAAAATAAAGCTACTGATATCTTAGTCCATTAGTCTTACTTTATCATTGGTCCAACAAATATGCTCAAACTTTGTATTTGATTTGAGAAGGAAAAATGAAGCAACATTTGTGCCCCAATTACTATTTTACTAAATTCCTTGTGACAGGTCACAACTACTCTCAACCCAGATCACATTCACAGTACAGTTTCACATTACAGTAGCCAAAATAAACTTGCTGCTTTCAAAATGGAAGGAACTCAACCCTGCTTCCTCTTCCCTGTTCTACACTACCAACTCTCCCTCCTGCAGCACTTTTCAAAATATTCTGATGCGCACCCAACAAGGAGATAACCCAGTTCAACTTCATAAAGTACTAAATTGTATTTACTTCACTTTATCAGGGCTGTCTTTATATCATTTTAGCAAATTAAGTCAGTTTCCTATGGGACCAGAAACGTACAGTTAGTGCAACTTAAGAGACGGGGAAAACAAACCTCCGCCTTCAGAAGAGAGCAATTATTTTGACTTACAACATCTCAGGAAAGTTTCAGCAAGAACATTCACAGACAATTACATATGTACTCCCTAAAAAGCAGCATCTGGGGTGTAGCAAGTAATTGAACCAGAAGAGGACCCTGGCAGAGCAATGTCCAAAAAGGTCTAGAATACCGGCCTATGTATAAGTAACCTTCCATATTCAACCAGACAAGAAATAACACTTACGTGTAAATTCTGATGCTTAACTTCCCAAATTATTGTTCCTAAATAACAATACTAAGTAAGATCATATCTTAATGCACTGCTGCATATATCCTATAACAGTCTATATTACGATAGTGGTGGTGCAAACCTTCTGAGACAGCCAAACCATTTTATTTTTAAAAAAGTGTTTCCAACTAAGAGTCTGATTAGGATAATAATAATAATAATAATGTCATGACAGTCATACCATTCCCTCATTCTCTTCTGAAAGAGGTCAATCTAAATTTGGCTATACTTTCAAGAAACTAATCCTAAAACCAAGTTCAACACTTCGTCCGTTACTAAAGTTTCATCAAGCAGCTGCAACTCAGGGAATGCAAGCACTACATCAGTTATGGCTTCCCAGTAATTAAACCATTTATTCCTGTTTGAGGCAGGCTACCTGCACTTTTGCTAAAGTAGATTAGGAACAGTTTAAAGTACACCAAAATAAATCACTTAAGCTAAAAGAAGTACTGTATTATCTGGACACAACTTGCAGTTCTCTATTGAAGAATGCATCAGTCAATCCCTTCTTTTCCCCAAGCTGGGGCAGCAATGCAGACCACACACAAGCAACAGCAGAGAAGTTCGTGCTCAGGCTGCCTTCCTCTACCCAAGAGGGCAGGTACTCTCCCAGCACACCTGGACGTAGCAGAGGGGGTTCAGGGCTAAACAAACACTTGCATTATCAGGAGCTCTCTCTCCCTTCCTGTGCATGGCTCCTGCAGAGAGCACAGGAGCCAAGACATCAGCTCCACATCCCTGCTGGCTCCCTGCACAGCCATACCACACCCTACGCAAGCTCCTTCCAGCAACATCTGCTTGAGATTTTTAACAGATTTGCTCATCAGTAAATGCAAGGGAGGGTGGAGTTTGCCAGAGCAGCAGCCACATATCCACTGATCACTTGCACAGGACCTTAAATTGATGTGCAGATTAAAAAGGTATGCTCTTGCTAGGTATTTTTTTCCACGTAAATTTATTATCCGAGAGCGTAAACAATGCAGGCAATGCAAAGTACACTACTTAAATTTTCAGTTCAGTCACGGCCTAAACATTCAAGTAACAGAGACAGGCACTGAATCTATTATTAAGGGAAAACAAAGTCACGTAAGAACGAGATCATCCTTCCTTTCCCCAAAGCTGACTCTACATACAGACTCACTGAAGCTTCAAATTAACTTTTCTCAGGTGTGCTACTGGTTTCAAAGATGTTACTGCAAGAAAACTTACACATGACACTTCTGAACACTCATCTTAAATTCAGAATACCTTCTATTTAACCAAATTCATTACATCTCATCTTCAGGAGGAGAGAAAAGACCACATTAACATTGTGTCAATGACCACTTCAAAAATTACATCTCACTCTATGCTAGGACTCAAATGGTTTAGCTGACAAGAATTTTCTTAGTACAAGGTAAAAACAAAGTCAAAGCTTTGAGATGAATCCTGTCCCTGAAGGTTAGTTCATGTACAGAAAGCCATTTATGTTAGGTGAAAGACTCCTCCTTCCAGAGAGCAGCAAGTTAAACTGCTCCTGTGAGGTTTCATAACAGCCAAGAAAAGGCCATTTGTCATGGTTACACCCACTTCCTAACCCAACATAAAATTAAGAAATATACTAAGAAGAATTTACCAAGATTAACTGATCTATGAAACTGTGTCAAACTTCCTTCGCATAGCACAAAGTCTCCAACCCTGAAAGAGGTGGATAAGCGACAAAATATACCTAACATCCACTGCAATAGAAGCTGAACACGTCTTTTTCAAATATTAAAGCCATTAATTATTTACATCCCAAATACTCTATGGAGTTGTTTCTCAAACTGCAGGCCATACTGAATTTTTTCCCAATAAACTCCTCATATTTAGTTTGCAGAGAACAAACAGCTTGGGGGAAAAGTTCTAAGTTACCTATCTTCCTAAATAAACTTACCAGAAAAACCTTAATTACCTCAGTTCATCCTAAACAAAAGCTTAGCCTAGCATCCATTTCAAAAGATGAATCCTAATACAACTACAAAATTAAGTATAACCTTGTGCTCTGTGAACTCTCTTCAGTGTCACCAGCTCCCAGACATCTGAGTGAAAAAGTCAACACTGTTTCAGCTTATTTGAGAGAGGACTAATAATTGCCATCAAGGTACAATATTAACCTACATTTTCAAAAACACTAGTTAAGAAGTATTTTCAGATGATGAGTAGATGCGCTCAGGAGCCCTCCAATTATTTGTGGTTCTACAGCTACTTTTTCCTCTTTTCTTTGAAGTGTTTTACCGTTCTCACAGTTGCTGCATGAATAAGTGGGATAACAAATTACACAGAAAACCTAATAAGAACTGTAGAACAGAATGACAGAAAATGCACCAAACCAAACTGGAAAAAACTACTTCCTCACATTTTGTCGACTACTTAAGAGCAGAGCAATACTTCAGGAGAAGGATGGTTTCCAAAAACACTTCACTGCCTTAACACATCTACACTGATTATTAAGCATATTGTATCAAAAACTTGATCAGAAAAATTCAACAGTGTCCTGTATCCTGAACACACAGGGATTGCATCGATAAATGCCTTGTGTTGTAAGTGATTATTCCTTAGACACAGAACACAAATCCGTTACTGGAAGCATACAATGCAGAATTATGATCCCAAAATCTGATTTGGAGAAACCACTATCATTCAGAATACAGATAGAACAAAAAAAAAAAAAAAAAACAATCCTGACTGACCACTGGCTGCAGCACAGACTCAAAAAAGCCTATAAAGTGAGAGAGGAAAGAAACATCACAGACACACGAGACATTCCAAGATCCTAACTTCTATGAGTATGTGTATGAGAATTTATTAAGCTATCTAGATCCTGATCTGCACTGACAGAATAGTAATAAGTAGCAATGCTACAGATAAAATTGAACCGGCATTTCCAGCACATGTGTGCACCTCAACCCTATTTATGAATCATTCTGATTTCACTGCATTACAAGTTCTGATACACAGCTACTGCACTTTTAGTAAAATTATATTTATGAACTCGAAATTTCTGACTTGCAGCTCAGATCAAGGAGTCACTTGATTTTTCAGAATAGTCACTACTCAACAGCACTTCTGCAGCTTTCTCCATGTATTAATTACCGCACATTTTGAAGCTTCCTGTATCAAACAGCGGTTGTAAGAGGTGCTGCTGTGGTAAGAAGGGGAAAAAAATTATATAAAAAAAAAGAGAAAGTATCGTGAAGACTGAAGGGGACTTGTATTTTACATCAGTATGTCAACAGAACAGGTAATATTAAAGGAAAAACAGATGAGCTCTCTCACTTGGAGCAAAGTGTGATAATTACATGCTAAATGTTTTCTAAGGGCCTATCAACATAAAAAGAAAACAGACGAAAACCCACTGGGGTCCTTTCAAGTTCAAAGCCCTAGATCTTACTCCAAATCAAAACAGTGCATGCAGTAAGTGGAAGAACTCCTAGTACAGCATAATCTCTCAGTTTGTCCCTCTAAAAGAAGACGGGCTATGCCAAATTTGAATGTAGTACTTATGGAGAAAGCAAATCAATCCCGTAGGAATGGCTAGGCCTCCTAGGAAGCAGGATTCTGTAAAATGTATTATCAAGGGAAAAAAATACACTCCACACCAACACGCTTCAGGTTTTGGACCTCTTTTATCTTTTCTTTTCCCTGTGTAAGGATATGGATTATGTAGTTAGGCAGAAATTCTGTCTTTAAAATGACCTATTTTCCTCATCATACACTCTCAAACCTCTCCTGTTTTAAGAGGCATCTCAGCAAAGACTGGTCTAGGAAAAGTGACCCAACTACAAACAACAGTGAAGTGAGTTGGACCCTGACCTACTCTGAAACATGGCAGTATCAAAACCAGGGATTACAACCAAGAGCTCATGCTTTTTAAGACTTACAAATATTTAAGTATTGTTTAGAATCATTAAATAACATTTATCTTTAGTGTAAAAAGACTTAAGGTTTCTATCCAGTGATGATTAGAGATGACGATTCATTCACGCATAAATTTGTGAGAAATTAAAGATGAAGTTACAGGTTTTTAAGAATTCCTATGTAAAAGAGCAGAAGTAAAATTTGCAAGCTATTACACATACCATTAGCAATTGCTACAGAAGAAATATTTGACAGCCATACAGAGCTGTCAAATACACGTCAAGCAGTGAAGAAAATTTGGTTCACGGATTCATTTTCTCCCAAGCACTCCAGTTTCTCCCCAGCCTGCAATTTCTCTCCCCCAATCCTACATAAAGTTAGCTGCGTGGTTTCCAGGCTGGCAGCTGTCATCCCCGTCTCAGCCAAGCCGCACACCATCAGTGATTTGGAGATCGGGCCTCCTTTTGTATCTAACACCCGGTGCGTGAGCAGGGGAAGGCAGCGCGCACACCGGCGCTGCATGTGACAGCGCTGCCGCCTTTATCCCCGCTCCCGTCATTCTCTCACACACCGCGATCCCCCACCCGCATTGTCTGCCTCGCTCCATCCCTGATTAACATGGACACGGTCTCGCTCCTCCGCCAGGGATCCCCTGGAACCCACTTCCTCGGCCAGGGATCCCCGGGAACCCCCTTCCTCGGCCGGACGCCGGGATTTCCCTGGCCGGCCGGAGCCCCCGCCGGGCC
>VWZW01004700.1:1061760-1091748 GCA_013397115.1 Edolisoma coerulescens | reverse complement strand
AGCTGCAGAGCCCTCCCGCGAGTCGGAGCATGTGTAGGCAAGCTTCATCCCCTCTGTGAGGGGTGGGTGAGCACATTAGACTTTATTTAGGTAGTCAAAATGGCACTCAAGGCTGTGCAATAAACAACATCTCTCTGTTAAAATTATTTTTACAATCTCTGTTGTCGCGTTCAGACAAATAGACTTAACCAAGCCTTCTTAGGATATGAAACATTAGTATCTACCACTTATGTCTGAAGCTATGTTTTAGATTTTATTTTCCAGACAAAAGAGTAATTTAAAATTATGCAAATGAGCTGCCAAAGCAAGGCATTATGCAGATTTGTGAGGCAGGCAGCAGAGTGTTAACCCTTGGTGCTGCAGCTCGCTGCGGAGGGAGCACTGCTGCAGCAGCTCTGCATGAATTCCTTCCAGCCCTTGTGCTCTTTAATTAGAACACTCCTGAGGCAGGGCCTGAGGTGTGAGGCTCAGCCCCTGCACACCCCCATTGCCAAGTGGATTTGGGTGGATGAAGAATCTGTGTTTGCTGCATTGTTCACCTCACAGTCCTGGCCAGCACAAGCTGTACCCAAATCCGGCCTGGGCGTCTCAGAAAAGACAAGTGTTGTGACTGTCATCTGTGGTTTCATACAGGTTGTTTCCAGAATATTTGAAGGGACTGTCATGGGAGAAATATTAAATTGCTTTTCAAATGTCAGCAGTGCAGTAACACTTTAAAAACAATTGACACTGTCAACTATAAGTCCTCTAGCTTGCTGGGCTGGCTGGTGTACACAAGATGCACTACAGCCTTGACTTTCTGTAGAGGAAAGCTATTAAAAGAACTCCATGTTGTGCTAATTTGTGGATTCAATAGCTCATTACCCACCCAGCTATAAAGGTGGTAGGAATAACTCTCAGCCAGGAACAGATGGGTTTTGATAGAAATCCAAGGTCTGATGTGCTCTGGAAGTTTGCCCTGATCTCTGCAAGTGATGCCAACAGCTGACATAGCCACATTGGTGCAAGCACTAGTGCTGAGCAAGAAATCCAATGGTTTATAGCAGTAAAGTTTGGCAAATGGCAAGAGCAGCCAAACCCCCAACGTGCACGAGGATGTAAGTGCAGCTGATCTCTAATGGAGGTGCCTGATGCTGGGTTAAAATAGTGGCAAGCCTGGGAAAAGAGGGAGAGAGTTCACATCGGGCAGTTTTGGAAGGGCTGGGTTTGTGCCTCTGTCGTGCCCATGTGGGATGCCAAGCCCTGTGAACATGGGATTTGTTCAGCATCAGGCAGGGATGGATCCTGGTGAGGGCAGGAAGGAGTCTGGTTGCGGTATGGGGGGATTTGAATCCATGCTTCCTCCTGCACTTCAGTTCATAGAATCATACATAGTTGTTCATGACTCTCTATGAGAGAGCTCACAGAGCAGTGCAGGTTCCAAAGAAAGCACCAAGAATATGTATTTCTGTAGTGAATTACTTCAATAACAAACAAGGTCTCAGTGCTGCTCCAGGACACAGAGCTAATCTGGGTTTCTTTCTTGCACCCTCTTACACCCAAACCCTTTAAAGTTTTCTCCACTCACCAAATTGCTTCCTCACTTTCTTTCTAGTTAAAGGTGTCATTTCAAGCTGCCTGTCAGAAGCTGCCTGTGTCAGCCAGTACACAATACTGAATGAACACTTCAATATGTTCAAGCCTGGACGCTATTGGTGAATTTACAGGCTTAAAACCTATGGCCGTTTTTAAACTGGATACACATGCATGCGCCCAAAGGTTAGCTCAGTTTAGCTACTTTGGTTTTGCTTGTTCTTAAGAGCATTTTTGGCTCGAAAATGTGATGTCTCTCACGTATTTGGAAAGAGTTGTCCGAAGCACATGATCAACATCTGTTGGTTTCAATATGCCAGAAGAGCTATGTAAGAGATGCAGAGATCACAGAATACATTGCTGCAGTGTATATTTGGTTTTGTATTTGGATTTTTTATTTTAAATTTGGAGTTTTTCTGTTGCTCAGCAGTTTAAGCAATGGGCTGCTGTTCTGGTTAGCAAAAAAAAGCATGAAACCCACCTACATTGGTTCAGGCTTTGTTAGTTTTGGAGGAAAAGGATATAAGGATAAAAAGCTGAAATGGATATAAATCAGACACTGCTGCTGTACTGCCAATGCCTGGCCAGCTTAAAAGAACTAAACTAGTTTAAATAGGCAGAAACACTGTTTTATGATGGCAAACAACAAAATTGAGCAAAAAGGCCATGGAAGGAAGTTGCTAGGAAACCTCTACAGCGCTCTGGAAAAGTTCTGAAGTGCAGGCACCTAGAAGAGAGTTGTCACCACCTGCCAGCCTGGGCATTTCCTGAAAACAGGGGTGTAAAATTGTAGTACACATTGATTTCTATAAATGCTGCACCAGGAAATGCCTTGCAGCTCGTTTTAAATCAGTGCAGCTTCAGGGGACTGTGAGCTGTTCCCAGAACCATCCCTGAAGTCTTAACACTGAGGTCCTGTCCACAGTAATGCTGAAGCCCTGACTTCTGTGTCCAGGCAAGGTCTGGGCAGACTGCACTCATCTTAATTAGGTTCTTACCAAAGATCTTTGCTTCTGTGAGCTCTAACCTTGCCCATGCTGAGATTTCAGTAAGGTAAACTAAGCTAGACTAGCCCTCTGCAGGCACGGCCACCGAGTCTCTTCTCTTTTGCACTGAGCCGCAGGGTGGTTTTGCCAGCAGAGATTTCCTGCAGGCATGCTGCCACCTCAGGTGAGTTCTCTGCATGGGGATGCTTCAGAAAGTTGAGGTCCATCAATCAAAAATGTTACAACTGCAGGTCCACAGTGTCAGCGTGCATAGTTAAAACCCCAATTTCTGTACCAAGTAGTTGTAATTATGACGATATCTTAATGATGATATCTTAATCCTTTTAACACTTGATTTCTTTTGTATGGCTACTTCATAGCTTAACCATTTGAGCCCATTTCTGTGAGGAAAGTGGTAGGTGAAAGATTAGGGAATCACCAGGGTCCACGTTTTTCTTTCATTATTAAGTCATCTGTCAGTGCAGCTCATGGCTGGGATTAAGACAAGAAATGTCTGTCAGGGGTTGCTAGGATTGCTTGTCTACACACTTTCTTGGTAACTTTTTGCAAAAATGGGTGATGTGAGGTACAGTGATGGAGGAATGGCTGCTGTGAGGACAATGAACAGAGCTGTGAAATTTCTGGTCTGTGAAATTCCCTTTGTGTGGGAACCCCCTGAAGGTGTGTCACCAGCAAACTCCTGCTTGCCACCACCCGTCCTTGTTATAGCATTCATTCTGCACTCTCCCTGCCCACCTGGTAAAATGACCCATCATGCTAAAAGCCATTAGCACTCAGAAGGTGGACAAGGGCATCTCCTGCTCCTTCCAAGATAAGCAATTAAATTAAGAGAAATAAGAAATACGTGTTAAACCTGAGGATACTTCTTTAAAGAAAGATTCCTTTTATAACGACAGGGTTCATTCCATAACAAAGAAGGCACTCCAGAGATGTGATGCTGATATGCAATACTGATACATGAAGTATGGCTCTTACAGGATTTTCCATTCTGGTTTGTCTAGTCTGTTGACACATTAAAAGGAAAAGTTCCAGATCTTCAGTTTAACTTAAAAAACCCCCAAACCTCTTAGGAAATCCTTTTTTACACAACATATAATTAATATATGGAATCAGCACTGATATTCGTGACAGGTTTAGACTAGCTCTGCACTTGATGGTCTAGCAGCCTTTGTAAGCTGTGTCCCTGTGAGATGCTGTGGGAGGGAGGGCTCCAAAACAGTCTGTAAAGGCAGGAACTCAGCTCTTAATTTAAAGAAAAGCCTTTAGTTTCTGGAGCAAGAAAATATGCAAGAGCTATAGCAACATCTGGAGCTTTCTTGGTTCAAAGAAGGTTTTTCTGCATTTCAGAAAGGATTCTGTGCATGCACAGAAAGCACTTCTGGTGGTGTTACTGGAGTAAGGTCACATCCAAGACTCAGTTACACACGTTGTGACTCAGAAAGCAGCACCCACATCACATGCTCTTACAGCTGTGATGTTCACACCTGAGCGAGTTCCTTGCACCTTCCTTATGGCAAGTGAGGAGAAACAGGGACCCAATGGACTCAGCTGTACAGCTGCTGATAGGAATAGCCACGTCCTAGCAGCACCTCTCTCCTTTGTTGGCTGCAGAGAAAATTCAGAGGGGATGTGTTTGCTGTAGGTTTGAAGAGGTTTGAAGAGAATGAAGCCCATCAAGGTGCCTGCTGACTGCAGCTGGGGAGCCATCTGCTTTCCTTGCTCTGAAGGCAGAGCCACCCCAGATGGGGTGCTGGGAGACTTGCAGGTTCCACATGGTGCTGGATGACTGAAGCAGGCACCTCTTGCAGCTGTCCATCCTGCCCCTTTGGTAGGCACAGTTGCCCCGAAGCAAGGATGTGCTCCTCCCATGAATCATCTCCTCAGCCACACAAGTCAGTGTGTCACTACGTCCCTGTGCTCACCGCAGCCATGGGCCTAAGACTGGTGCAGAGCAGACAGGACCTGGGCAGGTCTTGCTCGGATGCAGGGCAGCTGAGTAGTGAGGAGAAACAGGAAAGGCAAGTTCAAAGGCAGGTGTGACACAAAGGAAAAGGTGACGTAGTAACCCCAAGCCAGCAGGCCCAGCCCCGTGCAGCCCACTGGTGTCCACTGGACCCCCCACATCAGGATATACTATGGCAGCACTGTATCTCCAGCAGGAAATGAGAAGGGGTCTTCCCCAAAGTATCCAGCACAGGCAGGACTTAGAGGCAGGATTCCGGAGCAAACCTAAGCCTTGCTCATCACCACAACATCCTTGTGCACAGGTAATTGCCTCTTCCAAAGCAGCAGCCCTCACAGACCTGAGCCTGGGAGGTGCAAAGCATCTGGGCCATCTCAGAGATCAATGCTTCTGAAATATGGTGTGATTGTTACGGTTCATCAAAGCACAGGCTTAACTTTAAACTCCTCAGTCATACAAGTAGTTACGGTCTGACCCTGTCTCACACCCCAACAGTGTTGCCAAAGGAGGAGGGAAAGAATTGAAATTTTACATGGTGGCATATGGACTGATTCAGAATTCTTCTAAAATGAAGACGGCGAGAATGTTTTTGTCAGGTCTTTGATCCCTTTCAAAAATAGAACCCCCTGGATGTGGTTGGAGAGGACTCATGCTGTAAGCTGGAGTTTTTGTAATCACTGCTGACTGGAACTGCCTGTCAATCTGATTTGTGCATTTTTCCAGTCTGTTTTATAATACAATCAAATTGGTGTTTTCACATTGTAAGAGATACTTCACAAGTTTCTTGGGAGAGGACACCAAGCTCCAAGGCCAATTCATTTTTCTTTTCAAAAAAGAATTTTTCCATTTTTTCTTCTTAAACTATTTTATTTTATAATTACTCACAGAGGCTGAAAATTGATTCAAACAAATCTTGGGTAATCTCCAGGTGTTGCCCAAACTGGAAATCAGCAATTGAAAAGAGAAGAAAATAGAATAAAAGAAAAATTCATAAATTCAGGAACTTCTTATTTCATAATACTTAAGTGGTGAAACATCTCTCATAGAGTGGCATGTCAGAATGTATTTCCAGATAGATGTTCACATCCCTGTGAGTGGCCCTAAACCACTGCAGGAACAAGATAATAGAAGCCTTTCGATTTTAGCCGCCAGCCTTATTTACCTCTGCGTTGAGGATACTGTAGATACAACCTGCGAGACCCTAGGATTGACTTAATGAAGAAAGTAAGGCTGGCACACCTCCTATTTCACCCCGCTTAGTGCCATGAGGTAGGACCTGTAAGCTCACAGCTCATTCTTCTGGGCCACTGCTGTTGCTGCACCTTTCCAGGGAGATCCTCAGTGCTAACAAGAACAGCTCATCCTCCTTTAAACAGGGAAGAATGAAAAGGAAGGCAAAATTAGGATTGGGGTTTTCTTGTCATCATTAGAGCTCATGCCTTGTTCCATCTGTGTGGAGAAAAGCTGTCACAGAAATGATGGGAGGCTGGTGGTGAGACCTGACTACCAAAGGAAGACACTGCTAGTAGCCTGGAGTGAACAGCTGATGTTCATGAGTAGTATAAATTTAATTGGTGACTCATTTCTTATTAAAACTGACCATTTTTTTTTTCTTCCTAGCAGAAGAGACAAGAGTGGAAATTTTCATATAGTCACTGATTTCACTGAAACTTTACAGCATTATCAAGCCCTTTTAATCCTTTTTGATTTTATATGAATCCCATAAAACATCCAAACACCAGGATGTAAACAAAGGACTTCAATTAGCTTAGTTTTGATATTTCTATTATGTTCCAAATTTGGAATGAAAGGAGGTGTAAAATAATCAACTTTCCCAAGAAAATGTGACATCTCACAAAGTTCTAACCAATCTTGCAAAAGTCTCAAGGAGCCCAGTGATCTCTACTGATGGACAAGTCTCCTCCTGCTCTCAGTGATGCTGCAAAACATCCAGTACACCTGCCACAAAGGGAGTTCTCATTCACGTCCTGTTGGATGCTCAGGGTCACCTTCCAGGGCAGCAGCACCAACTGCCAATACCACCTTTTGGGGAAGTACTTTCTGAAGCACACTGATGGCAATGTAGAGGTCTTCTCTTACTGCTCAAGTAGCCTGGACACATCTCTGACAAGTGGGTAGGACTTACCTTCATCCTTTAGAAGAGAAAACAAAAGGCACATGCAAACTATTTTCTCTGGAAGAGAACACGGATGTTGAAGAAATGAGAGAGTTCTTGTTAAACGAGAGCTCTCTCATATTGCACTAGCACATTGATTTCTACTCCTGCAGCAAAGCTGGGTTTCATTTGTAGAGGACTCTCCTGGACAGAAGCAGATGTAAGACTGTTAACTAACGACATAGAATGCACTTTTTTGTAGCAAATAACATTTTGTTTGCACTTGGGTGGACAAGATACCTACAATGGAAGAACAAGACCCAGTAGATACATTACACATGGAACTACACAGGCACCAGTGGCTCTTGGCACTTGTTCTCAGAAGGGGGTTTCTACCTGGGGCATTGTGCACAGCTGTCTAATACCACCTATCTTGTTCATCCACCTGAGAATTGGAAAGCACAAATAATGACCATTTTCAGCTACTCCACAATTTACATCTCTTCTGGGTGTTAAGTTAGCCGAGCTGTTTGTACTAAATGGGAACAGTAGGGATACAGGAACGTTGGCTGAAAACAAAAGCTGAAGCAAGGGGATTTTCAGAGCAGCTTTAGCGCCTGAAAACTGCTGCAGTCCTCCTGGTTTTGCTACAGAAAGGTGATGTGGAGTCCTGGAAATGACTCTGGTTGTGACAGAAAGAAAAAACTTCCAATTTATAAGCAGGCTTCTCTCTTTAAGCATTGCAGCAGCTTTCAGATACTACCTTTGGGAAGAGGGACTGGCTTGATGGAGGGAGGGAGGAGCTCTCCCATAGCATCACCCACTCCAAGCGTGCAGGATGGCAAGCAGCTGCTGCAAGCCCAGGCAGTCTGCACTGCCTCACCAGTGCAGGAGCAATGGCAGGGGTGGCCCAGCCAGGCCAGGCCCTCTTGTGAATTAGCACCACTGACATTCCGTGACAGGCACAACACGGGCTTTTGCTCTCCATGGCATGGTGCTACAGGATGTTTTGGTCAAGATCCTGCGTACACATGGGATAAAGCATCTTTAGCAACAATGCTGGGTACCATGGTGCCCTGAAGTATGCTGGGGAAAGACCTGTCACTGCTTTAATTACATTCAAACGTCCAGAGCTAGAGTGAATAATACCACGGGCAGGTCAGGAATTGATTAACTAGTTTGCTGTGAAAGGGAAGGGTACCATTCCTTTTCTTCCACCAGGCCTGTTTAGACAAGACCTTGTTGAGAAGAAGGACATTTATTCATTTAGGTGTAAGAAAATATGGTCCTGCCTCTCAGAGGCACTATGTGCCCGTGGGAGAGCAGGAGTGGGAGAGAGCCCAGGATAATGCAGAAACATTATTTGATAGGAAGACTTGTTTAGGATGGCACTAGAAAAACAAGGAAAAGACAACTCTTTTAAAGTTGACTAAGCATCAGTGTGTCTGAGCAGCAGCTTGAGGAATCAGTGCAAAATATTTGATGAATCATTTAAATTTGAATTGAAGGAATTCAATTGCTCCATTATGATTTTCAAGTGGAGAAAGAATTCCTTGAGGAAAGATATAAAAAGCAGTTATTGATATAACATGAATATTTTTTCCTATGAAGGTTAAAGAGTGTTAAATATGTTGCTAAAACCAAGAGAATATCAAAAGATGTCTCATTTATATAAACAGTGTGTTGGCAATCCATCCCCAGGAGTTAATTCCGCAGGTTTATATGGGAAGTCAGTGCCACTCCAAGGAGCAGGAGGCTGAGCTGGAGCCTGACACCCTGGGTCTGCTCCAAGCCTTTCAGCAACACTTGGCTGGACACATAGGTGGACAGTTACATGGCTAATTACTTCCATTCCATATGGAAATTAGAAGGGGAGAAAATGATCATTATTATCCATTTGAGCACATGGTTACCTGAGTGCAGTGTGTGGTTGCAGTGCTCTGTATGCAATTGCACTCTCAGTTAAACAACACCTGGCTTTCTGTCTGAACTTAAAAGTCTCAACCTAAAGTCATATATTTACACCCCACTTAAGAAGGCGACTGGGGTGTTAAGAGATTCTGGCTGATACCTGTAAATCAGTGCTTCAGACACTGTCAAAACCTGCTAGGTCTGAAAATATGTTGACCACACTCTGAATTGATCTGTACTTGCTGAACTTGATTTGTTCTTGCTCTGAAGAGACCAAGAGAAACCTTGAAATAATGGTTAATTCAGGCATTGTGTTTGAAAGGGCAAAGAAGACAGCAGTGCTTCCAGCCCTGGGAGTTAGATTTTGGGATTCTGGAGGTTTAGGATTGGTTTTTTTGTTGTTTCAGGTCATATGGAGTGTCTTCAAGTCCATCTCTGTGCACTCCCCTGACAATTCAGTGGACTCTGTGGACTCAATGGACTCTGAGTGAAAAGGTTCACTGGCTTTGCGCTGTGGATAAGGGGGGACAGTCACACCTGACAGTAAGCAATGAAGGACATCTTCAAGTTTCCATCTCTCCATTCTGCTTTTACATTTTAGGAGCTTCTCAGCTTCATGGGTATCAGGAAGACCTTGACAGCCAGGGATGCTTAAGGAGCCAAAGAACCTATACTGTGTTCGATTTGTCTGTGTTGAGACGTTGTCTTTGAGGTCATGTGGGAGTGGGTTCAAGACAACCTGTGAGACCGACAAGGGCTGGATCAGACATGGATGCTGTAGCACATGCACTCCTTCATCCTCCTCCTCATGCCAGGTCAAAGCTGACTATGCAGACTCCCCAGGACTGCAGCAGACATGAAACAGGAGGATTTCCTATTCCATTGATAAGTAAAGACCATTTCAAAACAGCACTTGCAAGTTACGCTTATTAGTGGACTCACTTCCTTGACAGTCCCAAACATGTTTCATTGCCTGGTCTTAGCAGAAGTCAAAATTCACCTTGGTTTCACTGAGCAGGGACCTGCTTAAGCTGAAGCCTTCATCTTACCACCGTGGTGGTACCCTGCTTACTCTCCATGTCCCAGTAACATGCAGCATCCGCATATCAGCGTGCCACCAGCAACTCCACATTGCATTTACAGCACCAGCTGACTTGCAGTGAAGGAGAAACACTAAGAGATCCTCTCAACCAGAGGGAATACTGGAACTACGCCACAAGCAACTGCAGTAACACACTGTGTGGCAGAAGTCCCTCCTTCCCCTAGGGAAATGGAACTGAGTTGAAATGACAGCACACCTTCAAGGTGGAGTTGATCTGTACTCAAAACAATTCTTATCCATCCATCTACCTTCTAAGAAGTTTTTGGTGCCCCTTTCGAGTGGGGCCAGCCAGGCAGACCTGCAGAAATGTGAGTCCTACTTCCCTGTGCCTCAGAATCACCAGGTCTATGGTGGTGACATTGGCCAAGTCACATGCACGAGGCTGGTTATTCCTCTAGTGTGGGCCCATAATTACCTATCCATGCCCAGAAGGGCAGGCAAGCTCTCCCGCAGCTCACAGGAAATAATTACAGAGCAGCTCACCTTCCTGCAGCACAAAACACTTCCTGATACATCCCAGAGGCACCAGCACCATTACTCATAGTGGGTGATGTTTCCCAGCCTGATTCTCATGCCCTGCCTCAGCCGTCCATCCCACTCCCATCTGGGGCTGGTGCAGCCCAGGACAGCACGTTGATGCAGGGGAGTTGCGGAGGAAGCGGAGGACATGGCTCTGGCTGTGGGAAGCAGCCTATCAAGAAATGCTTGTTTAACACATGGCAGATCAGCCTGCCTCAGGAGTGAGCTGTTTCTGTGAATCAAATAGCTTCTCATGAGTCAGGAGCCCAACCCTTTATTATAGAGTTGCATATTTTCAGAAATCGCTGTAATTCAGGGATTTTTATTGTTAACATTTCTTGGTTTTCATGTACCAGCCTGAGGTGGGATCTGACTCCTTAGAACTACTAAGAGCATGGATTTCTGTGTACTGCCAGCAGCCAAAGGGTGTGAAAGCCTGGAAAGGGATACCAGGCAACCCATCCTCATTTGCCAAGAGAGACAGATCAGTCCTTCTTCTCTGAATGCTTTTGAGGTCCCCTTTCCTGAAAATGACATCCACAGACTGTGGGGGCACTACTGGAAATGACCATGTATGGCTGAGAATGCTGAAATTAAATTTGTAATACTCAGCTGCTGTAGTCTGCAAACAGTGCTAAGTGGTAGAAAGAGGCAGTAACCACCTTCCAAAGCTGTTTCCAAGTACATGTGATCAAGAGAGTCACTTGACAGCCACAGCAGGTGCCCACTTCTGCTCAGCCCCTAGGAAGTCACACTGAGGATGGTCGCCATGCAGGTCTTTATAGAAATTTCATTAAATATAAGATGAAAAATAATTTTTGAGTTGTCTAGTGAGCCTACCCATCCATCTCTTATAAGTGCAAAGTGAACAATTTGCAGCAGAAGACCAAAAGTTTAAAGAGTGTGGGGGTAATTAAAAACAGCAACAGAAGCATGAAGAAAGCTCTTTACCAACATACAATTATTGCTTAGCTGCTGTAGTAATGGGAAACAAGGCTACAAATTACTTTCAGAGCTCCGTATTTCCATTGTTTTAAAAACTACAGCCCATTTTTCAGAGCATTACAAAAACATCCTTCCTGCAGATAGGCTTTTATGTTTTTTAAACACCGGTTGCAAACATAAGTGCAGGTATGTGGTTGGTGTGAGAGGGCCCTTGGGGATGAGCAGCTCCACGCAGGGGTGTTTCGGGAAGGCTCTGTAAACCAATGTTGCCACCTCTGGATTAATTAATTCCACAGTGGGCACTCACTGACACAGTGTTTCATCCTACTGCAGGATTTCCTGGGAGGTTTTGGGACACAGTGAGATGAGGCAAAGCACACACTGTTCCCGAGGCATGGCAATGCACACCAAGAGCACTGCTGGATACTGTGCTTCTGCCTGTGATGATGGGATGGGAAAGGGGGCAGCGGAGGAGAGCAGAGCTTGGCAAGTACCTGCTTGGTTGATTTGTGTCCACGCACGCCTGCTTATCCTATGTACGGTATGTGGTGATGCCCTCCAAGGTCATTTTGCATGCAGGTCCCTCTGCTCAGTGTTCTGCTTGCAGGCCATGCTGATGCTCTCCTGGTCTGGGGACAATCTCCCTGGATGACCTTGCCTGTGGGGAAAAGTTCACATCCCTTACCATAAAAATACATCCCTTACCATAAAAATGCATCCCAAAGGAGGAAGCAACCTACAGACGCCCCTGCCTGTAGACCCTCCTCACCCTCTTGTGGGGCACATGGCAAATCCTCAGCCCCTCAGTTTCATGTTCCAGGAAGGTTTAACTTCAAATTATTTTGAGCTGTTGCTTTCCCTGCAGAAATTTTGTTTTGATACACATCCTTGTGTTCAGCATCTTTGCTTTGTAGTGGTTCCTGTGGTCCCTACTTGTGTACCAGAAGGAAGATTGAGCTCGATGCTCAGTTCAAGTGATCTGCTCCAGACCTCATCTCTCCATATTGGGCTTGGCAAACAAAACCCCCTCTGGGAGATAAAGGGTTCAGACTCACCAGGCAAGAGAGACCTCCTGAAGGACTCTTTCATGTAGAGCTGAAGAGAATAGAGAGTGTCAGAGTTTTAAAGACAAAATAGTGCCATCAGAGAGGTGTACAGGCTCCGTACAGGAGGGACCCTTCACATGTTGTCAGCCTTTGAATTCAGCTTTTAAATAAAAGATTGGTCTTTGGACCAAAAAAGTGATGCCTTTTATAAGTAATAAAGCACAAAGCAATTTATTTTTTTTATGGTTGAAACTACCGTTCAATATAAAATAAGCCAGCTCTTTTGATTTATTGATAAGCCAAATTCATATTTCACCTTGGGAAAATAACACCTCCTCTGGCTTGCCATTGGGCAGATGCCTGAGAGACAAGGGTATTGGTGCTGCTGAGGCTGGGATTAGCTTTCGTGTCACGGGCCAGTCTGAGGGAATATGTTTCATGTCTTGGGCTCCAGCACTTGTCAGAGGTGATGGGATGGAAGCTGGTGGTCAGTATCATTGTGGGGAATTGTGGGCAGCCATGCTGAAGCAACGTTGTGTATGAAGCTGCATGTAAGTCATGCTCCTCATGGCCCATGGCTCTGCTGCCCGGCCACTGTGCACGTGTCCCTGCCATGTCCAGCCCCCAGCATGTCCTGCTGCCATGGGCTCCCCTGGTCCATGGCTGGGAGCTGCAGCAGGGGCTGTGGTTGTGCATGGACCCGGCTGTGGTTCCCATGGTGACCACAGAACTCCAGTGTCCTGGACCCATGATGTCATAAGGTGCCCACTGGAAGGCTGCAGGAACACCTGCAGCTCTGCTCCACACTTACCACCAGATGAGACTCTAAGGGCATTGGAGTTTACTCCTGCCCTGACACACTTGCAGCGTGACAATGTCAGCGCACTGTCACTTTCAGGATGACACCATGCAGCACCTGAGGCACGTACAGCGGCAGATGAGGCTGCTGGACACGCGCCTGCATCTGCTCCGTGAGAAGCTGTGTGCATGCCGCCTGCACAGGCTGGCCCCTCACTGCTGCTGCCTGCACCTGCCCGGCTGCACCCGCTGCCTGGGGAGAAGGGCCCTCTGTGCAAGGCTGGATATGGAGCGACGATTGGACAGGTAAGAGAGAGCTGCCTACTTTCTGCAGACATCGTAACATTTAGAGTAGGATAAAGGGAGGTTTGACATTGCCATCAGGAGCAAAGGTTGAAAGGGATAAACAGGATGGGAGCGAAATAGCCATTTTGGAGAAATAAATTGAAAGGAATACAGGAAGGTAAAGATTGCTCTCTTGTTTTAATCCCAGAATGAGAAGACTTGGCCTGATGTTGAGCTCATGCTGTAGTCAAAGTCATTTGGCTCTGGTCGATGTGAAGGGTTTTGACCCCAACGACGTCTCTGTGGTTGTGAGAGATGGGAAGGTGGACTGTGTCAGCGGAGCACAAGGAGGAGCACAACACCTTACTGGGAAAGACATGTAACTACAGAAAATTCATGAAGGAATTCAGCCTGCCACCGGGGGTGGACGACAATGAGGTGACCTACTCAGTGGAATCCAACAGCTTCATGACAATTGAAAAGGCACCCAGCTGCTGCCCTCATCTCTGCGACTTCTGAGCTGCAGCAGGGTGCTGAACCCAGGCACAGTCATTCCTCTGCCTCACCCCTTCTCCCCATCGGATTCAGGTCTGTCCCAATAACTGTGTGTCAGCAGCTTCTCGTACCTCTTACACAAAAGAAAACAGCACTCTGAACAGATTGTGTGAGCCTCATTTAGAAGGGGTTTGGTGGGCAAAAAGGGGTGTGCCATCAGGAAAACACAAAGACGTTTTTGGGCATACATGGCTGTGGTCACTTGCTGGGTACTGAAGGCAGGGCTAGAGGTGGTGGATTCAGGGCATACAATCCCATGGATTTTAAAGGCTGAGAGGCACCACTTATGATCAGTCACATTTCTGCAAGGACACTTCTCTCAATCGAACCTCTTCCATTTGAGCTCTAGGGTATTTCTAGGAAGAAAATCTTGATGACAAACACCTTGAGGGGAGGTGCTTTCTCTCAAAAAAATCAGGCTGTACTCTTTGTTCCCTTGGTTCGATTCTTGCAGAGACTGCCTGGTTGGGAAAAGCTGTGGATGAAGGACAGAGAGCTTTTCTTTAGAAGGTTTGGGATTAGGGTAGGACACTTGCCAACTGAGGAGCGGATGACAGCATTTCCTGCTGAATCAATGCCCCTGAAATAATAAGAAAACATTTTTCATGTTGGGAGAGGGGGAGAATTGTCAGTATAGTTGCTTGAAGGCAATTTTAACTTTGCTGCCATGGCCTCAGCACTTGGGTATGCACTCCTATGGGAAGTGGCATTACCTCCCACTGCAGAAAGGCGTGACAGAACAACATACCTGGTGCCTGCATTTACCAGCCCCCCCGGCCAGCATCTCCCCAGCAAGCACCACCACCTGGTTCAGGCTTCATGAGCCCCTGGGGCTGGAGGGAGGAAGGTTGCCACCTCTTCATATGATGCACTCCCCTGCAGCAGACTTTCCTAACAGGGAACTCAGTGTTTTAGATTGTGCTGGCACAGAATCTGATGTTCCCTAACCTGCCAGGGGAGAGGGAGAGCAGCCTGTGGGCCGGTGCTGTGCAGGTGTGCTGCACACTTGAAACCCTTCAGAGTGGAGTGTTGTCCCTGCCATTAGCCTGGCTGAGAAATACAATTGCTTGCTGTCACACATGGGGACCCTGGCCCCTAAAGGACCTTCGCACCACTGGGTCAATGTGTCCCAGTGCAGCCAAGGGGTCCCCAGTGCCAAGAGCTCCCACTCACTGCTGCAGCAGGGAATATCACCCTGGAAACACTCACGCCTCAAGAAAACAAAGCCAGTCCTGTATGTACAGCCTGCAAACAGACGACCTCACTTTCACAGTTTACTTTCATCTTATGAAGGTGGTGAATCAGAGGGGACAGGTTACAGAACAGTGAGTCCATGGCTGGGAGCACCAGAGCTGGGGGAGGCCCTCGGCTCCATCGCCACCTGGGTGGGAACTCCTTCAGTCAAACATGTCACAAGCAGATCCCTTGAGGACCAGTTTAGCTTGGCTATAACCAGCTTGGTAATTCAACTGTGGTGCAACAAATTAACTGCTTCTGGGATATTTTCAGCATCCAGCTACCACTTAAAATAACATCTGTGAACAAATTTTAAACTTTATGGGCTTAGTGTGTAGCTGGGTCAGTATAGAACCATACAACCATGGAACAGTTTTGGTTTCAAGGGACTTTTTGAAAGTTACCTTGTCTAATTCCTCCACCATGGCGAGGAACATCTTCCATGAGACCAGATTGCTCAAAGGCCCATCCAACCTGGCCTCTGGGCAACCTGTTACAGTGTCTCACCACCCTCATCATAAAAGAAAATATTCCTTATGTCACATTTAAATCTAACCTTTTTCAGTTTAAAACTGCTTCTCCAGTCACTACAAGCTTTGGTATAAAGTGTCTCTCCATCTTTCTTATAGGCATTCTTAAAATATTGAAAAGGTGCCCATGCACAGGTAGTCTGATTCTGCTGGTGTTGGCCAAGGATGTTTAGACCTAAGCCACACCTCACCTGGGAGGCTGCTAGGGAGCCTCCTGTGAAAGCAGGCAGCAGGGATGGGGACTGGGGATGGACTGGGAAAGACCATCTTCCTACAAAGCAACCTAGCAAGTAATAAAACCAAAACCCCTCTGGGATGCAGTTTTTGCACTTGGTAGATTTCTACAGAAGCTGTCTAAGCATGCAGAAGGGAAACATATTTCAACACCTCTCCTCTACTCGTGACTTGCAGAATATATTGAGTCCCACAGCAATCACAGGGCTGGCTCTGACTGCTCTTATCCTTATTGCTCATCCTTTAACACATGCTTTTCACACTCTGTTCCTAAATAGGCTCCTTACACTCCTAAAACCAAATTACACTCTTGAGCACTTATTGACAGATACGACTTTCTTGAGGAAAATTCTGAATTCATATTATATCCTGTGAGAGCATCTTTGAGACCTTTTCCGTAATAGAAGCAAATCAATGAAATAGTCACTTAGTTTTGTTCATACCTACATGCTGTTAACATTTTGGGACTTAGCCCAAAATCTGTACCAAACAAATACTGAGCATTTTCAAGGAGAAAATACCTTTGGATAGCCACCATTAACCCAGCAAGTCATAACATCATCATCTCCTGTAAAACAAATTCATTTACCACTAGGTGGCAGATACAATTTTTTTAAATTTACCACCGTGCAACTCTTTTATTCAGAGCAAACACACTGAGAGTGGTGTCACAAAGCAATAAGGTTGGCACACACTGGAGCTGGTATTTTTCTTTGTTATGCTAATAGCAAACGAAGGGCAAGAGACGGTGCTGTATTTTGTGATTCTGGGTGTGCAAGAGCCCTCAGGACAGACCAGCATCACATTAGGTTACTACACTGGATTATATTGACCTTTGATCCTGCAGCTCTCCCCCACGGAGCACAGCTCCTGGGTAAGGCCACTTTCATTTGCTTCAGCAGCCTGGCTCTGCCACAGTTATCAGCCCAACAGGAGCTTCCAGTGGTTCATGTATTCTTCAGCATATTGTGGCAACAAATTATTTTTGGGGCCTATCTTGACCATCCTCATGTAGCAGATACCCTCTCTGAATTCCCTTGCAGGAGGAAGATATCAGAGAGGGTGAACTGGCTCTGTAGTTCTAAATGTTAGTGCATTCTTGAACTGTAATCTTGTGGGGGCATTTATAAATAGCCAGAGAATTTGTAATGAGAGGTCATCTGAGGATGCTAAATCCACACCTCTCCTCAGTCATCAATTTCTAGGGGTTTTCCTACAGCCAGGCAGTGCTCTGCCATGCTCTACACAGGCTTAGGCTGTGTAAAACTGTTGTTTCTCTCCCTGCTATTGAAAACCTGGGGAGAGCAGTGCCTTCATGAGAAGGTGCAAAGCGATCCCAGCTTTCCTCTCCCGATGCCTCGCTGCTCCCGAGGGCACAGCACTGCTGGGGCAGGGGGCTGCTGCTCCCAGCGGGCAGTGCCTGCTTGGCAGGGCTCTTCCTGCCAAGGACTAAGTTAAATGCCTGTGGCAGGGGCCAGCTCCACTCTTCACACCTCCCATCCTCATCCGTGGAGCAGCAGCATGGCGAGGCTTTCGGCATCACCCCAGCCATGTGGGGCTGGTGCAGCTGCCCTCCACTGCACCTCCACACGAGATGAGAAGCTTCATCCATCCATTGTGTTTGTGCTTAAAGTTAAATTTAACCATTGTCCCTGCTAAGCTGTTTGGCACCTTAGTCTCTTAGGTAAACTTTCCAAGCCTGTTTTCCATCATCTCCCCTGGAGAAAGCCCTAAGAGTTTAGAAGACAGAGCAGGACCCACGTCTTCAACTCTGCCTTTTTACCAAAGACTCCATAGATTTGTTGTCATTCTGGACTCTGCACTTGTCACCTCATTAATAATCCTGCACTGAATTTAGGTTAGGAGTAAGCTGATCCTTCCAGCACATTCGGCGTGACTGTCATGAAGCTGCCACCTCCATGAGGCATGAGGCGTTGGCCCTTGCTTCTCCTCTTTCACCCTGAAGGTCCTTTCTCTGGTCTCTGGAATACAAAGAAATTTTTACATCCCTGTCTGTCTTCTAATTCCCTCTGCCATCCCATTTGTGCCCCTCCAGCTGCTGTAGGTCAGGCCTTTCTTTTGACAAGTGATGTATGAGGGTTTGCTTCTTATCTTGAAACCTCACTATGTGAAAATAGCTTTGCTGTCCTGGAGGTTATCCTTTCAATTTCCATTATGTGGTGTGAAATTGTCCCCATGCAATTGTCTTTCTCGATTTCAACATTAATTACAAATAATAGCAGGTCTCTCAGCTCTTTGGTTGCTTGTGCTGGTCCCTATCTTGGGGTGTTGCACAGAGTCTTTAAAGGCCTGCAAGTGACAATAATACTCCAATTAAAAAATCTGAAAACTAAACTTCATCACCTCACTAGAACAGATTTTAACTTGCCAGAAAAATAAAATGCAGCCTCTTTTTTGTTTGTTTGGATTTTTTTGCCATAGCTTTGTGCATCTCCACATGCATGTGCAGAAAAGCCTGCAAAAGGGAGAGCTGCCAGGGCTCTGCCTCATGGTCACACAAGTGCCTGTGGCACTTTACAATATGTTAAAAGAGAAAACAAAATCCTCTCTCTGCTGAGGTCTGGGCCCCAAAGCCCTGGAGAGTCCTGGGTCTCAACAGAGACGAGCAGGGCCCACAACAGGCACAGCACACGACCCTGTCCCCTCACATCCCCCCCTGCCCCAGGACTGCCATCTGGGGGGGTCACTGGCTACCATGTGCCTCTGTTTGTGGGATGTAGGGCTGTGCTCCTGCAAGCACAGAACCAGGAACACCATCTGGCTATGGCCCAGTAAGCATTTCAAGGAAATTGTGAGCCAAAAGTCACATCAGTGGGAAGGCAGAGGGACTGGGAGAGTTTGTCAGTGTGCTCACAGCCCAGGGACAAGCAGCTTCCCACCAGCCACAGGCAAGGCACTGGACCCAGCAGGACCCAGTACTTCGGGCAGCCACCGGGACAGACTCCTCCAGAGCCCAGCGGGGAGGGAAGGCTCCGTGCTCTGGCAGAACAGAAGTGGGATGGGGAAGGGGAGAGGCTGGGGCCAAGCAAGGTGCGTTGAAGACTCTCAAACCTGAGCACAGTCCATCAGAGCAACTCCAAGGTGCTTTAGAGCCCATTGCCCCAGGCTCAGGCCAGCTGCAACAGCAATGCTAAGCTGTGACTACCATTGCTCTGTGTCTCGGCTTTTCCCTCCCTTCTGGTAACCTGCTAGAAATGTTTAAATATGAGCAGAATCTGCAGGATGCAGAAGAGATGACTGGGGTAGGAGATGTGAAGCTGAGAAAAAGCTGGGCGTAAGGACCTCATGCAGATAAATAGTTAAAATCAGTGAACATCTTTTGGTAGAGAGGCAGCAGAAGAAAAGGACTGAAACCAGCACACCGCAGCAGGCAGTAACAGCTGAATGTAGCAACTAAAAGTCATGCAGCCTTGCTGAGGTTTTACTGACTGCAAATTCAGAAAGGCTCTGGGACATTAAAAATAGATGAATAAATTAAAATTCCAGCACTTGGGGCCCACTCATGCCATGTCTTGAGCACTTTCTATTCCCACTAAATTCCCTGGACAACAACAGCACACAGCAGAACTCTACCATTACTGTGAACACTTAGACAGTTAACACCCTTGGAGAAACACAGGAATATTTACATGCCCAGGAGTGAGTGTTACCACACAGAGCTAAGAGGAAAACTCCATCATCTTGGGGAAAGTGTCAAAATCCCATCTTCTCTGACCACGTCCCCACCTGTTCTTGGCTGCTTGGTGTGCCTGGAGAGCCAGGCACTTAGCTTGAAATCCCGGGCTGGCACCCAGAGAGATTTCTGCATGGTAGTGCACCAGTGTAATGTAATCCTCACCCCAATATTTAAAAATAGCCCAAGGGACTGACCTACATAAACTCCAAGCCATCCAGTCTGGACTGGGTGCCCAGTTAGCACGATGATATTTCAAACGTGGTGCAGCTGACTCCATGACAATATGGTAGGTTTCATTTAGGAGAGGTGTGCGTGGAGAATGACACTTCAGATTGGATTAAAGCACCAAAACAACCTGGAGGAAGCACTCACTGTTTACTCTCCAGAGCAGCTACTAGAGGAGCAGGAGCAGTGCTTGTACTGTAGTACTATTCAGCCATTTATCTGTGCTTGCTTCTTCTGGAAAACAGAGAAAAGGAAGCCCTGACATGGCAGAGGATTACTGCACACACGGAGGGAGAAGCAGTAAATAGGTCAGTAAACACTGGCCAGACTGTGGCCCTGGGGGCTGGGCGTCCTGCTGGCTCCCAGCGCTGCTTTGCACAGGCTGCCTGGGATCCCTGGAGGCAGGGGTCCTGCTGCCTGCAGCTCGAGCCCTGTCTTCATGGGAGCCCCTGGAAAGTGGCTCTTGTCCTCCTGGCTCCCAGGCAGGCACAGTGCAGGTGCAAGTTTTTCACCCTCAGTGCTGAGATCCTTCAGCACTGGCCCACCCAAAGACGTCGGGGACAAGAACAAGTTTCCTGCTCCTGGGTACCCACTTTGCACAGCCACAAATTTGAATACCACACCAGGACCCCGTTCTTCTCTGAGGGTGCCTGCAGCCTGCTGTGGAAGTGGGATAAACCACCTCAATCCCACCACGTGCACCTGGAGCTCTTGCAGAGAGGATCTAGCGAGGGCAAATGTGCCAGCTATGTTTGGGGGGAATTTTCCAAAGCGCAGGCAAACCCTTAAAGAGGTGCTTCATCACCCTGGCAGCAAATGGAAAGGACTAAGCCAGAAGCCAATGCAGGTCTTGATGCCAGCCTGTGCTTCTGGGAACCACAGCACATGGGGCACCCTGGCTGGGATGCAGCTAGATGTTTTGCAACACTTGTTTTATTTTGCATAAACCCTTGAGCTGTATGAGAGAAAACACACATGCAGAGCTCACCAGGGCTGGACACCCACTGCTGAGCCCTGTGCCCTCAGGTGCCATGTGCTGCCAGGGAGCAGGAAAGCCAATGCAACAGAGCTTGGCTTCAGCCAGAAGATGGTAAGATTTAGATGCAAGGTAAAATCTGGTCTAAAAGAAACCATTTAAAAATGAACTCATGGAGGACCGTGCGGCCGGGGAGCGGAGGGATGCCTTGCCTGTCGGTGTCAGCAGCAGCAGGCAGCTCTGCAGGCAGCACAGTCAAAACTTGCCCTCTAACAGCCTATGTGACAGGAATTTATCAGTCACGGCCTCTCCCCTGGATGCTGGTGACCCCGAAGCAAAAGCTGCACCTTGTTTGCAGCCAGATCATTGTGGCCCCTGCTCTGTGCCAAGAACACCCTGGGCCTCGGCTGTGCCACGTCCACGGCTGCTGGAGGCAGGAGTCACCCAGGATGAGGAGCAGTGACACCCGTGGACAGTGCTGGGACCTTTCTGGTTTTCTGCCCATCTCTTTGGGAATGTTTTACTGTCAGAATAAGGATAACATTGGCCAATGGCGTTAGAAAAAAAAAATCAGACAAGAATTCCCACAGAAAAGCTAAGCACAGGCTTGAGGACGTTGGAGTCATTGTGTTGGGAGATGCTTCACCCTTAGACTGCCTGAGAACCAGCCTGAACCATGTTCAGTACCTAATAGTTTTGGCAGAAAGCTTATATGTCTGAGACTCAACAGAGTATGGTACAGAGAGTGCTCAAGTCTGTATTTCACCTGAGTTAAAAAAAAACATGGACAACATATTAAAGGAGCAAAGAGTAGAGGTTCCAAACAACATCAGAAGGAATCAGAGTGAGGGACAAATTTAAAGTAACAGCATTAAACTGCATGTTAGGAGGAAAGCTGACTTTGGAGGAATGCAAACAGGAAAAGAGTGGGCATGGCTACACAAATAGCCTGCCCCCAAAACGGGGAGAGGCACAGGCCTTGGACTATGGCTGACGTGCCAAAAGCATTGTGGCATTTCCCCCTGCTGATGGTGTGTCATGGTTGTACTGGATTCCCCTCAATAAAAACTGGGATAGAGCCCAAGGTTTAGCTGAACTCAAGGATAGTCAGCTGAGCTGTAATGGTCTGAAGCACAGTGTGCTGAACAGATGGCCTGATGGTGCCTGCTAGTCTGAAAGGCTCATTAGCTTCTACAGAGCAGCCTGGGGAACTCTCACCACGGGGTATAGGAAGGAGCTCCTGTACCTCCCCTTCCAATGACAGCAGTAGCTCGAATCCCAGCACATTTTGTATTCTCTAAGGGAAATTTTGTCTTTCAAATCAGAAATAAATGAAATTACCAGTTAAACACTCACATTCTTGCATAACAGGTATCTCCATACAAGAGAGCTTAATTGGTTCTTTATTTGTAAATCACCTCAACACATCTTGTAATGCCCCAAGAAAGCCTCTGGTTTCTCCAGGACTTGAAATTTGGTCCTTAAGCTCTTTTCTTCCAGCAATATTGGGTCAGTCCTGGGCCATCCATGCTTTGGAGAGATGTAAATCTGAGGCTTGGGATCTGTGCAGGAGTGTCTCCTGATAGCAGCCCAGAGACCTGACTTCACCTATCCCATTGCGGGGATTGGCTTGGAAGAGAAACATTCTGCAGCACCTCCATTTCTCATCCACTTCGCTTCACCTCAGGGAGACCCAGACTTTCCACTTAAATTCAGGTGCCTTTCTAGACCTCAGCTTATTCTTTCTGACCTATTAACAGCTTTCTACCCATCAGCCTCTTTGAATTCCAATTAGAAATAAAGTTCAGTTTGCTTCCAGTGATTCATGTGGGAAGGCCCATGAGATCTGGCAGAAACAGCAGCTCATCACTTACGTTTATTATGCCAGAGCAGGGTATCACAAATCACAAGTAGGGAGATGAGCTGACCTCTAACAATCTAACATTTTTAGAATATTCCTTTGATTTTTATAGAAGGAAAGGTAACTGAATGTGTCTGAAGAGTCAGAGGCTCTCTCCCTTGCTTAGCATTAGCATCAATCTCTCTGACATTATTTGTGCTAGTTTTCTCCTGGGTATAGAGGTTTAACTGGATTTCAAACATTATCAAGAAGACACAAAAGGTAAAGGCCAGATACTTTTATGTTTGCTTGCTGAAACAGTTTTTATTCCATCTTCTCGACTGTGATTATAGAGACACTTCTTGCTCCTTGAAAACAGTGTTAAATTCACAACTGCTCACAAAGCCATATAAAAGCAATTTATTGCACATCACTGAACACCCTCAAGAGGCCTGAGGCAGCATTAGCATTTTTATAGGAAGTGCTGGTATATCCTTTTGCACATACCCCACCTGCTCTTCTGTTCCTACATGATGTCTCTGGAAGGGACACAAACACTTGCAAAGGTGTGCCCAGCCCCACACAAGAGAGCCCAGGCCAGCCAGAAGAGTCTGTCCGGATGCGCTGAGCCACACCAACCTTCACAGCAGCTGCTGCGAGACATTTTAACTCCATGAAGTGCTGAGGACTGAGGCACATGATTGCAAACCCATCCATGCTGACCACACAAGGCTGGCTTCTCCTGACCAGATAAGCCTTGACTCGTGTCACCTCCGGCTTGGATAGGGACACCAGGCTGGGGCAGGTGGCATTCAGAGGACCCAAGAGGAGAAGTGACTCAGGCTGCCAAACAGACTCTCCCACAGATTTTAAGACACATTTCAGCTGAAATAAAGGTGACCATCACCAGTGTCATTGACTGGGCAAAGAAATAAAATTTCCAAATAAAGAAAAATAAAGAACAAAAGCAACCTGCACAGGCTCATGTTTTCCACCAGCCATAGTAATTCACTGTGTTTTCCACAAGTAAATGCCACAGTAACTCAAATTTAAAACACCTTGATGGTTGGGCTTTAAAATCAACAAAGCAGTAGCAAAAGAGTTTCATATGAGCTAATATAGATAGTGCAGATTGAAAGTCACTTGGCACCAGAGAGAAGTAGGGGAATTGCTCAATTTTTGGCTGCAGTTCTAAAGGGTTGTAAAAGTTATGTAAGCAAATGGATTTGTTACTTTATCAGCTGAC
Organism: Edolisoma coerulescens; assembly: GCA_013397115.1. Classification (NCBI taxonomy): domain Eukaryota; kingdom Metazoa; phylum Chordata; class Aves; order Passeriformes; family Campephagidae; genus Edolisoma; species Edolisoma coerulescens. The sequence goes on along the minus strand of VWZW01004700.1, from coordinate 1,067,945 downwards.
ATTCCTTTTGATCAAACTTTTTCTCTTCCCCTCTTTTTTGCTTGTTTATTTTAGGACATTCACTCCTGGTACAGAAGGGCAGCAGGTGCTGTTTGTGGACTACTCTTGGCATAGAGAAGCTGCAGTTTGGGATCTTGGATGCAGGTACATTTACAGAAAAGAAACATTCATAAACATCTGCAACACAAAATTATTTTCTGCTTGGTCTATGGGTCTAAAAGGAAAAAAAAATTGCTTTTTGCCTGGGCCACTGCTGCACCTGGCTCCAATTCCTGCACTGCAGAGAGCCAGACTTTGCAGCAGGCTGAAGGCAGCTGCCCACGCGGCAGCGACGTGCTCGCTCAGCGCACTGAGGGCACCCACGTGTCAGGAGCACCAAGTTCACCACAGCTTCATCAACAGCTCCAGTGTTTGCTGAGAAGCACCATGGTTTGTGATGCTGTGCTCCCAGCTCGGCTCTCCCAGGATTTGAAGATGTCTTGGACAGGGCTGAAATTCTTGGAGAGGCTGTTTCAGCCTCTGCTGAGCACTGACCACAGCCAGCTAAAGTAATTTTCTCTCCAAAGCTCTGCTGCAGGCTCTGGCAGGGCTCTTTCTGCAGCAATGCCTCAGTATCACACACAGAGGAGACTGCAGCTTTGGTCCTAGGCCACCTCCTGCCCCCAGAGGACCAGTTCTCAGGGTAGCCCACCAGGCAACAGCTGACAGTGGGCAAGCCTAGATCAGTCCTTCTCCATGGCAGGAAAGGCAGAGCCAGGCAAGAAAAGCCGACAGCAGGGAATGGGCAAACCTTCCTGACTGCAGCCTTGGGTAAGCATCTCTCCTCTGTTTGCCATTTGGGAGTATCTACGCCAGATCCTCAGGAGGGTGTTGTGGCTGAGGAGCTGGGCTCACTCCCACCACCCAAAGCTGGCCTTTCCAGGGATGCAGTGACCAATGTCAGGAGAGAGCAAGCTTGTCCTCCTCGCTGCTGCTCCAGCAGCTCTGGCATTTACCTGAGCAATGCAATCCATGGGCCGGGGTCCAGGCAGACACAGAGGGATGTCCCAGGCTCTCTCCCTGGGCAGCATGTGACTGTCCCCCGTGCTGCTCACCACTGACCCAGCCCAGCCAGCTCAGATCCCCAGTGCCTGACACTGGGGCCAGCATGTCCCCACACCAGTTCCTGCTGAAAAATCATAGAATGGTTTGGGGAAGAGGGACCTTTAAGTTCATCTAGTCCCAACCCCACTGCCATGGGCAGTAATGCCACCCTAGATCAGGTTGCTCAGGGCCCTGTCCCACATGGCCTTGAACACTTCCAGTAATGAAGCATCCACAATGTCTCTGGCCAACCTATGCTACCGCCTCACCATCCTCAGGCTCAGCATCCGGGGCTGCAAACAGTAAGTCGAGTGACCTGGGCTGTACACTGGGAGAGGGGCAGCCCTCACTGTGGGGTTGCCCTGGAGGTACCACATCCCCACAGGTGGCAACCCTCACTGAACACCCTCCTGCTGCTTATATGCTGTCTTAAATTTGTTCCAACAGTGCAATGGCAGGGAAAACAGTGTCATCAAGGTGTGTGAAGTTCTACGTTTCCATCTTTTACTAGCACAGACTTTACTAGACAACTAACTTCCTAAAATCAGGTTTCCATATAGTTACCAGTGCTCTTCATACCTCCGGGGGTCAACCATAGCTTAGAAACTTCCTTTGTAACAAACTTTCCTAAAGGCTCTTATTGTATTTATGGTCCCCTAAACGCCCTTGGAAACACAAAGAGAATGATAAGAATCAGGCTGGAGGCTTTCTGTCAGCTTTGACTAATGAAAAACCCCTTTCATGAAACATAGTCACCTTCTTTCCAAAATACCATGTCCGTGTCCCAGACACCAAGGTCTAGGGATGGGTGAGTTCATGGTTTATGGCTTCATTTCCAAATCAGTATATTCAGATTCAGAAAATGGGGTGGGGTTTTTGTTTGGTTGGGTTGGTTGGTTGGTTGGTTTGTTAGTTAAAAAAAAAAAGAATAAATTCTTAGAGCAGCTACAGGGACTGAAAAATAAACCTTGCAGATTTCTCAGTAAAGCAGAATTTTTTTGGCTTGCTACCAAGTTACCTGAAGTGCTGCCATCAGCATAGGAACCACATAGAATTTAATCAGATCAGTCCAATCTGCTGAGAACTGCGATTTGCCGTTATAATGCCAAAATAAAAATTAATAGAAGCAGGCTTTCTCTGTTTTTCTCCTGAATTGCAAAACAGGCCGTCACATGGCAAGCAGAAGGGGAGGGGTGGCCGCCTTCATCCCGGCTCAGTGTCCGGTGGGAGCAGGTCTGAGCTCTGGGGAGGCCCTTTCTGTGCAGGACGTGCCAAACGCTGTTCTGTCTCACCGCAGTGGCTCGCGGGGACGAACACGCAGGCAGAGGCAGCTCCAGCAAGGATGGGGAGCAGAGCCTTGGCAGCACAGCCCGTCACCTGCTTTGCATGGATGTCGCGCGTTACTAAACCCCTCAGCCCCTTTTTCTTAATTTTAGGACTACCTGAAAGGAGGGGAAATGAGTTGTCATTACCTCGGGAGGGGGAAAAAGAAAAAAAGAGTATAAGAAGACATTGCCAAGATGAAACTCCCACCTGCAGGTTCTGCAGGTCCTGCCTCAAAGGAGGTTGCAGGTGATGTCACAGGAGCCACGGGCAACAGCTTTCCCAGCTCAGTGACAGCAGAAAAGAAGCTTCTTCTGCTTTTGCTGCTCTCCGCTTCCTTCTTGACAGGCATATTCAGCCCTTCTTCCCCATCATTCCCTGTGCCAAGGACGTGCAATGTTCCTGTCAAAGGGTCTTAGATCCCTGCGGGAAGAGTTCATGCCCTTGATTTCATAACTCTGAAAGGGGAAAAAGGAAGAACAGCTACAGGAAAAACAGCCTCTGAACAAGGATTCCTCCCTGCACTTCATTCCAGAGTGTGTGACGGGCAGGAGCAGGGCTGGGGTGGCTCTGAACTGCTGCCCTGCACGGCGGCGCTGGCCTTTGCCTCTGCTGAACACGGGCACGGCGGCTGGGCCGGGCCGCGGTGCTGCCAAGCCGGAGGCGCTGCAGCCCTCGCCCTGGCCTGGCCCTTGCGTGCTCTCTCCCCGGGGTCTGACTCAGCGAGAGGAATGTGTGGGGAATGCCAACACACTGCACTGGAGGGTGGGAAGCAAATAGCAAAAGGAAAACATTACTTGGGCTTATTTTTTTGTGGGAAGCTCATTAAAAATGCCCTATTTAGAGAGGGAAGCAGAGTTACAACTAAATTTGTCATTTCTTCAGTTTTTATGCTTTGCATAGTCCTAGGGTAGCATATTTTTGAACCCCATGAGCCACAACTTCAAACTTCCAGCATGCCTGGAGACACCCTGCCCTACCCATACCCTGCACTCCCTCAGGGACCCATTGCAATTCCCACCCTAGCCTCTCACTCCTCAGTCTTCCTCCAGTCCCTCTCTTTGGGGCAGCAAGTCTCCTGCACCACAAGCAGACCCCGGCACCCCCAGCAGCTCCCTGTGACCTCCTCCTCCTATAACTCCATGTGCTGCACTGCAGTGTCCAGAAGAGCTCTGGAGCTGGGGGCTGCTGTGTCAAGCCACCCCCACCCAGCACCCACTACTCACGGCACAGCTGTTGCCCGATGGAACACACTGTCAAAGGGGTCCTTCTGCAACAGCCTTTCCCGGAGTGCTGCCTCCTTCCAGGAGGCCTCTCCTGTGGCTCAACCCTTGGCAGTCTCTGTGACATGCTCCCCCTGCTCAGGCGAGTTTATGAGGCCTTAGAAGACACATGATGTGTCCTATACTGTCATGTAGGAAAGCTGTACCTTTCAGGAACCTCTTAGCAAGCTGATGTGTAAGTGCTGGTTCAGAATAAAATATTAGGAATAAACAATTTTGGACATTCTTAGGAAAAAAAAGTGGGTACACACGCACACTGTTGTATATTTCTCTCTGAAACACTGAAATAAAAGGTAGCTCAGTCCTGGCTCTGGTATGCTGGGAGTACAAAAAGGGAGAGCTTAAAGGAACTCCACCACGGATTTAATTTTCTCCTTGCAGCCTTAGGATCAGGAGGGTTTTCCAAGATGTCTTTAGAAATTTGATGCCAAGAAAATAGCATGACATAGTTGAATTTCCAACTCTGGCCAGCCAGGAGGCAAACCAAGGTCAGAGAGCCGGGCAGCAGCCAGGTGAGCCCAGCTGGCTCCGTGGTGGCACATCCTGGGCTGCCTTGGAAATGCCTCGTCAGACGGGTGTTCAGTTTGATATGCCAGCACGTCAGGCAGCAAGTGCCCGGATCTGGAACAGGCTGGCACGTGCTGTGGGGGCACCGGTGCCTGGGGGAGCCAGAAGGGTGCCAGAGCAAGGGGGACTTCCTGGAAGAGGTTTTTGCACCAACTACTGTCCTAGCAAAAGTCATAGACTCTTCCTTTTGCAGAGTTTCAGGTCACATCCAGTAAATTTGAATGGTTAATTTTGTTGTATCCAACATACTGCTGGGGCTCCCCCCATCCTGCCTGAGCCCCAGGATTCATATCTGCAATTAAACAGAAAGCAGTTGACACCACAGAACTGCATTTGTTTCTGCAAGAGCAAGGTTTGTGCTGAGTATCATATGGAGGTTATTGCCATGGGAAATATCAGTGTTTGTCAAAACTTTAAAATCCAACCCAGCGTATCAAAGCATCCCACTTCCACTTGTGCACCCACAAAGCCGGGGACAAATTACAACGGTGGCAAAGCAACTGTGGAGAGGATAGGAAATTAAATTTGCTCAATACACATTAAAGAGAGAAAAAGGTGGGCAGCAGCAAGGAAAACAGAAAGGAGAACATCAGCGTGTAAACAAAAAGTACCAGGGAAAAAACAGGCCAAAAGGCAAAAGGGTTCATTAACAGCAAGAATTTATTTGACTTCAGTGACACTTAGAGAGTCTTGTGATGTCAAACCCAGCCCTGAAATTACACTGCAATCAGTGCTCAGGGTTGCAAAGTGTTCCTGTTCACGGGCATTAATTACACTCACCAGTGGCAAGGCCTCGGCTGTGGTTCCTGGTGCAGGTGGGTGCAGGGGTGGCCCCAAACCTCTGCTCTTCCTGCCTGGTTTTCCCTTCCTCCCCAGGCCCCACTTCTGAGGTACCAATACCACCTGTACTAGTGCAGAGGCTCAGAATGGGGAGGGCAAAGTGCAGCTCCCTTTCCCCAGTCAATCACCACCCAGCAGAGGAAATAAGAAGGGAAACGAAAACCACCCTTTGCCCTTGAGCCCAAGTGATGCTTGGCCCTCCTGACTCCCCTCCAACACGGCACAGACAATCAATCACCTCTGCCAAGCACATCCAGCAGAGGTGCCAATGAGACAAGGACCGAAGTTTTAACAGAGTAACTATAGACCAGAGGCTCAGAGCTCCAGACAGGAAGGTGAGAGTCCAGGAGAAAGACACCCAGAACCAGATACAGCCACCTGAATACTGACACTGAGAGGTGTCTCCAGCCTGCAGACACAACCACTGCAGGCTGTCCTGCCTGGCACTGAACTGAAGCAGCAGATACTGTAATTTCTGAAACCTGCTTTGAAGCTGCCAGACCCTGCAAGCCCTGCTGAGCCTCTGTGGAGTAAGGCAGTGCCTTCCCAAGAGCTCCGAGCCAACGCAGACTTCATGCTGCAACTATGCCAGCAAAAGAAATTGTTATTGACAGCCTATTTTAGCCAACCAATGGCATTAGCAACACAGAGAAATAAAGCAGATTGTCACTGTCGTGCCGGGGACGGCGAGAGAAGAAACACGCAAAGTCCGAGGCTCAGGGATAAAAGGAAGCACTTTAATGATTTTCTAAAGGCTTTTATATGTTAGTTCGCAAAAGTGTGTTAAATGGCATAAGGTACTTGGTCCTTTGGCCATCCACCCCTTGAGGGGATTGGTCAAATTCTAAGGCACTCATTTCTATATATTTGTTTGGGTTTTAGGTGTTACCCTTTTGTTTTCCTTTTAAAGAATTTTTCCCATGTAGGCAGCTAGGAGACAAATCACTGAGTACTTAAGAGAGACAAAAGGACCTGGCCACAGGAAGGGAGGGTCTGCGAGCTGCCTCTTTTTACTTGGGATGGGGTGCGGAGCCTGGCGCGGGGTTCTCTGGGCGTTTGGGGGGAGAGAGAGGCCACGCTCGCTTCTGG
>VWZW01004700.1:1049136-1061635 GCA_013397115.1 Edolisoma coerulescens | reverse complement strand
ATATATATATATATTAGTAAAGAACTGTTATTCCTATTCCTCATATCTTTGCCTGAAAGCCCTTAATTCCAAAATTATAATAATTCGGAGGGAAAGGGGGTTTCATTCTCCATTCCAAGGGAGGCTCCTGCCTTCCTTAGCAGACACCTGTCTTTCAAACTTAGACAGTATTTTTCTAGTTAGAACCATAACAATACTGCAAAACAACCTGCAGGTGCAAGTTTACAAAACTGCAACATAGTTTAAAATAGTCTGCATGGGAAAGACAGAACTCTGACAAAATGCTGCAGAGGGCTGAAGAAATCCCCTGCTGAAGCCTTTTCAGTATCCATAGCAGATCAGTTCCTTACTGCAGGAGTAAGTAATAAAAAATAATTTTTATTTAAGTGATTTAGGAAAACAACACCTTCCAGGTCAATTAAAAATTTGCTTTAGTGTTGAAATGGCCTTCAGCCTAGGCTGAAGTTCTTTCAGGAGGCAGGGTCTGTACTTTTTGGATACGATGTGATGAACCCAAGACAGCACTATGTCATGCTGCTGAGGAATTCTCCTCCTCCCCAGCAGTAGCACTGAAAAATTAAATCTCTTAATCCTTTGTTGCAAAGCTTCTATTGATGGTGGTGGTAAGAGCCACTGAAATAGCCTCACAGGAACACATTTCTTTGTCTTGTTACCTACTAACACCAAAAATACTGTAAGTACATCAAATTGGGTTCCTCTTATTTTTCTTAAAGGCTATGGCTAACAAAGGCAGCCAACTTTCTTAACTATAGCAAACAAAACTAACTTTCCCCCACTAAGGCATAAGCTTGATTTCCCCTTAGAAACATGCTGATTTGGGTGGTTTCTTTAAAGATGCACTAGGTGAGGAGCTGCCACGCAGCTCACACTTCTCACTCACTGGACTGCTGCTGCCCATTCAAAGCCTGAAGTGGTGTGCAAATAGTACTGACCATTTTTTCACCTTCTGTGCGCTCAGTCAAGAGACATTGTCACCTAAACACTCAAGATCTGTCCTCCTTCTTCCCCAGATCCAGTGCTTTATGAAACTAGTGCCTAAATAAACTCCTAGAGATGTTAATCTCATTAGGTGCGCGGGTGTCCCACAAACTGGGACGTGCTGAACACCAGCACCAAGCTATGTCTTGGATCAGAGCTATGAATACTGGATCAAGCCACCAGCACATAATCCATGTCTAAAGCGATAAAGAAAGTTCACCACCTTCTAGTCCCCCTGTCCTGTTTAAGCACCTGTTTGACCGTGCCATGACATGGTTTTGTGACAGGCTTTTGGATTTTGACACAGTGCCAGAAGCAGGGATGATGTGAGCACAGGGCAGAGATGTGAGGACAAAGCTGTGTCAGCCACCTGACTGACCCGTGCTGATGACCCCTCTGCACCCAAAGCATGAGGCGTCCTTGCAGCCTAAGCCCTTCCCACAGGTACTGACCTTGTTCTGCAAGTAGGGCTTTCGAGCCCTCAGATGCTCTTTGCCTCCCGGGAATGGATCCTTCCCTCCAACTCTGCCCAACCGTATCCCAGAGCAGCTACAATTATCCAGAATTTAAGTGTCAAAACGCCGGGGAATGTGTGAATATCTGCTGTATGAGGCCATGCCACGTTGCTTGCATGTGCCCTTGGCGACAGCTCGGGCAGTGCTTGGCGGAGGTGACGCTCTCGTTGCTTTCCCCCCAGCCCCGTGTCAAGCAGCGGTATCTCCAGTCTGTGGGATCACCTGGGCCAGTTTGCACACTCAGTAATGCCCTTGCCAGCCATGCCAACACTGCGCAATTATTGCCAAAGACCTCTTTTATTTGTTTTTTTCTTCCCGTGGCACGTCCGCATCCCTCCTTGTGGTGCGGTGGTGTGAGCTGATGAGCCGAGCTGTAGGGGCTGAACTACAGAGAGGTTTCCGGCCCAGGGCCCGGTGCCTCCCGGCGGAGGAAGAGGAGAGGGAGGAGGAGGAGGAGGAGGAGGAGGGGAGGAGGAGGAGGACAGGAGGAGGAGAAGGAATCCCCTGCAGCCTCCCCCGCCACCGCTCCAGCGGAGCGCGGCGGTGCCTCCCCGCACGGGGTACGGGACGGCGCTGTGGCGGAGAGCCGGGCTGCCCGACCTCCCCTCCCGGCGCCGGGGGCCGGTGCCAAGGCGGTGGGCGAGGGGCAGCCTGGCTGCCCGGCCGTGCCCCTCGGAGGGGACTGCGGAGCTCTCCCGCGACAGGCGACAAGCGGCAGCTCTGCGGAGCGCCTCGCTCCCTGCAGCGCCAGTGAAGCCTCTCTGAAAATCCGTGTACGCCCTGCCAGCGCTTCCCCTCCCTCCCGGGAGGTTTGCTGTCTGGCGCCTGGGAATATGCTGTCCCGCAAGAGAAGTTGGAGTCACCGTCCAGATCTAACTGCATCTAGAATATATTTCCTTTCTTTCTTTTACATTTTATAAATAGTCCAGCCTTCCTACAGCTTTTTTCCTGGCCTGGTGACTCATCATCGACTCATCATACTTGTTGCTTCACTTAAATAGGGCATTGAAAAGTCCCTTGCCTAAATGGAAAAAAAAAAAAAATTAATAAAAAGGTCCCCCCAGCTGCAGCTGACCACTTCATATGGAAAGACCTGAAATAATTCCTGCTGTCCCATGGCTGGGAGGTCCATGTTAAGATGAATCAGTGCGAGACAGAGCAATGCTATCTAGGCCAGCCAGTCTGTAAGTGCTCCTCCTTTCTGCCCACCCTGCTTCCCTCTGGGTACTTCCAGGTGGTAACAATTTCTTTCCCTTTCTTAGTTCAATGACTGGTATTTTTGACTCGTGTACTGCATCGAGAATTTTACAGGGATGCCACAGTTTCCCCTTTATTTCAAAAAATTTCATGACTCTTTTCCAGCATGATTTCCTAGCAAAAGGAGATGGAGGTGATCACACCACCCTCCTGGGCAGCCGCCAGCTTTGCTGGCAGCATGGGAAGCTCCTGGGTCACCTCAGCTGCAGCCAGGTGAGGAGGTGAGGACCCAAAGACACTAACATCTCCCAGGCTTCAGGAGAAGAAGAGCCTCCAGTTTTGGACTGCTGCCGAGCCAAGCTGGGGGGTTGGTGAGTGCCAGTGCTGGAAGGGAAGGTGAGCCCATGAGTCAGGGCCAGTGAGGAATGCAGCCAGCAGCATCAATGCGAGGTTCAAGCTGCTCCAGTGCCCCCAGCGAAGGCTGCCATGCAGTAGGGCTGCTTCTGGCTTCCCATTCCCCAGTCTCTGCTCTGGGCTGCAGAAGCTGGTGAAGAACCAAGAGCAGAGTGGTGCCAGGAGGTGGGGTGACAGGGTGACTGTCACCTGCAGGTGGAAGGGATGTGGTGCCAGTGGGAAACATGTGGCCTAATTCCCTGTGGTGGGAGTTCTTGATAAGGCGCCCCACAGGCCGAGGGTGGGGAGAGCCCCCCTCCTTAGGACAGCATGCAGCCACTTGCAGGTGGGAACAGGTGCTCTCATCTCCAGGAAGGCAGGAAGCCTGACCTCTCAGAGCACCTGCATGGCACTGTGAGGGCAGGTAATGGTGGGGAGAAGAAAAGGAGATAAAACCACTTATGCTCAACCAAGAGCATTAAAGGCAACTGCTCCCTAAACCTGCATAGCAACCAGACACCAGCAGCAGCACAACACACTCAGCTGCAAACAGGGGAATCCCTTTCATTTTCCTTGCCCTCACTTCTGCATTTGCAGTCCCTACTGCCTTAGTCAGGATTACCTGAGCAATACTGATTACAGCTGATCAAGAGTTCTGTCTTCATTAAGCTGATTGCATAGCTTGTTTGAAGATGGCTGCTCTGTCCTCTTGTTATGCTGTGGCTCCTAAAAGCCTTTTTATTTAGCAGCTGCTCCTCTGGTGTGCAGCGACTGGCAGTGCTACATCACAGCTGATGGGTGGTCAGGGGACTTGCTTTAGTGTTTGCTGGATGGGAGTTTCATTAACATTTTGATAACCCTGCATTTTAGGCCATTAAGGTACTCTGTATTCTGTATTTTCTTTAATTCCACTCAGGTTGCATGCGATTCTCTCTTATCATTCAGGGGAGGTGAGGGTTGCTCTTTCCAAGTGACTGCCAGGCAATTAAACATTAAAGGCTCTATTTCCCAAGCAGAAGGGTTTAAACTGCCTGAGGTTGTTGTTCACAATAAGTACCCCATGCCAGTTTCCTGGCTATTCCTTAGAAGATCCCAGCCTTCACCATTAAACAATGACAACTGTATGGAATTCAGTCCAGATGGCAATAAAGAGAATTCTGCGAAGGGTTTTGGTTTTCAAAAAAAAAAAAAGGTAGACTTGACAAATGTCAGATCCTGTTGCATGTGTTGGAAGCAGTCTGGAGATGAGCTGGGCAGAGAGGAGACTCTACATGTCCTAGTTATTCAAAGCCACTTAAGTTCTGCTGAGGCTCTGGGGGATATTTAGCCGAGGTTGTGCTTGTGCCTCTCCGCAGCTGTTAGCACATGGCCAGTCCCCCCCACGGCTGCATCCGTTTTTTTGGGAAGTTGTTGCCATGCAAGTACCTTGACATCTACCGAAACCTTCGGAGTAGTTGAAACAAAGTCATGGTAACAGCAGAATGTTTTTTCCCCAGACAACTACTTTGACTTTCAGAGCAGACTACATAATCAAGTATGAAGTTTCACCAGAAATGTGTTATCCTAAAAAAGCTTCTGAATTATTTAATGCATTTTATATGATGATTACCTGATTTATATCACAGCACAGGAAGTGAGTTAGCAAGTTTATCTTCTGTCTTCTCATGAACATAACGAGATAGCTAAAGATTTGTTTTGCTCTCATTTTATCACTGCCAAAGTATCACATTTTCTTTTGGTCACAACAGAAAGCATTCCAGAACCCCATATTCCTAGACATGGAAGCTCTGTATGATATGTTAAATTACATTGTAAGACCCAAACCCATTTGTTCCCGCTGCATATTACCCTCCCTGACCACATGTTCCAGGAGAAGCAAAGTTTTCTGCAGAAAATTTGTGATGCAGAACTAGAAGCTTGAGCCCATAATGCACATATTCATTCATCATTTCTCTTGACCTGATTTTGTGCTCCAGCTTTTCTGACAGATTGTTTCCTTGGTTATCCAAGTTTGTTGCCAAAGCAGACAAATGAATCATCCATTTACAGTAAAAGTGGGGAACTGCCAAGGGAATACCTGATGTCGCTGCATGTGGCGTGCAACTCTCAGGCCAGCTGACAATAAAGTCCTTCCTCTCAGCTCTTTGGGCACAGGCCACATCTGCACTGTGGCACCCACCCTGGCACAGAGGCTGAAGACACTCTGTGCCAGGATGACAGGATTGGTTGGTTAAGGGTGTCTTGAAATAGCACTGCTGAATGGTAAAGCTCAGGAGGAGAAACCTCAGAAAGCCACGCTCACCAGGCAGGATGAGTAGACAGGCTGCCCTGGTTCTTGTCTCAGCTGCATCTGTGGCTCCAGACAAGCTGACCCAGCTCAGGACCCTTCTTCTTTTAAAATACGTATTAGTTCACTCATAGAGCATCTAAGCCTGCCACAAATACTCCTGCTGTAATGGAAATCATTCTTTTCCAAACCACAAGGAAAAATGCTTGTTTTTTCCAGCCTTCACTTCATCCTCTCTGGAGATTAAAATCCCTGAACACTGGCAGAGTGCTCAGGACATATGCAGGGTGCCCTGGCCCTGCAGTTCCCTACTGCTGATCTGTTTGGGTGGGATAACCAGACCTCGAGCCCCCTAACCCATCCTGCTGATGCCAGTCCTGGGGCTGGAATGAGCCGCCTGTGCTACACCCAGGGCAGGCAGGTACCCTCAGCTTCCCTCTCTGGCTCTCCCCCAGTGCCACGGGAGGCACACCAAGCACGAGGTTGTATTGCTTTGCCTTGGACACAGAGCTCCCTCCTTTCCCAGGACAATTTGTTGTGACACCACCACTGCTATTCCCTACTGCAAGCCGAGACAGGGAATGGGTTCTCACTCCAGCTCCGGTAATCGATGTCAGCACTGCAGCATCAACTTTTATATCTGTGCATCACTTCAGAGTGCAGTGCTAAGCAGCAAGCTGGAAAGTTTATAGATACTTCCAAAATCTTCTTCCAAGAATATGCTATCTCTTGGATCCCTTTGGATCAACTCCCCAGAGCCAGGTGTCTGCACAGTAAATGACAGCAGTGGCCACCCTGGCAAGCACTGCCACAGCCAGCGCCAGCCAGTGTTGGCATCCAAGTACTAATGGTGGGGGTTGCTGAGAGTGTCTTGGTTGGCATTTCTGTTTGGCTTCATCATTGAACCCAAACAGGAGGAAAAAATATGAGGTGTGCCTTTGTTTTACGCACAGGAATAAGCAAGTTCTAATTATTTACAGCAATCTGTAGAAAATTCATAAAAATTAAGCTTCCTACTATGCAGCCAAATTTGATTTCACAATAAAGTCAGCACTGAAAAGGTGTCTAATAATGCCCTTTCAACTACATTTTTCAGGTTAGCCTTGAATTAAACCCCAGAATAGCTGATGTAATTTCCAGATGGCTTTCACGGTTAAGCTTTAAAAATGGCATGAGGTAAATTCACAGCTATGACTCTGTCTTCAGCTGGAACCAGCCAGAAGTGCACTTCTTGCTGTTAAATTCTGTATTTAGAGGGAGAAGCTGTATTTTATTTAGCTCACAGCATGCCAGAAACAGGCTTCCCTCAGCAGCCTCCCAGCAGTGCAGCCAGTGGGTGGTCCCAGGGCACAGCCTGCGCATACCTCCAGAGTGGGCTGCTGCACAAAAAGCACCAGCAGCTGCTTTTTCATCAGAAAACACAGGCAGTGGAGATGGCCACGGCATGGAATCCCACTTTCTTCCTCTGTTATTGCGTGGCAGCATGAGAGTGCTCACCTGAAAAGTCAGATTTAAGTTCAGCTCCATGCTGAGATAGAGGGGCTTCAAAGCCCACTGTGTGCACTGCTGGGGAGAGGGACAGGGCCATCACATGGGCAGGATACCAATAGGGAGGTGTCACGTTCTTCGTGCCCTTCTGTAGGGCTGCAGCACAAAATGGGATTCAAACATCAGCGTGCCAGGCAGAGCTGGCAAGGGGACCTGGTTCCCAGTGCAATGGCTACTTGCAGATGTGGAAAGGTCTCAGACCCAGAGCTGTTACAGTATTTTATCTCATGGCCCTGAAATGAGAAATACCTTGAAGCAAGATGGTGGAATGGGACTCACATTCCTGGGGAAGAAGCCTCTCTTTTGCATTGGGCTATGATGGCATATCCCACCTGGAACGAGGGCAATGACTCAGGTGTTCCCTGCACAGGCCCCTGCGTCACACACGGTAAGGTAAGGAGTGCCCCCGCCCCAAACCCGCAGCAGGGAAGGGCAGTGAGTCAGCATCCGTGCGATTGTGAAATCTGGGGAATCCCCGCAGGCACGAGAGCCGGAGCGGGAGGCACAAGAGCCCAGACGAGCAGCGCCAATGGCCACGGCTGGCACGCAGGGGCAGCAGGCAGAGGAGCCGTGCTGCCCGGCCTCTGCCCCGAGCTGGGAGAACCCCAGCTGCCTGCTCTCCTCCTGGCAGGGGACTCCTGCAGGGACAGCTTTAAGAGGGCAGGCAAACCCCCAGCCTGGAGCCCATCTCCAGCCCATCTCGGTGCCAGCACCACATGCCCACCGGCCCTGGGGAGGGCCACGGGGGACCTGGATCCCACACTGTGGGGGTGGCAGCCACCACCTCTGCCCGACTGCCAGGCCATCAGGAACACGACCGGGTTCCTTCCTGGGGAAGGCAGTGCAATCACCAACAAAAAGGAAATACTTTTCATCAGCGTTATAACGGCCCACATAGTCATGCTCAGTTTTGGGTGCTAAAGAAAAGCAGGGGGATGAAGAGCTGAGACAAAAAACCCCAAACCAAACCAAAACAGAGATGCAGAGTAGTAAGCACAGACTTGAAATTCCATTCCTGTGGGTTTCATAGAGCTTAAAAAATACAAAAGATTAAGAGATAGCATTGCATTGGTCAGGACAATTTTATTTTGAGGTTATTTTCCTTGCAAAGGGATAAGTTCCACTATGAATTAAAAAAAAGAAAGTGGTCTATATTAAAGAAAGTCGGTTTATTGTAAACAAAGTATAAAGTACAACATAAGAAATGTGCAAATCTTTAAAGTAGTCACAAAAAGCAGATCTAATACACTATTTTCAAACCATTCACTTTCTGATGTGTGTCCTCAACATAATATGATAAAATACAAATAGTGAAAATTGATGCATTGTCACAAAAGCTAGTTTAAATTCTAGGCCGGTGTCTTTGCTGCCTTGTTTTCCTTTTTGAATCACAACTTTCTAATTTAATACAATACATAATATATCCATTTCAATTTTAGCATAAACCGCCTTTCAAAGAATAACACAATTAAGAAGCCTAAGATTCTTGGTTTTCTTCTTTAATCAACCCAAGTAGTTTACAGTTACCAAGTTTGTCTTCAAGGTGCCCTGTATTCTCTCATGACAAGCGCAGTGAGAAGGTGGAAAGGAAACCATAAGCAACACAAAAGCAGAAGCGTCATGCGATGCCCAGGTATAACCAGCTGTAACAATCACAAAGCTTGCCAAAGCAGCTGGGAAAACATTACAAAGCTAATAAGGATTCGGAAACGTTCCTGCCCTTCAACTGCCCATGTGGTGCCCCGGCATGCCCATCCCAAGCCCCTCTGGACACAGCAGTGTAAAGCTGGATGTGTTAACCACCCCATGCAGGAGGAGATGGCTAAAATCTCCAGGAATCTGGCACCAAATCATCAATTATGATGGGGCCGGAGAACGGTTAGGAGGAAAAGATTCCTACCAAGAAAAGGTGGCAGAAGTAGGAAAATCAATTTAGATTATCTTACGCAGGTGGGTTCTGGGCTTTCAAGCCTGTGCCTGTACACTGCCGCTGTCCTTGTCTGTGCCTGCTGAAGACTGACAACTGACAGCTAAACTGGAGTTGGTCTCAGGCATGAGCAGCAAACCCTCAGGAACACTTGCATGGGACTGGATCTAGAGCATATACAAGTGATTCACAAAATTCAAAACTGGCACAATGTGGCTGCTCTGCTCTAGAGCCTTCCCTTTCTTTCTCTCCTTACCAGTGCAAAAGACACCCGCTATTCCAGTCAGCCACTGGTTCTCCCAGCAACATCTTTTGTGACTGAGTGCAGGCTGCCTTTGCCTCTCAGCACTGCTGTCAGCAGCCAGTGCGGGAGAACCGCAGACCAGGAGAAAAAGCCTTTTTTCAGCCGGCCTATCCCAGCAACAACAGTTAATTCCACCATCCTCAGAGCAAGTCCTTTCACTGGGCGGTCGCAGATGTTGGCGGCCCGGCACCGTCATTGAGCTTGCTCACTTCCATTTGCCAGTTCGGTAACTTCTTCGCCGACAAGTGGCGACGCGCGTGCTTCGTGAGGTGGTCGCTCCGCATGAACCGCCGCTCGCACATTGGGCAGGCAAACTTCTTCTCCCCGGTGTGCGTTCTGCGGTGGCGAGACAGTTCATCAGACCGTGCAAACCTCCTCTCACAGCCTTTCCAACTGCAACTAAACGGCTTTTCTCCTAAAAGGGAAGAAATTACAAAGGGAAAAACCCAGTAAGTACTAACTGAGCAATAAACACCGCTGCCTGAACTGGCAGGATTTGACTTAACTGGCAGGGAAGTTTCTATTATGGCAGCTGAGCCAAAAATCTATGTAAGCATTATACACACAAAACGTGGAAAATTGTTTATATACTAATATTTAAACATGCAGACTCACTATCTCCAAGGCTAAGTAGTATGGGTAAGGCTTAAAGGGTTAAAAAGGGTTAAAACGGTCAAAGGTTAAAAATTCTCTGGAACCAATTGTTTGAAATGCTCTTCACATCTCAAGACAGCTGATTTTAACTCTCAGCTCCATGTGAACTGCGGATAATGATGACTCAGCATGCCCACAACTCCCCTCTGAAGCACAGCCTGCAATGAACGACGTTTTATGTAACGAGCTCTATTAATGCACTGTGAGCCTGTGTGAAAATACATGGGACTCTGCTGCGGCAGTTAAGGGCTGAGGCCGGAGAAGTTGTTCTAGAATAACCAAGGTAGGAATAGTTTGGAGCGGATTCTCACATTCTCTCACAAAAGAATCTCCGAGTTTTACCCGCTTCTGACAAAGGCATTCCTGAGGAGAAGCCTAATAAGGCATCTTTAACTCTGGAAAGCATGCTCCACATTGGGCAAGGCCTTGCTTCCACAGATGCATTACTGAACACCTTCTGACATGAAGCAAGTCCAGCACAAACAAACTGCTGAGTCAACTTCCCCTCAGGGAGACTTCCCGTCAGAGGTTAGGCAGCACTAAAATGCATGCTGACAAAAAAAAAGTATTTCATTGCTGGCCCACAATTCGTTCCATGAACAGATCTGGTAATCCCTACAACGATAACAAGCTGTATACATAATTTTCTACAATAATTTTTAACATGCAGCAGCAGTGACCAACCTGTGTGTGTTCTGACGTGAGCCTTCAAATGGGAGCTCTTGAAGTACGTTTTCCCACATCCTGGGTAGCCGCAAATGTGACTTCTTATTCTTGAAGAATCAGCCTGAGGAGTGGTTTTTGCTGCAGAAGGTACAAAGCCAGGAGCGGGGGCAATGGGAGACAGTCTCGTGCCATTTGGACTAACAGTGGGAGCCTTTGTGCCCTGCACAACTGGCTGGGGCACCACAAACATGACAGCACCCTTGGGAACCTGGGTGCCCATGAAGACCATGGGCTGACAGAGAGCCGGCTGCTGGCTTGGCGCGGTGTTGGGCACCACGGCCGTCACAACATTGTTGTTTGCAGGCAGTGGGACCATCTGGCAAATCACCGGCACAGGGGGGGCTCCGCTGCCTTGGGCAGGGGACAGCGGTGCTGCCACTGCTGGCTGCTGTGCTGGTTCAGGGACAGACTCCTCCCCGCTCACCGAGGGCTGTGTCAAGGGCACGGGCCCAACAGCTGGTTCTGCAGTTCTTCCTTCTGCCACCGACAGTTCGCTGGTCTCAGCGCTGGCTCCACTCGGTGCCTCGGCAGAGCACACGGAGTGCTCTGCTTTGGCGTTCTGTTTCCTGTTTGTTTCCCTCGAGGCACTGTCCTGGTATTTGAGCACAGTGGCTGTTCTCACCGGGCAGGTTTTGTGATCACAGAGCTGGGCATCAGCCGTGTGGCGGATAACGCTCGTCACTCGAGCTTTCAGAGGCCTGCCTGCTGGAGACCTCTCTGCCTCTCTCCGAGGTGCGGCCAGAGCAGGCTTGGCAGCCTCGGACAGCGCCTTGCCGAGCGGATGGATCACCTGTGACATCTCAAAGTCGGAAGGGCTGTAGGGGGGTGTCAGGCACTGTGCAGGGGAGAGAGACACGGTAAGGGGGGGACAGTAACAGCACATCACAACACTAATTGTTAAAAACAAGCACACACACGTGCAAATTGGAAAACTTACAAATGCTGGTACCGCATTAAAGTCTGCTGCTCCAGGAAGTAAAGCCTCGTCACTTTCTTCTGACATGTCAGATGCAGGAGTTATAGGTCTCATTTCTGCATGTTTCTTGAAGTCTGATTTCCAGTTGCAACTCATAGAAATAAGGGCTTCTACAGCCTCATAATCACTTTTTTCAGGCATATTGTTCCAGCAATACCTCGTATCTCTCTGGTTTTCAGTCATCATCTCCATTTCTTACTCCTGTTTTGGTTACAGAAAAAAAGGAAACTTTAAACCTGATGCTATGTCTGAGTATTTTGCACTTTTTTGTAAGAAGGCATTGCTAAAAACAGACGGGGCACCTGTGCAAGATAAATACACTTGGTATACCTCTATTTTCCTGCCTTATTTCTTATTTATGTAATATTTTTATGAACTTGTTAGTGAGGAAATCTGGCCATCAGATGAAAATTATGTACTTTCTTGAGACAAAAGAACTACTCTGGACCTTAAGTATGTTAAAGTTATTCCACATTGCAAGAGCTGCGTCTGAGAGCTTCAGAAAAATCTTCACGCCCCTCAAAAAAAGTAAATCAAAACTTCCTCCACCATCCTACTCTCCTTCCGTTTTTGCTTTGGACACACACAACCCTCAGCATTGTGCTTATTTTGGCACATGAGAAAGGACCGCATTGGGACTGATTCACATTTTCTTCGAAAGAAATTAGCAACAAAAAATGTTCTAGAAAATACTCAAAGGGTCTCTCTCACACACATGTACATGCACGGGAAATCACCTGCTTGGAGAACTGCGATACACATATATATATAAACACATACGGACCCCCCGCACCTCCACCTCTGTGTATTCCCTGNGGAGGGGGAAGGAGCCCGGGCGGGAGGAGCCGTCACAGCGGGCGGGGGCTGGGCTGGGGTCAGCGCCGCCACACCCGGCGCCTACCGCCGCGGGGGAAGGGAAGGGAAGTGAAACGGCGTCCCTGCGGGGAGCGGGCACGGCGGCGGCAGCCGGCTC
>VWZW01004700.1:997882-1048164 GCA_013397115.1 Edolisoma coerulescens | reverse complement strand
CGGCGGGGGCGGCCCGGCGCTTCCTCCCGCATTAGGTCACACGGCGGCGGGGGAGGGAGCAACCTCCCCGGCGCGGCCCCCGCTCCCCGCCGGGCTGAGGTGAAGCGGGGCCGCGGGCGGGGGGAGATGCAGAGAGCGGAGCGGTCGTTCCGACCTCCTCGGGGCTTTCTGGCTCATCCCCGTGGCTGGGCGCGCCCGGGGACCCGCTGCTGTGTCCTGGCAGCACCCTCGGGGTGGGGAAAGTCGCTGCCACGCGTCGGGACCACCCCAGTCTGCCTCGGGGCTCCCGGCGCTGTCCATGTCAGCCCACGGCACTGTTGTTGGCGGGAGATCCGAGCGAGACCGCAGTCTGAGGAAGACCCCAGGCGGCTCGGCCCCGCGGGGCTCGGCCGTCCCTGCCCGCGGCTCCCTCGCCCGCTCCCCGGCTGCTGCCGCCTGGCCGGCTCGGGAACAGCTGCGGCTTAGCTGGGTCACTGCTAATCGCGTTGCCCCGCAGGCTGCGACGCTACAAGGGCGAGAGCCGTGTGATCCGTTCTGCTCGATGCAGGGGTTAAGGCGGGTTCTTTTTCCCGTCAGAAAGTTGTAATGAAAGCAGAAAGAGCGGCTGCATGTGTCACGACCTGAGAAGCCGGATCCAGGCCAGGCTGCAGCTGTGACTGGTGCTGGGCTCTAGAAATGCTATTGATGCTTCATTATAGTTCAGTTTCTTTCCTCCTGCTTATTCAGCCTCACTTAAGGGATCTCCCATCCTCCTTCTCCTCCTAAACAGTCCAGCAACATTTGGTCAGAGCATTTTCCTTTTTTTTTTTGACACCTTCTTTGCCTCAGTCTTCAATGGTAAGCCCAGTTATCCTCAGGACAACGGGCCTTCTAAGCTAATAGACAGGGATGGGGAGCAGAATGGACCCTTATCATCCAGGAGGAAGCAGTTAGTGACCTGCTGTGCCACTTAGATGCTCACAAGTCTATGGGACTGGATTGGACTACTCCTAGGGTGATGAGGGAGCTGGTGGAAGAGCTCACCAAGCCCCTCTTCATCATTTATCATCAGTCCTGACTAACCAAGGAGGTCCCAAATGACTGGAAGCTGGCCAGTGTGACACCTAACCACGAGAAGGGCCAGAAGGTGGATCCAGAGAACTAGAGGCCTATCAGCCTCACCTCAGTGCCCGGCAAGGTTATGGAGCAGACCATTTTGAGTGCAATCACATGATACATACAAGATAAGCAAGGGATCAGTCCCAGCCAGCATGGTTTAGGAAAGCCAGGTCCTGCCTGACCAACCTGATCTCATTTTATGACCAGGTGATCTGCCTAGTAGATGAGGGGAAGGTTGTGGATGTAGTCTACCTGAACTGCAGCAAAGCTTTTGACTCTGTCTACCATAGCATACTCCTGAAAAAGCTGGCAGCCCATGGCTTGGAGAGGTGAACTCTTCACTGGGTTGAGAACTGGCTAGATGGCCAGGCCCAGAGAGTGGTGCTGAATGGTGCTACATCCAACTGGTGTCCAGTCAGCAGTGGTGTCCCCCAGGGATCAGTGTTGGGCCCAGTCCTGTTTAATGTCTTTATTGATGATCTGGATGAAGGGATCCAGTAAATTTGTGGACAGCACCAAGTTAGGTGCAACTGTCGGTCTGCTGTGGGGTAGGAAGTTTCTGCAGAGGGATCTGGACAAGCTGAATCAAAGCCAGAATAAGGAAAAGTACTGGGTCCTACACTTTGTCTACAATAACCCCATGCAGCACTACCCGCTGTGGACAGTGTCTGGAAAGCTGCCCAGAAGAAAAGAACCTGGGGGTGCTGGTCAACAGCCACTGAACATCAGCCAGTGTGTACCCAGGTGGCCAAGAAGGCAATGGCATCCTGGCCTGTATCAACAATGGGGTGGCCAGCAGGACCAGGACAGTGACCCTCCCCAAGTACTCAGCACTGGTGAGGCTGCACCTCAAGTGCTGTGTCCAGTTCAAGGCCCCTCAATTCAGGAAGGATGTTGAGGTGCTGGAGCATGTCTAGAGAAGGACGACTGAGCTGATGTAGGGTCTGGAGCACCAGTCTTAGGAGGAGCAGCTGAGGGTTGTTTAGCCTGGAGAAAAGGAGGCTCAGGGGTGACCTTGTTGCTCTCTGTAATGACCTAACAAGAGTTGTAGCCAGGTGGGGGTCGAGCTCTTTTCCCAGGCAACAAGCAACAGGATGAGAAGACAGTCTCAAGCTGCCTCAGGGGCAGTTTAGGTTGGACATTAGGAAGAATTTCTTCACAGAAGGGGTGATAAGCACTGAAATGGGCTGCCCAGGGAGGTGGTGGAGTCATTGTCCCTGGGGGTGTTTAAGGAAAGACTGGGGGGGGCACTTAGTGCCATAGTTTAGTTGGCATGGTGGTGTTCAGTCAAAGGTCTCAGATGCCTTTTCCAACCTAATTGTTCTGTGATTCTGTCATTCTCCCTGTCATTCCCCTTTTCAGTGGTGTCATGGCCCTATTCTTTCATTCTGCTTAATTCTTCCCCATGCCAGCCAATCCCAACTGGCAGAAGGTGTCTGGCAGCAGGTGATGTGTTCCTGTAACTTGCCTGAAAGCAAGGAAACAAGAAACACCTGTCCCAGAGAGTGTAGTTATGCCTGAAAGAGGGAAAAAAAAAAACCTGCAAGAAATGAGCAGTTTCTTCAACCTGAAGATAGAATAAGGATATAAATATTGCAAAACATGATCATAGATGTGTGTATTTTAAAGTAATACTTAATCAGTTCAAAGACATGTATTGACAAAAGAGTGGTAATTTTATTCACAGGAAGACACTTTTTTAAAAAATTGCTTTAATTTCAGTATTTCAACTGACACATTGTACAGATGGAATCTCTGTTATTTGGCTTCACAGTGGTACCCAGACACATCTGACTGGATGTGCTCTCCTACTGTGCCCCCTTGCACCAGGCTGCCAGCGGTGGGATCCCTTTCTCCTTGCTCCTACAGCTGCCACAATTGTCACCTCTAGGAAAACATGCCACTTGGCAGAGGGAAATCTGCATCTCCCACCTTCTGTTTCTGTTATGCAGCCTGCGTATCTGCCTGACTTTCTGACAGATTTTATAAAATTCCTCCAGTGCCTGCAGGGAAACGGATTGGCTTGACTGCCTTGTCTAGAGGGAATTCCCAAAAGAGAATTCACTTCAGGATGATCCAAACTCCTTTCACTACTAGTAGCAAACAGTTGCTTACAAATTACTCCATTGGATCCCACGTGTCTGGGTATCTTATCTGGAGAAAGTGTGTTTACTGTGTGTTTCACACTGAAATCAATGGGGAAAAAACATTGATAAAATGATTGCTTGGCTCCCAGAACATGCTGTCCTTTGCCAAAAGGTGCTACTGTCACACAAGGCAAGGTGCAGCTGGGGAAAGAACTTCTGGCTCACGACTGCATCTGTCTGCATCTGCCCTGGCTGAAATAAAGGTTGTGGAACAAATACTCTATATTTCTTGGTGAAATTCTGTGTTTTCTGTTTATGGCAAGTTCTGTCATGGTTTTTGTGATTGTAACTGATTTTATTTAAAACATTCCGAAATCTCATTTGAAGCATATTATTGCCGGTAAAACTAAATCTGTAAAAGTTGCACCAGACTACATGATAAATTCACTCACAAAGCTAAGAGTTTCTCCTGAACATTCAGCAGAAAATCGTCACTTTTTTCACCCTTACTTGTATGTAATGCATATATACAAATATTTTGCTGTTACAGTAAGAACTTTAGTGTTAAAAATCCGGTTTCCAACATGAACAGAAGATCTGTAACATGAACTACTATCGCCATTTTTAGTTTGTTTGCTATGGCAACGTGTTGAAGGTGTGTGCTGGACTGTTTGAGGAAGTTAAGGTGATTATGCAGTAATTTTCTAGAAGTAAAGTGCTCTTTGGAGGGAATACTATTATTTTCATATGAAATGGACAGGTGAAATTAGCATAACGATGTTTAAGCTTGATCATGTGCCTTTCGGACTTGTCCTAAGGGTCACTTGAGTTTTGGCCGTATCTCTGTCAGTTTATGTGACGTGAAGTAGGTTATGATCCAACACTGACAGGTACTTCTCGACTCTGCTATGGTGCAACTATGAGAAAATAACAAAGGGCTGACGTGCAATGGCAGCTCATGCTTCAGGTGGCCTGTTTTGTTCTTTTCCCACTCTTACTTCTCTCTCCCCTGTCCTTGCTTTACCTCCTTGCCCATCCTCCTCTTGGCTTCCCAGTCAGCCGTCTCAGCTCTTTGTTGCTGTGGGCGCTGCAGGATCACCCTTGCTGCTCTTGTCACCCCTTCCAGCAGTGATTCTCCCCAGGTCCTGACGGCTCGCCTGTCCCAGCTGCCAACCTCATGGGCCCTTGGCACACACAGTGCTTCTTAATACCTCTTAATGCCCCTTCCTTCCCATGATGTCCATACTGCCTTTGTTCCGTGAAAGTCTCTGCCTGTGGCCATTCCCAGTAACCTGCACTTGCTGGAGCCTGCTCCGCACCGTTTATGGCCATTCAGATCCTGCTGCCTCCTCCACCATTTCTGGATCCTCCCTAATGTATTCCTCCTCCTCTGACACCTCCAGCCACTGATGTTTCCAGCCCTGCCCCCCCAGCTGCCCTCTTCCTCTGCTTCTTTAAACCAGCTTGTTTCAACTTTAATTTCCAGAGCAACCCTCTGCAGACACGCCTCTCTTCAGTCTGCTTGTCTGGTTTCTCAGGAAGCCTCCTGCTCATTCTCCCTGTGTGAGAGTCTCCTCTCACCCTTGGGCTTTGTTCCCACCATTTCAATGCTTGTCTGCTGCAGCTGCCATGCCGGTGCAAGGCCCTGCAGGTTTTGCACTGTGCGCTGACCAGCTGCAGTCAAAATACACAGAAAGACTGGGGCTGGACTGGTAGGTCAAAAACCTGTTACACTTCCCCTCCTTTAGGCCAGATCTTCAGATGCATTCTGGGTTGGGCAGGGAGTATGGGCTCTGTAAGACACTGCCTGGTGGTGTGGGGGATTGAGATGCAGGTGGGATGAAGGACTTGGTGAGAGGGTGGAGAGGGGCTTTGCTGTGGCTGTCCTCCACAAGCAGGCTTGACTGTCATCTCAGTGGCATGTCCTGTAGCTGCACTGGTAGCAGCTGGCCTTGGCTCAGGAAAGAGCAGTCCTCGGAAGTGAGGAGATGTATCTGTTCCTTGACTCCCACGGTCCACAGGATCTTTGTGTCCCCCCAGAGACCTTCGGTCCCTTCTGAGCGCACAGCCAGGAGCCCTGCATGTGTGTTCATCTGCTGTACCTTCTCTCCTCTTCTCCCCCTGCCCTGTGCTCTGCCTTTGAATTGCGGGGCAGAACTGTCAAAACCACCTCTCCCAAAAATAATCTCTTGCTTCAGAGGCTGGAAAATGTGACAGCTCATTTTCATATGCAGAGCGATGCAGTGGGTGTCTGAAAGCAGCTGAGGCTGAGGGGGTGGCCAGGGAAAGGCAGCTCTGAAATGGCAGCTGGGGAATATGAGAGGAAGGACGGAAGGAAGGGAGCAAATGAAGAATGGGGAGGGGGCGGAAGGAGGGCCGGAGGCAGCAGACGGCGAGTCCAGGGCATAAGAGGGTTGTACAGTGTGGGGCTGTTCTCTTTTCCCTGTCCTACTACTGCTCCCATTCAGTTATTGAATTAGAAAAGTATCTCTGCTGCTACTGACAGCAGTTGCCGAGCTTTATATATCAGATACTGGGGAGAGGGAGCATACAGTCAGCAACAAGGCAGCTTGTTGCTTTTTTCGTCTCTTTTTCCCTTCTTCTTCATGCCCCTTTTTCCTCACAAATCCTAACCTTAAGAAAAATCTGCTTCATCCTGGTTCTGCAATTGCTTATTGAAGTACCGAGTGAAAAACAGAACTTGTCATTAAGATTTCAGTTTATGGGTTTTACTTTGCTTTGCCAGATGGAGCAAATCCTGTTTGCCTGGCAGTGCCATGTTCCTCCCCAGCCCTGTATGATACTCACCCTGGTTTCTGTGTACGTGCATTTTACAGAGTATTGCTCATGGCCCTTTGTCTCTGGAGCATTTGTGGCTGTGCCTGAGTCATTGCAGTTCCAGTCCTGCTATGCCTGCTCAGTGGAAGGCTTCAGAGAGTGTTGGCAGTGTTGATGTTTGCACTGCTGCCATGGGAGACAGCCTTGTGGGGTCGGGGGAAACCTCAAACATCCCTAGTGAAGCCAAAGGGCAGGTGAGAGAAACTTCTTTTTGGCAAGTGAGCTGTTTCCAGTGAAGCTGATCTTCTCTGGCAGCACTGGAAGCAGCTAAAGGATCACCGTCAATTCACAAGTATTTTCCATTCAGTTTCCCAGAGAAGCTGGGGATGTGGTTTTATGCGACCCAGGAGGAAGTGGGTGTTTCTTTGGGAAGATGTTTAGGATTTTGACTGTTAAGAACTTGTTGGTTATTTATGTATGCCTATTACCCTATATCTTAAGTTTAAATTTCAAAAAAAACCCCACTTGTCCATCCTGCAGGTCATAGAATGGTTTGAGTTGAAAGGGACCTTAAAGGTCATCTGGTTCAAACTTCTCTGCCATGGGGAGGGACACCTTTCACTAGACCATGTTGCTCAAAGCCCCATCCAGCCTGGCTTTGAACACTTCCAGGGACAGTGCACCTTATTTTTCTGATTGAAAAGCTAAATTGTCATGGGATTGGGACAATAAATTAGGGAAGAGACCTGGGAACACAGCTGGTAATTTACTGGCCAACTTTGTCACTGGTCTAGGGGCTGAGGCTAAGTCAGGTGAAACTCCAGTCTCCTGAATTTCACCCCTCTCTTAAGAAACACAGCTCTGTTATCTGTGGCTTATCTTGGCTTTGGCATGCAGAATTAAGAAGGTGTTTTAAGGTGTTCCTTTATCCTAAACTCTTTGATTTCTACCTACTAATAAGCAAGAGACATTTCCCACTTCTCATGACAGGACATCAAGGGGTATTTTTTACTTCTGAAGAGTACATGTTTCCCATAAGACTGTGGGATAGATGGCTATTTTAGTCAGTGCAGAAAGAACCTAGGTAAGTAAATTATTGCTTCAATACATACTAAAAATTGTGAGGGGTTTTATATTCAACTCCTTCAGTGCAGGATTAGTTTCATGCCAACTAGAACTTTCCTCAGGTCCTGTGGCTGTGTTTCTTCTCAGGACACTGTACAGGACGGTTGGTACCAGCTACAGCTCTGCTTCCCATCTGTCTTTTTGGAAGATCAACCAAAACAGGTGTCTGGTCAGCTCCAACCAGGCAAGTCACATACTCACAGTGTGTCTTGGCCCAAGAAATCCTGGGAATCCAGTGGCAATCAGGAATTAATATTGGAATGATTTTTTTATTCCTTCAGTGCTTCCTATTTCACTTCCCATGGTGTGACCATGTGTTTATTTTTGTTTAGTATCTTGTGTGGTCTTTCTTCACTTGTGCAATGCTGGTGGGTTTGTTGATACCTCCAGTAAAGCACAACATTGCTGTGTCACATGGAGTTTGTCATTTCACAACAACATGGATACCTTTGGAAAGCTGTGGAAGAGTGTGGCAAAGTGACATTGCTTTTTTTGCAGACAGAGCTTGGAAAATATCAGAAAACACAACAGAGAATGTTTTCTGCTTGAGAAGATAACATACAGGTCTATGCATTCCTCCACTTGGAAAGGTATATTTAATATATTTAGCGTTTTCTCAGTGTCACGATTGATTTAACTGTTCAGTATAAAACTTAACTGGTCAATTTGAATTTCTGCTGTCAAAATCAGATACTTAGAAGCTGAACTCTCAGCCAATAAAATGAGAAGCAAACAGCCTGTAAGCATTGTAGAATGAGCTTGTGTAGCTAACAAAGCCACCTGTTCCTGCTATAATCAAATAAATGTTTTTCCCAATGGAAGTGTTAGAAACATATTTGTGTCCTTTTCCTGCCAAAACAGAATTTCCTTGTTACACTGTGACCTAAAGGCTGCTGCATGTTAGAAATTCCTCTGATGGGCTAAATCCTGGAGGTATGAAGGAGATGATGTGGTGGTGTTATGGGACATAGCGATGTAACATAAAAGTCATCAGGGACACTTTGCCTTTCCACCTAACACAGGTAACAGCATTTCCATACTATAGGACACTGTAGGTATTGTCCTGGTTTTGGCTGGTATAGTTAATTTTCTTCCCAGTAGCTGGTACAGTGCTGTGTTATGGATTCAGTTTGAGAATAACATTGATAACATGCTGATGTTTTAGTTGTTGCTAAAGTAGTGCTTCCCCTAAGTCAAGGACTTTTCAGTTTCCCATGCTCTGCCAGTGAGGAGCTGCACAGAAGCCTGGAGGGAGCACAGCCAGTACAGCTGACCCAAACTGGCCACAGGGATAGTCCGTACCACAGAATGTCATGCTCAGGTCCCCACATAGTGTGGGACCTGAGCATGACATAAATGGTATGGAATAAGGGATGGAGAAGGCGCTGGCATTGGCTGGAATTAAGTTAATTTTCTTTGTAGTAGCAGGTTTGGGCCTATGTTTGGGATTTGTCCTGAAAATAGTGTTGATAACAGAGGAATGTTTTCATTATCGCTGAGCAGCACTAATATAGAGTCAAAGCCTTTTCTGCTTCTCACCTCATCACACCAGTGAGGAGGCTGGAGGAGCACAAGGAGCTGGGATAGCTGACCCCAGCTGACCAGAGGGATAGCCCACACCATATGGCATCATTCTCAGCATATAAACCTGGGGAAAGAAGAGGAAGGGGAGGATGTTTGGAGTGATGGTGTTTGTCTTCTCAAGTCACCATTCCATGTGATGGAGCCCTGCTTTCCTGAGGATGGCTGAACACCTGGCTGTTCATGGGGAGAGGTGGATGAATTCCAAGTTCATTGGTTTGCTTTGCTTGTGTTCCTACCAGACTATCTTTATCTCAGTCCCTGAGTTTTCTCACTTTTCTGATTCTCTTCCCATCCCACTGCCAGGAAATAAGCAAGTGGCTGTGTGGTGCTTAGTTGCTGGCAGGGTTTAACCCATGACATGTATTTTGATAGAATTCATGGGATCTAAGGTTCTTCTTTCCTTTAAACTTACCTTTAATTATTTTTGAACTA
This sequence comes from Edolisoma coerulescens, assembly GCA_013397115.1. NCBI lineage: Eukaryota > Metazoa > Chordata > Aves > Passeriformes > Campephagidae > Edolisoma > Edolisoma coerulescens. Next base: position 1,039,060 of record VWZW01004700.1, on the reverse strand, counting down.
TTGACTAGTTTCATCCCCATATGACAAAGGAGATAGAGATGTTAATAGCTCCTGCAGTGTTAATTTATTAATGTTAATACCCAAACCCACTGCATACCTCTTAGTTTATACTCAAGCAAACAAACAATCTCTAGATAGGAAAATTAAAATGAAGAAAGGTAGGTAGCATGTCCTACATCTGATACAGACTAAACTGCATCCAGTTTGGCTCCCTGCAGCTGATACACTCCTTCTGTATGTGTCAGCAGGCCTTGAGTTCTCCCATGTCCTGCTGCCATCTCTTGCCAAATTCCTGGCTCACATACCACACCTTTGGCATCACAGTACAAAACACATCATTGACAAGCTGTTAAGCCACCCCCTTGCTATTAGTAATTGATTTCCTTATTTTTCTTAAGATTTCACAGGAACTAAGGGCAAGGGGCACACTTGTGAGACCTGTGGAGATCAAGGCCTTGTGTTTCATTTAAAGAGACATCATAAGAGCCACAGCTTTGCTGCTCACATTGTCTCCTAGCAGCAATATAAGGATTAAGCAATTCTACTTTAAATCTTTAAAACAAGAGCCTTTCTGAAAGCCAGCTTTGGTGTTCCTCAATGCAAGTATCTCCACTGTGAGCTCAGATTGGCATATGGGGCTGCAAGGAGATAGATCTCTCTTTATTCTCCAAATGCACAATGTGTTGGCTTTGTCAGAGACCACAGGGAGGGAACCCCTGTCAGTGGGGTTGCCCTCATGACCAGAAAAACTTGCCCAAAGATTTTCATCAGTCTTTGCAGATCCCAGGTGTAGCTGGAGATTGTGCAGGTTATGCAATGTGCCCCACATACCAACCCCCTGCATGGCAGCAGGCTGCCAGCATCCAGCTGCTCCCTGAATTCTCTGTGTGTGTCTCATTTTGCTCTTGCAGCTCAATTTTGGGGACATGCAATTCATTCCTGCAGTTCTCCATGGGACATATGCACTTTGGTCTTAAAGCTCACTGTTGGAGAGTCACCTCTGTCCCACAGCTCATCCTTGGTCCTACAGACATTCACTCTGTGGGAGCCACAGTATCCTGGGTTTGGCTGGTATAGAGTTAATTTTCTTCCCAGGAGCTGGTACAGTCCTGTGTTTTCGATTTAGGAGAAGAATAATGTTGATAACACACTGATGTTTTAGTTGTTGCTAGTAGGACTTGCCGAAAATCAAGGGGTTTTCAGCTTTCTGTGCTCTGCCAGTGAGAAGCTGCACAAGAAGCAGTAGGGAGCATAGGCAGGACAGCTGACCCAAACTGGCCAAAGGGATATTCCATACCACAGAACATCATGTTCCATACATTAACTGTGGGGAATTGTCTGGAAGCTGCCAGTCGCTGCCCAGGAATGGGATGGGCATTGGACAGGGGTGGTGAGCAGTTGCACTGTGCATCACTTGTCTTTCTTGGGTTTATTTATAGCTCTTTTTGTTCCCTCCCTTTTCATTATATTCATATATATGACACTTCATTATTATTATTATTATCTTTTACTTTATTTCAATTATTAAACCCTTGTTATCTCAACTAATGGGTTTTACCTTTTTTTTCCGATTCTCTTCCTCATCCCAGGGGGCAGGGGGAGCAGTGAGCAAACAGCTACATGGTCTTTAGTTGCCGGCTGAGGTTAAACCACATCACACAGTCAGAAGAAGGGGGACAGTGTGGGCCTTGTTTGAGGTGACATGCAAAGTGGCATCCTGACCTAATGGAAGCTTCTCTAGAAGAGGGCACTGTCTCGTCTATAGTAGATAGGATGCATTTGTCCAACTGGATCTGTGGTGCAGACTGAGCCCATGCAGCTGGTTATGGTACCCACAACTCTGCAGGGCCTGTGAGTGATGTGCTGGCATTAAAAGGCTGGCAGGCAGCCTTCTGAAGAACCTCATCAATCTGAGCCTGCCTGTGGCTCCTGTTCCCTGGTCCAAAGTCTCCTCTCCACGAGGAGAAGAAGGGATGGCAGGCGAGGTCAGTGTCTGGAAGGGTGTCAATGTGTAGGCACATGTCTGTTGCGAAACAGCCATGGAAGGCTGTTGAGCACAGAGAGTACACAGGCATGGGAAGCCAAGGAGGCCTGGGGAGGTGCGCCCTGCCCTGACATGCTCCCCTTCATCTTTTCTGTAGGTGCAAATCATCTACTCCAAAGGATCCTTGTTTTGAGCAGCAGGGAATGGAGCCAGTTTGCCCTGTTTGACCCTGGGCCCAAGGTTGTTCTTGGGTTTCAACAGCAAAGTGTATATAAATGTACCCAGAGTCGCTGTGGGTGGAGTTCATCTAAGATTAGGTGCTTATAACACAAGCATCTGGGTTTATAGATCTTTTTATAGTCAGTGAAGTGCTAATAAATATAAACCACCAGGTTCAAGCATGTTATGTTTTTCACTGACGTGGAGTGAATTGCATTCTGAGCTCTGATTACTCCATCTCCCTGACAATAATGGAAGCCTGGGCAGCAGCCACAGTGGGGTGAGGTGGATCCCACCACGAGTGCCCACAAGAACCATCAGCTGGGCAGAGCAGAGTCTCGTGGGGGGACAGCGGGAGCGGGTTCAGGCTGTTTGCTGGCTGTTGGCATGCAGGTGTTCACATGCATATCTGCAACTCAAACATAGCACACGCCACCCTTTGCTGCCAAAAGACCTGGGGAAAAACTGAGGGGAGAGAGGAGGCACTGTGATGGGGACTCAAATTTAGGGAAGGTGAAAAGGCTGAGGGTCTTGCAAGGGCACAAAGGAAGTGGAGAAGAAGGTACTGTGTGGCTACTGAGATGGGGCACATAGAGGACAGTTTCAGACCCTGTAGTGAACCAGGCTCTCACAGAGCAGTTGCCTCAAGGAACAGCTTGGTCGCTTTTATCCTGTACCAGAAGCCTCCATTTTCCCCCATTCCCCCTGGACATGGTGCACAGCATGGCAGCTGACTGTCACCGTCTCTTGGAGGTTTCCTCTGCTCAGGGACAGGGGCTCTGTTCCTCCAGGTTTTTCAGGAACATGCTTGCTCATTATGAATCTCTTCTTTGGCCCCTGGGTCTGTCTCTTTGGGTGAAACTGAAGGACTGATGTCAAAGGCTTTGTGATCCCTTTGGTTTTCAGTTTAGTTTTCACAAGTATATCTTGTATTGAAAAATAATTTTAAAAATCAAGAGACAGCCTGTGTGTAACTAGCACCATTCTCCCAGGAGAGAATTGACATTCATTTCTCACTACTTCCAGAAATGGTTGATTTTCTGAAATGGTGAGGGGCTTTTTCTTTCAACATTTTTCTAGTATCTTCCTGTTTCTGAGTTAGCTTAAGGTGGGTTTTGCAGGTAAGCTCTATTTCTACACAAAGAGGATTGGCTGAAAATGGACTGATGTGTTCATTTCCATCATGAACCTTCAGGAAGTTTTTTCACAGGTGCTGTTGAAAAGTTACTGGTTTGAAGTAGTGGAAGGACAAAATGATTCTTGCAAAATACTGTTTCATCTCCCTTTGTTTAGGGACTGAAAATGCAGATATTGGGCAGAAATAAAGAGGGTGTGATTCTGCAGCTGTTGATGCCAGTGCAGTGAAATGTTTAGAGCAAAGACTAAAAGGGAATGGGAAAGAGATGTGTCCCAGAAGAAAGCTTGCATCTAGTTGTTAGTTTCAAGAAGCTAAGAAGATGCTTTGGTTAGTTTAAAGATGGCTTAGTTAGTTTTGAGAAGCTTTCAAGATGGTCCTGTAGACCATCTTCATTTATTTGATGGCACCAGATGTAAAAAACCCACTGATGTTGTAATGTCTGTGTGTGTACATGTGTTTGTTTTGCAGCTAGAACACTTTTAACTACCAGAAAACTGTTACATCCCACTCTGCACGGTCAGGGTCATGCACTTACCAGGAATTGTCTTCAGAGCCCTCCCGAAAAAGGACATTTCCAGCATCAACGTGGGTGTGGGTGGAAGAGAAAGCAGCAAGTAAGGGTCGAGGGGTTCTTGTGCCTGCAAAAGGCTTTGTCAGATAAAGTGGGTCACATTCTCCACACTTTTATTCTGCTTGTGTGTTCAGCCTTCAACTGCACGAACCTGGATGCACTGGTGGTGGATGCCACTCTCAGGGGTCCTGCTCACAATCAGTGAGCACTGGCTGGGACCGGTGCTGGAACATGAGTACAGAAAAAAGGAGGAGGGTGGAAGCCCTTTGGCTTCCTTTGTCGTCAGGAAGCTTTGATGTTAATGTCAAATCCAGGTCAGTCTCATGAGACAGTGAACAATCTAAGCTGTAATTTATCTGGAACATGTAACATCCATATCAATTCTCCAGACAGCTTTGCCTGCTGCTTGGGCTTCAGGTTCCCAAGATTTCCTGCTTGTGGTGAAGTCCTGGGAACTCCTAAAGCTGACGTGACACCTCCTTCTCCTCCACCCCAGTGTTTTGTGTCCTATGTGAGCTGCATTGTCACGTATTATCAGCCTGTCACAGCTTGGGTCTGTTTCCTTAGGCTCAGTGAATTAAAGGCTCAGATTTCATATAAGAGCAACTGGAGGAGTTGCTTTTCTAGAGAAATCAGTGCTGTACCATCCTGGTCAGCCCACCTGTGGAAGGCAAAGCTGAGACACTAAAGTACATGTATGTGAAATAAAACCATGTTCTGGAAAGCATTTCCTAAATTAAAGAAACACAGCATAGCAACCCATGCTGAAGGAAGCTTTTTGGATTCAAGTTAGGATGACACAGATGATACAGCAAAGACATGTTTTTTTAGGAGCAGACCTATGAGTGACCCTGCATACACAGACCCCTCTCCTCTCTTTGGGATGACTATTATTAGCACAGTGTCTGACCAGCCCAAATTCAAGTGGTGTGTGGGTCTGTTTGGTTACTGGAGGGCTATTTGGCAACCGTGGGTGAATGTCCTTAAATAATCCTGCTGGCACTGGGTGTGGAAGAGCTTGAGGCTTTAGAAACTTTTGGGTCAAATTTACTCTTGTTAAATAAACAATGAATATTGATTAGATCATATGACAACCCAACAGAGCACTCTTTCAAATACTGCAACTCACCAGAGTTCATTTGTACGTATTTATATACACAGAATGCCTTGAAATGGTTGCTTTGGTGAAAGATATGCTAGGCCTTTTACTCATGCAACTCTATATACTTTTATATGCATGGACCTGTGCACACAGATAGGAGGATTTTCAAGGCTGCTTAAAGGATTTGGATGCTTACTTTGTTTTAGTTGGAGACTCGGATCCCTTAGGCAGATTTGAAAATCTTAGCCATAATTCTTTGCTTATCTTAGTACATTGGGGTAAGACCTTTTCCATGTTAAAATAATTTCTAAGTTCTCTTTTCTTGCTGCCATAAAATAAAAATGTGTTTAAGTGGAATTTTAAGAAGCATTTGTTTTTCTAGACTTATTAGTTTATTTTACTCATTCGCTGTTTTGTTTACTGAGGAAGCTCTTAAATCACAGTCTGTTTATATTTTGTACTGAGTAGAGTAGCAAAGGGTTTGTCTGGACTAAGCCTACACATCTATAAAGGCCTTTTATTATCATTATTTGTACAGCTTAAATGTCCTGGAAAGGTTTTCTCATCTTAAATCTCTCAGCAGCGCAGTTACGTATCTGGCCTCAGATGTGTGTCAGGAGAACACCATCCGGCCCTGCCAAGTGCAGCTCCCGCGCACGCAGGTGTTGGTTTGCAGCGGAGGGGAAAGAGCGGGGAGCGAGGTCTGTCAACAGAGCGCAGTGGCTGAAAGGCTGCGGGCGCTCTGTTTACGGGCGTGCCGAGCGGGAAGCTCTCGTGTTGCACAGGCAGCTCTGTCCGGCCAGGAAGAGGAAGGCACAGCCTGTCTTGGTGCTTGTTGCGCCCTCTCTGTGTCCGGCACGCTGCTGCGTGGAGCCCGGAGGAGCCGCAGCCGCAGCCGCAGGGTGTTCCGTCCGTCCCGGCGCAGGGAAGCCGCCGGCCCGCGCCTCGGGGGAGGCCGGTGCGAGCAGTGGAAGCGGCTGTGGACACCAGGCTCCTTGCACTGCTAGCAGGGCTACCCAGCGCGGTTCCTTCCAGGCTGCACGGGGTGAGTGTTGCCTTTCTGAGCTGCCTGGATGATGGAGATGAGCTGATGCACTGCGGAGCGCTGGAGCAAGCAATAGACCCAGACGTGACCTGTATCTCGTTGCCAGTCTTTTGGGTGGCACTCTGTTGGGTTTGACGCTAGTTTAGGGCAACATTTTCCTATTTCACTCCCACGAAGGAGAGGATTTCCTTGGGAGTAACATGATGAAATAAACAGAACTTGGGAATTTGCGTATTCTCAGAGAGAGCAAGGGACTGTCTGTGCTTTAGGCACACACAAAAGAAGATGCAACTCAATAGTTTTAGACCAATTTTTAAATATTACTTTGCCTTACCTGTACATGTTGAAATGCCATGGACATCAGATTTTGTTTTGCTTGCAAGTGCTGGAAATGGTGCAGGTGTTTTGTTAAGGAAAATACTCACTTGTCCCCAGAAGTTTATCGAGGGTGCTTCCCCCCCATTTCCTCTCCAGCTCCAAGAACACGAGCTGACAGGTAAGACTCCAAGCCCTGGAAGGACCACATGCCCTGCAGCTGTCCCTGCGACCCAAAGAGCTGAGAACTCACATGGAGCACCAGCACCTTCTCCTGCACTCCCTTTTGTTTTTTTAATTGTAGCCTGGCACGTGGCCCTGGTGGCACTCAGGAGGGGAGCCTGTGGCTGTCCCTGATGTCTGTGGTCCCTGCCATGAGTGTCATCCCCTCTGCAGGGCTTCCTCTGCCAGGCTGAGGATGTGCCCCCTTTGCACACTTGCAGACACACTCTGGTTTGACCCTGGTTGAACAGGAGTGGCCGCAGAGCAGGCTGGAGGCGTCAGCCCCTTCCCCAGGACCCTGCTCCCTCCGTGCCTGCAGCCCCATGTTCTGCCAGGGGCATGAGGAGTGTCCAGCAGCTCCTCTCTGCTCTGGGTGGGAGTCTCTGCTGTGGGCTGAAAGTACCTACAGCACATGCAGGGAGTGACAGCTCGTGGCTGCATCCATCATCCTTCGGTTACTCATCTACAACTCATGCCAGCTCCAGAGAGGCCTGAGGGATGTTGGGGAACACACCGAGTGCCAGTAGCTGGGAGTGCAAGCTGCACATCGTGCCCTTGGCAGGGATAAGTTGCTTGCAGGCAACGAGCCATGAATGGACACCGACCCTTTGCCTGCACAGGAACCCAGCTGGGGGGTGGACGGTCACATGGAGACTGCACAGGGCCTGATGAACAGCAAGACCCGAGACCAAATACCATCATTGGACCAAGAGATGTATGCAAGGCATGTGAAGAGCAGGTGCATAGACTGAGAGGGTATAAAAGCTCAGGGATCTCTTTGTTGGGGATCCCTCCCCAGAGGCACCCCCTCAAGGTGTTGCTGTTCCACAATTAAAATACTTGAAGGAACCAGACGTTTGAGATCCTGCTGTGGGAAAGCCAGGGTTAGGATGGCGACTGTGTGAGTAGTGTGTGTATGGAGTCAAGTGAGCCACCTGTCAGCTCACTGGAGCTGCCCACTGTGAAGGGGTTTTGGTCCCCGCAGTTAAAGTTTGGGCTGATATGAGTGAGACTCCCAGAGTGGCTCCCAAATGGACAGGAAAGTTTCCTTAACAGCAAGTCAGGCATACCGCCATGTCACCCTCCTCCTTTGCTGTTTTTCCATGGGCACAGGACAGCCTGTGAACCATGACAAAAGGACCTTTTGGAAATCTGTTGGGAAATGACATAATCACTGATTTTAAAACATCCAACAGAAGCTACAGTCATTTAATAGGCTCTGCTCATCCGATCCTGCCGTTTGCAGACAGCACAGACACTCTGTGAATTACAGACTAGGTACCAAGCCAAACACTGTGCTTGCATCTGGAGCATTACAGCTCTGCTTCTTGCTTTTATCAGTTTGCTCAACTGGGCAAGGGAGCCTAGTGCGGAAACTGATTTTCTTTGAAAAAAATTAGCAATCTACTTAATGCTGAAATAATGCCTTCTGACTAGCTGTCAGGGCCTTCAGATGGTTTGAGTGCAGCTTATTCCAGACCACGATGCTCTGTGTGTCATGGTGCATGTCCTCAGCTTCACCTTTCCATTGTGCGCCTTATCTGAAACCCTGCTCCTGGGACTTGCAACCATTCATTTGGAATTAAAAATGAAACAAATCACCTAAGATCTCATTTATGTGTGAAGCTGGGAACTGTACTGGGTAAAGAAACAACTTTTGGTTTATTGAATATCACGGGGACATGGTGCAGAAGTGTCCCAAAGCCCAGCATGGTGTGTGTGTAAAACACACACAGTGTGTAAATAGAAGCTTGCAAGACAACATGTTTGAAGGTGAAATTGCTGCAGTATGAGACAAACCCCAGAAGCTTGAAGGGACAACGTCAGTCTGAGTTTGGGGGATTGTTAGTAGTCACTGGAAAGGCAAAAGAAGGTCACAGATAGAAAGAAAACGTGACCATATGGAAACAGGCTGGTGGAGCGAGCCCAGCTGCAGCCTCTCCAAGCCCAGAGCAGCATGTTGGGCAGACAGGCTCAGTCCATGGCACAGGGAGCCTGCACCAGCTGCTGGGAAACCAAGTGCTGCTGGGGGGCAGGGTGCCATAATGAACTGCAGAGGGCTGTGACAAGGTGTGACAGTGGCACCATATCCCCTCTCTCCCTGCTAGCCATGTCACATCCAGAGTGGTCTCTTGCCCTATCCTGGCAGGTGCACAGCTCTGGCTGGCGGGTGTGGAGGATGCCAGTGCCTGGGCAGCCAGGCACACTGCTTGGCTGCAGCTTCAGTGCCGGCCCTGGCATGGCGTGCAGGCTGTCTGCATTCCTGCACCAGGGGCTTGCACCACCGTCTCCTCCCGCGTGCTTTAGTCCTGCATGAGTGCATGGCAGGGCACTTGGTACCTGAGGTCTCTCCTCAAACCTTCTCTAATTCTGGTGTCCTCCAGAGTTTTGCACTGGGGCAGGACTCATCCTGCTCAAGCTGCATCCAGCATAACCAGTCTGCTGGTTTAATAGGTTTGATGTCAAAGAAACTCCCTGCTCTGAGCTGGAGGGATTACCCCGTGGTTGCCAGTGACTGCTTGGGCCAGGAGCAGCTTTGTGTGCTGTGCAGAGCTGGTGGCTGGAGCCGCAGCCGTACTTGCCTGCAGCCAGGTGAGTGGCACCAGAAGGTTGTCCAGAGCACCAAGGTCTGGAGCCAGATCTATGTGTGAGCCGTGGGCTGCAAGGCCCCTGTGGGCTTTATGTGCCTGCCATTTCATTGCCAGGCTGGGGGTGACTCCTCTTGCCTTGACTTGCCAACTTTGAGGTTTGAGATGATGGCTGAACCCTGCAGAAATGCCCAAGCAGGTGGCTTCCTCCAACCCCTTAGGCTCAGGGGACAGCAGCTGCACCCCAGCCATGCAAGCAGAGCAGCAGTGGCCCATGGAGTGGGTGTGGGTGGGTGCATGCCCTGGGTGCAGTGGGGTTGGGGCTGTGGGCTGCCTGCTGCCACTGGAGAGGGGCTCCAGCCCTTCTGCAGCACCGGCGATGGGAGAGCCCCTGCTCCAGGGAGATTGCAAAATGGATTTGGCAGAAGCAGAGGCACAGCACGCTAAACACGCTAAGCTAAACCAGCTTTGCTTTGAGGATTGTTTTTTTTTTTCACAAGCCACCAAACAAACACTACTTTGGGGCCTGAGCAGAAGCTGGGAATCCCTCTTCTGCCTTTCCCCAGCCTGGGGCAGCCCAGCCATTCCCCCTTGTCCAGCCCCTTGCAGGATCCCACATGGCCCCTGCAGCCGCTGCAGCAGCACCGCTGGAAAATGAATTGTGGCTCCATGGGACTCGGCTCGATGGTCCCAAGGGATGAAGGGCTGGGACTGCCAGGGGAGCAGCAGCTGAGCCAGTGGCCCCAGCCTGGCACCCTGGAGCCTGAGTGGCTCTCCCTGTGGGGCTGCCCATGCAGTAGAGACTTCCTAAAGCCATCTGGAGGGTGTTTTAGAAGCAAACATTGCAAAGCATTGCCTGGCCTTCCTCTAGCTAGCAGAGGAAAAAAAAAGAATATCCTGGAAAGCTATTCTGGTCTCGCATGTGTCTCAAGTGGAAAATTTCAGCTGAACTGATTTCGGCTAGCGGGGTTAAGGGAGGTGAAGCCCAGCTGCCGCTGGCTCTGCAGCACGGACGGACGGACGGACGGCTCTGCAGGAGCCCGTGCCTGCCACGCGGGCAGGGCTGGGTCTGGCAGCGGCTCTGGTGGGGAGAAAGGAAACCTGAGCCCAGGGGAGCGCAGGGCTTGGGATGCAGCCTTCAAGCGGCGTGGCCGGTGCCGCCGCTGTTACACCTCCCGGCCTGGGAATGAACCCCCCGGGGGCTGAGGGCTGCCCTTCCACCTCGTCCCCGTCTCCCGGCCGCAGTCGCGCCTCTCGGTGCAGCCCCATGGAGGGGGTGTAGCGGCAGGGACGCCGGGTGCGGTGGCTGGCGGGGCCAATCCCTGTCCTGCAGGAATAGAATGGGGCATGTCACCAGCCCTGCTGATGGCACAGGCCTTGAGCCCGGCCTTGGAACCGTACCGGGGAGCTCGCCTCGGGCCAGGGACTGCGGCGTGGAGCCCGCGGGTGCGAGCGCCTCGGGGTCAAGGGCAGCTGGAGAAGGAGGTGTCCACTCCTCATCCTTCCCCTCAGTGCTGATATCCCAGGCCCATGCACTTTGGGACCTAGAGCGAGCTGGGATCTTGTTGTTCAGGTGTTTGTTATGGGAAAATTGCAGTAATTTGTTGAAATTGAAACTTTTAATGGGAATGTTCATATGTGTATGGGAGACCGAGTCCCCTGGCCCTGTGTCCTGGAGTGTCTCCCACCTTTCCCCTCTAGCTGGTACGAGCATGGGTAGGTCAGTCCCCATCCTCACACGGAACAGGAAGGTTCTGGATCCTCAGACAGCTCAAAGCCTGGGTTTTCCAGCCAGCCCTACCCACACCACCTGCCAGCACAGCTCCAGCCGTGCGGGCCAGCAGCGCTCAGCCAGGGCGGTGGTACAGCTCAGACTGGAAAGGGGGTTTGTGGTCCGGTGTCACAGGATCGCCGGGTAATTCTGCGGGGAAGAGGGCCCGGGAGGTCTTAGGTTCAGCCGCTGGCTCTGGGCACATCCAGCCATTAGGTCAGACCAGGCGGCCCAGGGCTTCGTCCCGTCGGGGTTGGGAAAGCCTGCGGGAAAGGATCCCGACAGCCTGTCTGGGCAGCCCTTGGCACTGCCTAACGCATCCAGGCGGCTTCCCCCGTCNGGCTGCGGCTGCCCGCCGCGCCCAGCCCGGCGCCGCCGGGACACGGCCGGGCTGGAGCGGGGCGCGGGGCAGGGCTTTTCCCTCCGCCCCCGCCGGGACACGGCCGGGCTGGAGCGGGGTGCGGGGCAGGGCTTTTCCCTCCGCCTCCGCCTCCGCCGCGGCGGCTCTGGGCGGGCGCTGGAGCTCCCTGCTGGCCGCAGCTCCCGGGCACCGGCCCGCGCTGCCACAGCTCCAGCGGCCGCCTGAGAGAGCGAGAAGGGCTGGGGCGACTTCGCCCCGGTGCCCCAAGGCCGCTGCCTCAGAACAGCAATACTCGCACTGGGGCTCGCTGGGTAGGGCTGCTGTTCCAAAGGGGAGTTACTGGGAGGAGGGTGTCCACCGTGGAGCCCATCACTCCTGCCCAGAACATCCCTCGGCCATCACTGGCTGCAGCGAGCGACTGACAAGTGACCTGCAGTGCCCAGCTCCTCTCTGCTTCATCACCTTCACCCACAGGGATTTCCATTGGGAAGAGGTAATAAACTTGTGACACAAATACCTGAGTGGTTTGCTTAAGGGGAGGAAGAAGGGTCACACTTCAGAGACTGGATAGTTGAGCAAAATACACAATCAGGATCTAAAAGCAAATTTTCAGGCCTGAAGTATTCTCTCCCCTATTTGACTGATACAAAGGAGTTACCCTGTATTGACATGGCAGAGTAGGACAGGTGTTGTTACATGATGCACATATGACAGATTAGGGTCTGCACTACTGCCCCAATTCAAGCATTTCAAGAGAACATTAGAACATTATATTCAACAGAACTTAGGGGAAGCAGCTGGTTGAAGACAAGGGGGACCAGTCCCTGCTGCCACATCCCAACTCAGGCTGACAAACACAATTAGCTTTATCCTGTGAGCCAACAGGGTAATCCTGTTAATGCCCCCAATTCAGCTCAAAGACTGTGCAGTTGCAAAAAGATGAAAATATAAAGTGAAAAAAGCTTGCAAATAAAGTGAATAAAGCTTGTTACTCCAAGCATAAGGACTGTAAGAGGAAGGGTCCCAACCCTTCCCACCTCTGTGGAAAGGACCAGCTCTTAGGGAAGCGCCCTGGATTCCTGGGTTAAAGAAACCTTCACCTGCCGTTCCTTGGTAGGCCCTCTGCCAGTGCTGCAGACACCCCCCCTCCCCTCAGCAGTGGATCAAACAGATCATGCTTACCCCTAAACCTCAGGGCAAGTACTTCATGCACCTGACTCCCAGTGAAGCAATAACTAGCAGTAAACTGGTGTAGTAAATGACATGCTACTGCCTACTTGAAATTTTAATAAAGGGATGAAATAGGAGCTCAGAGAATGAGCAAGCCTGCAGCCAGTGCAGTACTTCCAGCACAAGGAAAACTTAGGTAACATCTGACACCTTCTAGCAGTACCTGAGGCAGTCACAGAAATTATTTTCTCCTTCCCTTATGGTCAGGCCAGTTAAACCACCTTTGGTCCATACCCTGTTCCTTCTCCTAGCTCCTTGCAGCAGTCAGCAGGCACTGCCAGCACCCACTGAGCCCCTCCTTTGGGCAACCACTGCCAGCCTTGGTGGCATCCAGGCTGCTGCTTAGGGCTGCATTTGGTCTGCAGCTGTTGTCCAAGGCCTTAGCAAAACCCTGAGAGCATTCCCTCTCCTCACAGAAGAGGAGACTCACAAGGTACAGTCCTGGGTCAGCAAGAGCAGTCTGGACCAGAACAAGGGCAGTTGCTTGGCTCTCAAGGATTAAAAACTGACTTCTATCCCAAGTTTTTTTGGGGGGGATGGCTTTTGTTTGGTTGGGTCTTTTGTTTTCGTTTTGGTTTAGTTTGTTATTAGGTGTTTTGGTTTTTTTTAAATTAAAAAAACCACCAAGGATTCAAACCTGAAACATTACCAAACAACTCCACACCCCCCACCCACCCATCCGCCACCCCAAAAAGAAAAAAGCAGAAACAAGAGTAGATAGGAAGCAGCAAAATATCCAGTGGTGGATCCAGGGCACCCACTTTTATTCTGATCCAATGTAAGCCAGTTGCGCAGCTGCTTGGGCACACAATGAAAAGTTGGAACCATTTTCTCCTGTTCCTAAGGAGTAACTGGCAGCACCAGTACCACAGCCTTGTCTGGGCCCACAGCCCTGGATCTTCCTCAGGAAAGGGAACACAGGCTGCAGGGCTGCATCAGGGGAGCGTTCAGGCCAAAGCAGGCGGGGCTGTTTGCCATGCACGACCATCAACACATCACACAGTGAAGCACCGGCTGCAGGTCTGTGTCGAGACACCCCTGCTCCTGCTACACCCTCAGCAAGCAAGAGGGGCTGCAGTTGTCTAGTGAGCACAACAGGGCTACATTACTCCCACGTACTATAAAGAAATCATCCAGCTTTTATATTTTGTAAAAATTCTGAACTGCAGTTACAATATAAACAGTAGCACGTAGCGAATCAAACTGAAATACATACTCAGTTCAGACTCCAGGTTGGCTTTAATAGCAGACTGTCTTCAAGTACAGCAAGTATTTCTGCTCTGACCACTGCTGCATTTAGAGAAATTCTTTTCTACTTATCTGTAAGTTAACATAAAACAACTCTCAAAGACAGTATGACAGAATCCTGTTGGATTATCTAACCTTAGGCAACTGTAGTTGCATTTAGTCAAAAACCACACAGCAGTCTGCCCTGTCTAGAAAAACCTCAACAGGTAAACTGAAGCACTTGAGATGGGTCAGCCAGTAACTTCAGGTTAAAAAAACCCCAGAAAACCAAAACCAAGCCAAAACACAGGTTTCCCCCTATCATTTATTCCCTTTCCACTTCCACATTTAATTACAGTAATAAGTATTTCTTAGACTGCATCTCCAAACCACAAGCCATTTTGTATCTCCTAACTGGCCTGTAAAACTGTTCTGACAAACTCAAACTGAGAATTTACTTACAAGTAAAAGTTCATTAAGTTTCATAAAAACTTTGCTTTACACAGTCAGAAAATAAAATTTCCTACCGGCTGGCACTCATGTAAAATACACTTGCAGCCAAAGGGTAGAAATTTTACCTCCAACTAAAGGGTTTAAAAACTCTCTTTTGACTGTAGGATCCAGATCTCAGTGCATCATCTCAAAACCTTAACACCCCCTTCTCCTCCCTCCCCCAGTTTTCAAGTAGGGAAAGTTAAAGTGAGAAAGCAAGCAAAGGACCTTGAAGAAATAGAGGCTGCAGTAACATAATAAAGAAATTCTCTGACCAGTTCTGGCAGTTCATTACTCATACACATGTACTTGCAGCGGTCTGATTGACCTTCACATTATGGATACAGCTAAATGAAGTCCAGTGCAAGAGAGCATTTGAGGTTTCTGTAGTCTTGTACAGCCCTACCCTGGAGTCAGCACTATACAGAACTAGCTGAAGTTGAAAGTTAAGACTTTTCAAATAAACACTATGAAAAAAAGAGCCAAAGGTTCTGTGACAACGTGCAGAACTGGACTAACCCATGCTGCCTCAGGGCACTGCATGCACATGAGCTGAGACAACCTCTCCGTGCATACCCATGCCTAGTGCAGGTTAGCTGGTTGGTGTGAAGAACTGAATCTAAGGTCATGCTCTAAAAACACACCACAAATTGCCTTTTAGCCTTCCAGGAACTTACATAACTTCTGCTTCATACAGATTGATCAATCTTAATTTTTACTGTTTAACACAAAGCTGAACCAATGGGCTAGAGAAAAGAAGGCTTCCCAAATCAATCACGTATACATCTATTTTATAGCTACCTGCCTAGTTCCTCCCAAAGTTAGCCTGAAAAACAGTAAAATCTACACAAAGTTTTATTGCAATCATACAAGGGATACATCAAGGGTCAAATACAACAAATACTATGATGCAATTTTACATTTATTAAACTACAGTTCAAAGCACAAATTTACACATTCTAAATACACTAAAACATCTAATGAAGTCACACTGGTCTCCCACTGACATTTGATATATCTGGGCGAAAGACAGTAACTTTACAAGACTTTTCTAACAGGAATCCTTAGTATAAAAACTGTGTACTTGTATGTAAACTGTTGAAGAACCCAAGTGATGGGTTTCCATCTCCACTAAGTCATCCATTTTGTTGCATATTTAACGCTCAGGGGTTGAATGAACTTGATTTTAAATTTGGACACCATTATCTAACCCTCCCACCCCCCACTGAATTGTAGCTGTAGCTTGTTTTGCCTGGTCCCCATTACTATTACTATTTTTTTCAAGTTTTGAAGAGAATGAATTGAATTCAAGATTGTTCCATTTCTTCCACATTGGAATGTTGACCAGACAAACTACAGACTTGCAACTGCAGGTCTAAAGGAAGCGTTAATGCCTGTTTAAGCTGCAGTGGAAAAGCGGTCTTCCGGGCTCAGCTGAATGCATGAAGGCACAAAGAAGAAGTTCTTCATCAATGTGTCTGAAGCAATTCCAGCATCTTGCATCTCATCCCTGCAGCAGAAAAGGTCAAGAGATGTAATAACATATTTTCAGGTTCAATTTCCCTTCAGAAACCAGCCTTCACACAGCATTTGAGGCTCGGCAGAAGGGAGCCCAGCTGTGCCAGTGCCTGGCACACAGAAATGCTGCCACTCGCCAGGGGTGGAAGCGCAAGGCCCTGCCTACCTCAGCGCAGGAACGCGTTACCAAACTCTCCATCACCAAAAGAGCATTACTGCCCTTCCTGCCTATGATGGTGCCAACATTGTACATGAGCTGCAGTGACTTGTATTAGGAAAGCTCAAAGGTTGATATTAAACAGCCTTCGTTAAGCCAGTAAAAGACTTTACAACTGCCACTGAACCCACAGGTGAGATTAGTCAGGTATTTTGCTTTCCTTTGTCATCCCTAAAGCAAAGTAGGCATTTTATTACATATCTCAGTTTAGTCTCAGCAGTCAGACAACAGAGACAAAAGAAAAACCCCACAAACTAAAAAGGCACATCCTTGCACTCAGTATTTTCCTGTATTTGTCATTGAATGTAATTTATAAGTGTACACTTCTGAAGGAAGCAAAAGTAATCTTGCCACTATCAAGACAGTTTTCTTACCAGTCACTGAAAGACATCATGTAGTAAATCAGTGGCCTCTGATAGTCGTTAAAGGTAGACTGTTCACCTAAGGTACCAGAACCCATATTGTCAAAGATCAGCCAATCTCCAACGCTCAACTCGGGAAGAAGACAGTTTTCCACAATTTGATCAAGCTCATCACAGGATGGACCCCAAAGGCTGCTTGCGAACAGAGGCTCATCTTCCTTGTATTTCTATATGGAAATGATTGAGGCAATTCAGGCTTCAGTTTATTGAGTAAGAAAATTTTCAAACATACAGAAGGTTAATTTAATAAATAATATGCAATTATATACGTATGAAGTGTTAAATATATATCCAATAGACAAGGAGAGTAAGGACTACCTCTGAAGAATATAGAAGGACTCACCTTGTGAACCTCTGGGATAGTATTCAGTTTCTCAGACAATTTACTTGCAAAAGAACCATAAACACCATCATTTATGTAATATGTAAATACTGGTTCATCATCATTCCTGGTTTGCTCCACTGGAAGTAAAAAAAGAAGTTGTCTTGCATGCATGTTTTGTCATAAGTAGTCCTTTTGCAATCTAACTTAAGTCAGCTGCTTTCTCCTGACAAGGGGGTTCCATATATACTGGAATGGGAGAATTACAAGCAGAGTAATCTGTATGAGACCAGATTATAAATTCAGTTATAACATTAAGTGTGAGGCTTAATAAAATTAATACTTTCAGTAATAACCACTGCTAAGAACATAAATCCAGAGAAGTAGCTTGCTCTGTGACATGATTTTTTATGTTCTAGTACAGAACCTTCTACCACCTTCTGTGAAGCACCCAATATAGGTTTAACTTAGCAAGGATACAAGAAGTGCCACATAAAAGTAACAGTGAGATACACAGAGAACGTATGGTCAGAACCCAACAGGAATATCACAGTGCAAGAATTAGGGAATGCAATAAATATATAAACAAACCAGTCTGTCCCAACTAATAATGGGCAGCTACCTGTACTGATTCATAACACAGAAGACAAATCCAACCCTTACCTCCAGAAGGAAGAAGTTTATCATACTCAACAGTCTTCTTTGCAATGATGTTCACTGCCAGTGTAAATGCAGATGAAACATAATAACATCCAGGCTCTGCGATCACATTAACACCAGATTCCTTAGGAAAGTAGACATCCAGCAATGGCCTGATGACATGATTAACCTAGGAAATTGAAGTCAGAGGTAAGATCAATGAACTCAGCTTATGGATGTGTCAGATAGACACACACTTCCAGTCAGCAACAAGTCTAGCCAGCACACCAAATGCTTACTCTGGTCCTCTGTTCTCTGAGAAGTGCCTTTACCAGAAGTCCACAATTTATAACAAAAATGTAAGAAAACTGGTCATTCTGCTAAACACTGAAGATTGAGTACCATGAGTCTGAGTACTACACAGTCTCTCTTCACAACCACAGTTCACGATGTGGTACACTCAAGACTGCACCAGTAATTTCAGTGTCCATCCAGCACAACAGATAATGTAAAATTACACATGAACCCACAAGAACAGGTAAAGGGCATTTTTTTAATCAGTTCTGAATAGTATCATATTAGAAACAGAATTATCTAACACTAATGTTCATATCTTAAGACATATTTGAAGATTAACAGATATTTTGGACAAGTAACAGAACCATTAGAATTGAAAGAAAAGCCCTGATTGCTGTTAAGTAACTTCTCACTGCATCACTTTCACTGCCCTGAATTCACAGTCTGTGTTTAAGACAACATAACAGTGTAAACTGGTTATCCTGTTTTATGTGCCACTTCATACTAAAGATGGCATTTGGGCCAAATCAGAGGCTAGTCAAATCAAGACCTTTAGCTTTCAGTTCTAAAGCAAAATATCAGAAGTTTTCATCCAGTAGCAACAGGGTTTATGATCCAAAGCATGCCAAGCTACCCTGGCCCAAACCATGCAAGAGCCGCCAGCTGGACAACAGCAAAAACACCCTTGAATTACTACTGCTAGCATTGCTTCAGATAGTAATTTAATCAGTAACACACTTAAATCAGCATTCACCCAGTATGAACAGGATTAAAAAGAAGTAATGATCACCTCCAAGAACTGATAACACTATCCATGATCAAGAATACAAACCCAACTATTGGAATATTGAATTACAGTCTAACGTGGAACTTAAACTGTTTCAGCTATCAATTCAAGCTGCAGTTTGAAGGTTAAACACTTTAACTTCTTCAAAATTAAGAGTTTCAACTTCCAACACATTGCATACCTCTTCCAGCTGAAGCTCTGAACCTGTGAAGCCCCCACCAATATCCAACATGTTCATCTTAAAGCCAAATTCTTCCTAAAATGCATAGGCAGAAGGTAAGTACATGAACAACTGTAAATGCAAAAACATTTTTGTTGCTCCTTACTGTGGTTGTTTTCTGTGTATTTAAACTTTTGAAAATATTTAGCTGAGTACATCTAGTGAGGGAGTAAGGGCATAGGACAGCTCCATTAAATCTAGTAGCAAAGCACTGTGATGTCAATAGAGGCTGGTTACACAGTTCTCTGCAAGTCCCACAGCAGTATCAACTCCCATCTTGTGGCTTTTGTTATATTCAGACAGTATTTGCTGAACAGGTGGTACATTCTGACAAAAGACAGTTTTAGAAATTCACAAATTATGTGATAAGACCACTACTGTGAATTTGCACAAAGATCAGCAAGATCCTCAATTTTATTGCCCCCATGTGTTACCAGCCACAGCTAAGGCATTAACTGCAGTAAAAGAGTAAAAAGACTTGCAGTCTTCTCTGTTTAGTCTACAAGCTTCTCATACCACAATAGATGCCAGCATACAATTGTTCAATTTCAATGTAACCTAAAAGCATCAGTTGTGTATTTGCAGGACTGAGATTTGAATATCAAAAAGACTTGACCAAAAGTGGGAAACTAATGTAAACAGCATGCAAGGCCTGTCAGTGGGACAGTATTTATTACCATAATTAGGACCAAGTTGGTTTTACCTCTACGACAGATCACAAAGGAGTATTTAGTCCCTTACTAAAAGTTCCATCTCCAATGATTTATTTCGGAAAGAATGTAGTTGTTTATTAGTATGATTAGACTAGAATAGATCCTTTACTGTAGCAATTGCATGTGTGTAGATCCACTTACAGCCATGTCAAACACACACCGAGCATCAGATATAGCATGAATGTACGTTTGCAGATCCTTGCAAGAGCCTGAAACATGAAATCTGAAAGAAATAAAAACACAGTTAATACGCTGAACCATGCAGCTTTCAGACCAAGCAAATTGTTTCACCATATAAACAGCAACACGAGCAATTTATTCCCAAGTGTCTCAAAACAAGCTTAAATGATAATACAGCAACTGTGCAAAGAATAAGCTCAGACCACCACTGCCTTCTATTTCACTGGATTTGTACTTGAGGATTGTCTTCCTCTTAACCCTAAGAATGTCCCACAATATTCTCATCTTTGAGAAATAACAGATTTACTGAATTTTTCAGTCTTCACTATCAAAGTGGCTAAAAGTTGTTCTTCAGTAGGTGCCAAAGCTGCAGAGAAGTACTGATGCCTCCCACAAGCTCCTGAATCTTCTCTTGTTCCTTGTTCAAAAGATTTAAGTACTGCCATATGCAGTTAGTCACTGAGGTGCTAAAACAAGTACAAGCATTCCCATGGGCTTCCTCAAGAGGAATATGGTCTACTGGTTCTAGACAGACCATACACACACCTGAGCCACAATGTTCTCTACTCCAAGTCTACTCCTTTAAGGAATGCCATTTTGAGGCAAAGGTCACTTTTCAAACTTACTTACACAAATCCACATGTGGATTTTAAAATTATTTAACTAAAAATAACGCACAAGAGCCACGTGACTTTATTAAAGTTGGTTAAGACATTATGTGAAGAGACATGTTTTTCCAGTAGTATCTAATTTTTAAAGACATTTGTAGTTTATGCTTTAACATCCATTTCCAACAGATATACATCAAAACATTTGTGGTTTAAATCATCAAAATCTGGCTTAATGTTTTTTTTTATTGTCTTGATGACCCATTTATTTGTTTGGTTGCTTTCTTAAAACAGTCACGAGCATGTGATAGATTTGTAGCTGAAGGCAGGCAGAGCAGACTTGTGCATGTATTTTTCTCCCCTATAGTAAAATATCTGTCACGCATCCAAGTAAAATACCACAGATCATTTGTATGAACTTGCAACTCTATTCTATGAATGCAAGATTCATTCCTACCACCTGCAAGTCAAAAACTTATCTGAGTATTTTGTCTTGATACAATCAGAGTGACATACAACCTTGACTCCTACAAAATCTGACCTCATGTTCCTCTTGTTCAAACTATCCAACCTATTCCATGCTACACTAGCACTTCTGTTATGCTGTTTATTGCTGGAAAAATACAAGTTACCACAGAAGTTCAAGAGTACAGTTAGAGAATAGGAGAGGCTTCCAAACTCAGTATTCATGCTGACAGAAGGATTTCTGATACTTCATTTCACATTGCTTTGATGTCTGTAATAGTTACTTTGTCTCATACTAGTTTTTGCTTGCAAGCAAAAGCTCATGATTCTAAGTTGATGTGATATTGTTTGTCTGGGGTTTTTGTTGATTTTTTTAAACCCTGTAAAATAGTGTCACAGGGGAAAAATTCTTTTCTATTTGACATCTTAAGTACATCATACAAATATGTGCTCAGCCAGCAGAGAACAATGAAGTTACTCACTTGACACCAACTATTTGGACTCCCAGCTCCTTAGCACATTCCATGAGGTGCCTACAGTTCTTCAGGGTGGTGCCAAACTTCATATTCATCTCCTCACCAGCAGTAATGTCTTCTGTGGCAATGTGCAGTAAGAGCCTAAGAGAAGGGGAAGATGATTGGGGCAGTTGGTTTACATCATCAGCACATGTGAAGCCTGAAGACTGTCAGAAGTGTGTTGATTATGTTGTCAGTACTCCAGCTCCATCGATGGATGAATCAAGGCAACCTAATAATAACAATCCTGTACAGAGAAAAAACTAGCAATTAGGGGCTAAAACATGGAGCCAACAAGGACAAGGGATTCGAAATGCAGCAACTAAGACTCTTGTAGCAGCAAGAGTCTGTTGAGTGCTGTAATAAAAAAAATGTTACCTTCTAATAAAGCGTAGTTCCTCATAAAACCAGTAAGACTAATATGATTTTTCCCATCTCTGTCCTCCTCCCTAGCCAAGAGGTTCCCCTTCAGTCAGACACGTATCAGACTTAGTTCAACTCAGCATCTTGAGAACACCAGGCTGATGCACTGAAAGCACATCCTGGCCATATCCCACCACCTCCCCTTCTGGCTGAGCGTACAGACTGAGGATGAGGGGGTAGGATGGTCAGTCCATTCCCTGCCCCTTCCTTCCAGGACACTGTAGAGCAGAGAGGCAGCAAGTACCATCTCTTACATTCTTTTGTGGTGAGACATCTTCAGCTCTCTGGTCAAAGCCTCATTTTGGGTAGGTCTGGCAAACTGCAGTGCCAATGCTGACCTTTTTCTATGTTAAAGTAACACTTGAGGGGCAAAGGCATGGTCACATCCAAACCTCTAGAGACACACCCCCAAACATCACAAATTCAAACTGCTGTCCATTGAGAAAGTCACACCCCCACAACATCAATTAATTAGTCACGCAGTAAACTAAACAGAGGTGGTGCCATGACATACATGCAGACTGGATGGAGCATGTTGCAGTTAACCAGGACAGGGAGTGTAAGAGTGGAAGAAACCCTGCACCCAGAGTGAAATAGCTCTTTACACGACAGGCAACAAACAGAACTCAGCCTAGCCACTACAGCTGGCCTAACACCTGCCATGACTTCTGCAAGTACTTTCCAAATGTTTCATGATGTGTTTAAAACACATTTTGTAAAGAGCAAAAAGTTCTCACACAGGCAATCCTTGTTAATTTATACCATTTGATCTTGAGAAACTGACTAGCAATCTCATTTCCTGCTTTTCCACTAGAGCAGAAAATTCTGTTCAAAAAATCTGTAGTCAGATAATATTTTGTAAAGCATTTGGAAAAATGTGCTAGCTGTAGCAAAAAATTATTACAAGTCAAACTCTTTAAAATGTGATAGAAAAATTCAAATCCATACTATGATTTGTAACCTCATATTAAGATTGTCCTTAAAGACATCCAATGTAAATTTATTGACAAATTGTTATAGCAGCATTTTAAATGAATTAAGATATTTTTCTACCAAAAACCACTAAATCTGACTCCTAGAAATCTAGCAGGACTCTTCCTCCTGGGTTTCAGCCAGTCAGTGCTAGAGGGTGATGTCTGCATTTAGGGTCTGGTTTTATTGTGAAGGAAGTGTTGATGCTTTTAACAACTTTGCCTCTACTGAAGTTCTTAGGACACCAAGAAGCTCAGCAGTTAAGCTTTGCCTGGAAAAAATCTAAAGATACAATAAAGAAAAGCAATACCTAAGCACTCCTTCCCGACATTTCTCATCTTAAAAAAAAATTGCAATTTTTTGAGTTGGTAAGTCTTCCAAAGGCAGAAACATCAGTTATAAAAGAGACACCCCCCATTACCGAGTTCAGTGCAAAGTTACTCAAACTTTCAGAAAATGAGAAGAATCACTTCCTAAATTTCCTCAGCCAAAATGCTGGCTTCATCTATGCAAGCAACTCAGCTCTAATAACCACACATAGGATAAACAAGGTTATATAGCAGCTTTGACTTTTGGAAACGATGCCAAGGAAGAGAAAGGAAAAAAATGTGTCCCTTGAGCATCGACATTAAAATGACCTGAGTAAGATAATTCTAATAAAATGAGGAAAAAACAACTATCCAATAAGAGAGAGATCATATTTCTAAAAAATTTAGACATCAAATTACAGTTCTTTTGTAAAGAAATTGAGTTTCTTGCCCTTCATAAGCAGGAACTTTTGCAAATATTAGACAATGGGATCCTTGAAAATTGTTTATATTGTTTTTCTCTATCTCATGATAGTCCTTCATCCTGCCTCCCTGATTTACAATTTCTCTGGCTCAAGAAAAATCTGCATTCTAACTTCTCTTTCTGTGGATGTTATCAGACAACACCTTCTAAAAGAGGTCGTTAGAATCATGGAAATAAATCAACATAAAAACTAACAAAACTCTAAACCCACCAGGGAATAACTGGTAAAACACTAATGATCTAACACTCAGCTTTAGCATTGCCAAGGATTCCAAATCCCCTAAGTATACCACAGCCAGCAGTTTCAGAAAAATTTATTTATCATACATAACATTTTTGCACAGAATTTCTCTCCAGTATGCAAAATGCAGACAGACTTCCATGAGGATGAACTGTAATCACCAGCAACAGCAATATTAGATCTTGTAGTTTTGAACAAACAAAAAACCTCCCTCAAGTAAATATCACCACCACCACCCCCTCAAAAAAAAAACCCAAACCAAAAAAAGGCCACAGTTTTGGGAGAAGACACAGTACTTTAATAATGACTGTTTAGAATCAAGGACTTTGTAAAGGATGTCAGGAATTCAGTTTCTCCAATGACATTCATGGAAAGCTGCACCTTTAATCACTGCAAAGCACTGTAACATTCACTTAGGCTCTGACTCCATATTTCTTAAAGGCATGGCCCACAGCTAAAGCATTCATTTGTGAGGGATGTGATGTTAAATGACATGAGTACCTATCAGCCCAAGAGACCGTTATACATTGGCAGCAATAAAATTGCTGTATTTAACAACCAGATTACCAGCTTTGATCACTTTTCTACAGGAAGCAGCTGAGCTAATACCAAAGTGACTGAAAATAGAACTGGAATCAAATTTCTCATTGTTTTAATCATGTGGAAGTTCCTGTAGGTGTACTTAATAGACCTGCAGAGTGTGCCCAAATCCCAGATGGGACCCACTGCACACAGTCATTCGCTGGTAGCTCAGCCCTGACTTCAGCCAGAGCCACTAATATCCAAACAGAATTCCCTGAAAGATAACACTGAAGCCACAACAGAGCAGGAGGAAGATGTATTTGCAGATGATGAAATGCCAGACTTCTGAACTTTCATCACTGAAACCTTTACATGAAGACTGCCCTAAAAAAAAATCACTTTCTCCCAAGATTTCTCCCAAACCAAGGGCCCTACTATTGTATTAGGAAGCAGAGACTCAGTAGGAAAAAATGCAAAAAAGCTACTTTCAAAGGAGACAGAGAAGAACAGATACAAGGGATTTGTACTAAAGAAGCCATGTACTTTGCTTCCAACTCAAACCACCCAGAATACAGGCAAATTAAGTTTCCCCCACATTAAAAGCAAAACCAGAATTTTGACGCTTACTTGGCATTTGGATGGTTACGTGAAATTTTCTTCAGCTCAATATCATTGTCACAAGTCATGATGTTTATCCCAGATTTTGCTGCATACTTGATCTGAGAGGCTTGCTTGCAGGGATTTGTGTATATGATGTTTTCAGGAGAAATGCCCAGGTCTTGTACCAATGCCATTTCAGACTGAAAAACAGCAGCATACCAGAGTTTGACTAAGTACACTGCACTTTGATGAAAATCTTTCCTGAATTTTTATTAGATGTGCTCTACGACCACACCAAAGAGAAAACTATCTACTGCTTCTAGGGCAGAAGTATAGATTTTCAACAGCCAGTTACAAATGAGTTCACAGTTCAAATTTGATTTATAATCATGGCACTTAATACCAAAGAAATGAATTTAAACCAGCAGACATATGAAAGAAAATAAGGCACACAGGCAAGAAAGACTTACTTTACTGGAACATGCAAAACCAACACCAAGGGTTCCCAGAATTTCGAGTACACCTGGAGTAGAATTGCATTTTACAGGATAAAATGGCTTTATTGGTGCCATCACATTCTGCCATTGTATGTTATTCCTTACAAGCTTTCCAAGATCACCAACATAAAATGCCTTTTTTCCAGTCTGCAAAAGGAAGAATAGGAAAATAAAACGTCTGAAATTGTAGGTTTGCTGTCAAAACAAACAACCCAAAGTCTTAAAGAATTATGTACCTTTTTTTTTTACCCTGCTCTTAACTTTTAGATTTGACCTTGAACAATGTTTTTACTTTCACCTAGCAATTGGAACTATTTTAAAAAAAAAATCAAAGTGAATACCTACCACTTCAGAGATAATATGAATGCTATTTAGACAATAGTCTGAGATTCCTGAATAAAAGATTCTACTTAAATGACTTTTATCTAAAAATATAGACTGTTACAAATTTCTTCCAACTTTTTATTTTCAGAAGTCTGCAACTATTTATAGGAAGAAAATCCACTGGGATGAAAGCTTCCACAGTCTCAATGTAAATTGTATCTTATTATACAAGGAATAAAATCTGATTCACTAACATTATTTTAACATCCAGTTAATAGTTTGTTTTACTGAAAATTTGTCGGATCGTATTTTAGTTCAGGAAGTCAAGTTTGAGACTGTTCTCAACATCTTGTGAAGAATAAAGTTCAAAAGGAATTTTAAGAACTAGACTCCGTGTTAAAGGGGACAGAAGGAAGTACATAGTCTTTAAGAAAATGCACAGACTTTTCTGGAACTATTAAGTTCCCTTTGCACATCTGTTACAACATAGTCTTTCTCAGTATCAGGTCATATTGTGGGTGTAGTGGATCGAAATTCAAACAGATCATTCCAGATTTGTTCTTAATGTGCACTCAGTAAAATTACTATAAGTGAATGGCCTACTGTAAATCAATTAATGACCATTACTACATATATGATCAATCTGAATCGAGACTGTACATCGAATGTTAACTCTAGCACTTGACCTTTGCAGGTATGAAACTCTATATGTTGTGGCTTATTTTATACAAAGTCTTTATTTCTGTTTAAAAAACACAAATAGAAATTCCATCGGGTGGAAGCATACTGACCCCCTGTACGGGTCACCAGCAGGAATGGGATCTGGAGCTTTAGATCCATGGCACAGGCCTCTACCCCTTGAGCTAAAGGAGTAAATGAAAGCAGCAGGAGGCAGCTATCCTCTGTGAGCCAGCCAGTGGTTGGAGACATGACATGTTGCCAGTAGTTTACCTATTTATTTGCTAGACAGAAAAAGAATATTAGGAATCAGGATTTGGGAATCCTACACCTGAGTTCAGAAGGCCATGGAACTTAGCTATTTGCTGTACTATAGTTGAGCATTTGCACATGAATATTAGTTCTGATAAACCAAGGGAAAAGTGAGCAACTCATAGGTATGGCACATGAAGAATACAGGATTTGCTTAATGAACCTTTTTTTCAAGTTTGCTCTTTCTACAACTTTGTCTACAGAACAAAAGCTACATCTTCCTGCCTCCTAAGAAATGAGTGAAGCCTTATCCCAAAAAAAGACTATTGTATACACAGAATTATTCAAGTTTCTTTCCAGTTGGTTGCTAAACTTCAGTAGCTTTTAGACCAGTTTGTCTTGAAAGATAGCACCTCACAATGTGCTTGTACCAGAGTTTCCAGTGGGGAGAAGGGTAACAGGAAGATGTATGAATATAAACCATGATGGTCCACAGAAATTTTAAACATGGCTTTAAATTGGCTCAGCATACACATTTGTCGAAACTCTGCCATATTTTCAGGGAAATAACAACAACAAAAAGGTTCTAACTGAACACACTTGCACAATTTCAGGTGCCTGATCTAAACCCCATTGCTAATAAAATCTCTTGAAACAATGAGATGGGAACCTGTATTTAATTACATCAGCCAGACTACTTTCCTGCTAGCCACACTCAGGGAGGTAAGAGTTGATGGCCAAATTTCCCCAACAGAATTCTGCCCAAAGCAAGAAAACAGCAAAGAAGCAGAATTAGAAGAGGAAATACTTTATAAGGTGAGTGAGGCTTAGCTGACTGTTCCTCTGTTGCTGTCAGCTCATCAGCTCTAAAATACCTTGACCTAGTTTGAAGACTTAGGAAACTAAATCAAAAGATTTGGAAAGCAAACTTACGTGAGTATGTTCATAAATACAGTTGTCAATAACATCTGCAAGAGTTGCTCCTTCATCCAACAGACCAATGGAGTAATTTGCATCCTCAAGAAATCCTTTCATCTCAGCCGTATTCCACAAAGCCGACAGTCATAAACCAAGAAACACAAGGGATGGGCTTCCAAGCCTTAAATCCGGGTCCTTAAATTATGCAACAAACTGTACACAGAAAACACGCGTCAATGGAAAAAGTAGCACAAGGCACACTATGCTGCTATTTGAAATCAGCTTTCTACACCCGATGTCCTACAAACAGTAACACACCCTCTACAAAAACCAAAGATGTTTTTACTCTGCTCACCCTATGTTTGTCAGGGATAAGGATAGAACAATTCTACTGAAGCCAAGAATAAAACAGAAGCTGTGTACTTTAAATCTGATACTAACTTCCAGAAACAACTGATGCAAGACTGTTCTTGAGAAGAATTCCAGACTGTATGCACACTGATCTGCACTGAGTTTATGCCAACTGAAAATACTGCAAGTGCAGCATAATTGTACAAATGCCTCAGCTCAGTTCTTCCCAAGTACAGCATCTTAAGCAACACTAGCATTCAAGTGCGCAACTGGAAGACTGTCTGTAACAGAACATTTCTGAATTTGGTATAGAAGACTTGTAGCTTATTGATCAAATGTTAGCATTGATATTTGTTAACATTCTCATTTTTTTGATGCTAATTTATAACCACTGCATTTACACATCGTATTAATTAGATATTTATTTTGTTGCTATGTTCATAACATTACCTGCAGCACTTAAAAATCTTAATTGCAATAAAGGATAATAAAAAGAAGCCACTAGGCTAGAAGTAGTTTCAAAAGTGATAATCTTAGTAAGTAGAATTATTATTAAAATAAAGTAACAGTTACAGTCTAACTTTATTTGCATCTTGCTTATCCTCAGATCTTCACTGCAAATTAGCTTAGCAGTTAGCAGTTTATAAGCCGTGTTTTCTAAACGATAACCTGAATCAACACAGTCCAAACACTGAAAACGCTGTTAAATATACACTGTTAAATATACAGTCTTAGAATACTGATTGACTATTTAATCACAAGTAAAGATCAGCAGACAGCAGAAAATTACCAACAGCTGATTATATACCTTCCTTTGCCTTACTTGATGAATACAACAATATGGAACTTACATTCCATTAGTTGTAGGTCTTGTTTAAAGGCAGTTTATTAGTTTACATCAACCCACTGACCACTTTTTTGTTCCAACTGTCATCTTTATGACTAAAACAAGATTGATCAACTAGCTAACTAAATTCCTTCTCTAAATGAACACCTAAGACTTTTTTTAATCTCTCAACAGAAGTTGCATAGTACTTGTAAAAAAGTGATGGTTGTTTTCGAAAGGCACCTGCACTTAGACTTACAATAGCAGAATTATTTTTCTAATTAAAAGTGTTTATAGAAACCACAAACATTACAGCTGAAAGCAAAAAATACTTCATTAGGACTATAAAAGTTAAGATAATTTTGGCTTCAAATCATCACAAGGCCATGGTATTAACTCTGTCTCATGTTTCATCCACCACCTCCATACAGTAAAAAAAAAAATACACAATTTGCAACATGGGTGTGGTTAATGTTGTCAACAATATGAACAAAGTTACTTTGCTGTAGTTTAATATTACCACAACCAAGCAGCAGTTGCTTCTGCTTGTCATTACGCCAAATAATGGGAAAGGAGCCAGCAGGGTTTTATATGCTTTCTACACAACTCAAACATGCCCCCTATGTTTGGTACAAGAGGAATTTACTGCCAGGTGAACTAATTCAGTGGCAGCAAGAACATTCAGTTCTGTTCAGAAGCTGAATGATAAAGACAAGTACACAGGGTAAGAAATACTTATCTCACACATGCATAGTGAATCATATGATTATTTAAGGGAATCCTGAAGATCTAAAACAATCACAGAAGAGCAAGATAATTATCACACTGATGTAAGGACTTAATTAGTTATAAAAACAATGACTAGGTGGTGGACTATAATAACCAGAAAAAAGAAGTCTTTAGTCAGTCATATCTCAGTGTGAGAGTAACAGCTGAAACTCCTTTAAAAAATACCACCACTAAACAAAACAAATCTTGTGAACTAAGTTTGCTTTAGAATCAGTCCAACAAACATGAATACCAGTCATCTTCATAAAATACCCATGGTTTTCAGAGGCAGAAGACCTGGAAAGAAATGCTGGCATCAGCATTTTACTGAAAATTTGGTATAGTTTCGGAGTATTCCAACCATGAAGATACAAAGAAGAAGAAAACCTAACAGCAGAGTTTAATTCTTTTAACTTTTTTTTTATACCATGACTTTTACAGCCTAATGTTTAACCCAGTTTTAAAGTACTTTCTGCATCCTTAGGAACTTGCTGGTTGTGTAATAAATGCATTAAGCTTTTTCTCCTACAATAAAAGTGATACCCGAAGAGAGTAATAAGCACAACCATGGTGGACACTTGCAAGAACAAAGTGATTTCTATTTTCAGCAGATTATTCAAAAATAGCAAATCCATTAACTATTCAAAAACCCCAGGTGTTTTAATCCTTTCATAATACAGAGGGGTGTTAAAGAAAATTTTTTCAAATATATTGTATTGCATCTAAATCTACAGGGTTTTTTAGGATATCTGGTATGGCCTATAACTTCAGATGTTCAAGAAAACTTCATGGCAACATTTTGACACAAACAGTACAGGATGACCTTCCATGATTGGCCTTCCCCTCCCCACTCACACCTGACCAACACGTTTTGTAAGTACCTGTAACTGCACACATGTTGCAAGCCACTGGGCTGGCAGAAGCCTCACATCTGAGCTTTTTATTGTTTATTCAAGTTGGGCAATTCCTGTGTTTCTGATCTCTTATAAGCAAGCTCTTACAAACTTCAGAAAGTCTGAAGGTGAAACTAAAGGAATTACCGTATATACAAGGATACTACTTAGCTGGATTTTTAAATTTTGGTTGAGATTTTTTTTTCATGCTACAAGCCACTTCCTACACTCTAAAGTGTAGAGACAGTCAAGAGTCCCTTCCACCCCAGATCTACCCTATTGGAAGGTCTCAGCACACCCACTGGAACCAGTCGCAGCCCTGAACAATTTTTAGACTCACCAGACACACACACAGCATGAATTGCTTGTACCTTCTATTTCAAGTGAAGCAGCTCGATCTAACCAAGTGCACACTTTCTCTTTGAGTGTGGGTGTTCATCTGAGCTACACAGGAGTAGATTTAAGTTAGTTGTTTAGCAGTCTTAAAAGAGTTTTTTTCAGAGTTAATGACTGTGGTGTCTATAGCTTTCAGACAGATGGTAGAAGAATACTTTCCTCCAAAAGCTGCCCTTTTAATTTTGGGGAGACTGTGGGAAAGAGAGGGAGAACTGGTTTAAGCAAAGCATGGGGGAAGAAGGACTCTTTACCACCAACTCTCCAAAGCCACCACCAACAAAAAGAACAATTATCTAGTAAGTTAGTTTTGATGAAGATTATTTCCTAAACCAGGCTTGTTTCCTGCTCATTCATCAAAAACAGACTTATGGTCAAGAGGCAGGGACCAAAAGGAATACATGCTAGTAGAGATTCAAGGACATAGATTGCAACAAACCATTAACAACCTGATAGAACCTCTCCCAGGCTGCTAAACAGTGATTGCTTTTTCTAAGCACATCCAAGACATAAAAGCTTTTCCATTCAACAAAATTAATCTAGTAGAAAAAGAAAAACCTAACATTTGTTTAACAACTACTATCAAATTTCCCCGTTTTTAAATAAATTACATCTTTTCAGTCTTGATAGGAAGAATATTCTACAAAAAAAAAAAAATTCCTGGAAGCCCTGCTACAGCACCACTACAAGATAGTGGATACTTGAGAAACTTTTCTTTAAAGGGTTAATACCTTACAGTAGGATTTGGGACTCTGCTGTCACCTTATTCTGTCCCGACTGGTTCCCTCCTGAGGGGAGAGGAGAATCAGCGATAAAATTTGAAGAAGGAAATCTAAAGGATGGTTTAGGACTTTTTTTTATGACTGTAAGATGAGTCAGAAATCATTAGAGTACAGCGCTCACTCCTTGCTGGAAATGCTGACTTGCTGCAAGTCATTATTTGACAGACTTGGTGTGGTAACACCACCCATTTTCACACCTGAAATGTTAAGTCTGCACAATGCTCCAGGACATATATTTTAAGTCAAACAAAAGCTGTCAAGTGGTATGAGACTTCTACATAGGCATGTAATTGCTTTCTTTGAAGTAAGCGTTACATCCTCAGGCTCTTTACAGTTTAACACAATGACTTCCCAGATGAAGAACTCTAAGATAAAAGTGTACATATTTAAATACTGCAATTACTGCAGACATCTGAAATAAAAGAAAATGAAGATTCTCTGAACAGAGTCTAAACACATGCTTGTCATAATATGTAAGTATCCCTAACACACACAATTTTCATTTTTTCTTTACATTGTCTGAACTATGTATTGTTTGGCCTAAGAATTTAAAAAACCCCAAACACCTATAGGTTTGGTTCTTTCACTAAAAACTTCCTCTGCAAAAAAAATCTCTGCAAACCAAACAGACTCCAAATAATGCCTCTCAACCACATCTTATTAAACAAAAATATTTATGAGATATAATAACTATGCTGATGCAAAAATCATAAAGGGCTAAAAACACATTAATTCTTCATTCATTGCAATACTGGTTCCTCAGGGGTAACAAATCAAAAAAAGAAGTATTTTGTCACTGACACTGGCAATTCAGTACAGAACAGGTATACTAGAAAAGTAGAAACATGAGTCCTCCGTTTTCAGTGCAGGAAATACCTATTTATTCTGGGAGTATCTTTTAAAAAATATTCCAAGATGCCATTTCACCAACTTGCATCACTGTAATTCAGCTAGCTGAATGCAGCTACTAATCAGATGACGGAGATGCTGAAACAGGTGTCTTTTTTTGCATTACTCAGTTTGTACTTATTTGTGCTCTCAGTACAAATCCACTGAGGGTCATAAGTAGGGTACCTGAACAGCTTAGGTCAGTTGCATCCTACTCTATTCTCCCAGCAGCATTCCACACAGTTAAGTGAGCAATGTAGCAAGAACAATTCTGCTGAAGCAAGCAACAGGGTAGATACTGAAAAAACAATCCCCATCCAACATCTTCTACAGGAACAAGAACCTCCTTCTGTGTGCTTGAAGTTGGGATATATTATTCAGAACCAACAAGCTCACAAAGCTTACAAAAGAATGATTACTCTTCTAAGTGCACACACACTCCTGTGGTACCAGACCAGCACTTCTCTTTCACAAAAGTGCCAAGAGTCACTTCCCTATCCTACCTTACTTGTTTAGTCAGTGTTAGTATTTGGCCTCCCCATTGCCCCCTAAGACTCCAAACTCCCAGCCCTCCTCCTGTTCCCCAACTGCCACCAGCTCCATTTACACAAAGCCAAGAGAGCTTTCAAAGTTAGCCAGTCCAGACAGCTACTGCTTCCACTTGGCATAGACAGGGCTTGTAAATAGATCAGACTTCCATTGCCAATTCCCATCATTTCCGATCAACCAGATGTGGCAATAAATGTAAGAGATCTTGAAGGAACAAGACTTCAGGCCACAGTTGTCAGACTGCTCAGGGAGTGAGAGCTTGAAGAGCAGAGAGAACTAAACCCCAAGTCTTCCCCTGGCCAGCATAACACAAGGAAAAAGTGGGATGGAGAAAATTATAAAAAGGAAGCAAGTTTAATAGAAACGTAAGTACACCTTCAGACAGATGATTTTAATTCCACTGGAACATAACATTACAGTCATATTTAAAAGCTCACTTGACCTTTTTCCCATTAAATCACTTTGCAAGCTGAACAAGACTTAAAGTACCAATTAGCTCTCTAACTTACATCTTGGCTGTGTTTGAGGCAATGACCTGTGCTTCAGCACACCAAAACAGGTACACATTTCCTGGCAAACACTACTGCTACCTACATCACCACTACATTCAATACTGAATTACTTCTATTTGTGTACAGGACATTATTGCTGAATACGTAATAGATCCAAGCTCAAAATAAACACACATTATCTGAACATTCAGCTGCAAATAAAGCAAATCCAGCAACATTTCCATTCCAGGGCAACCTATACCTTGCACTGTTTGTCACAGCACATCAGTTATAGAAGGAATATCTCAAAGAAAGTACCAGAACAGCCTTCACCTCAAAGAGTAAGAACTTCTGTCACAGCCAAAATTCTCTTCAGAACAGTTTTAGAAATTAAAATGCATGTATACTACCTTAAGACTTTATACTTTATTCACTCCTCCCCAACAGTTTTTCTGCCTCTCCTGCCTTTTTACTACTTTATCTTATTTCTGTTCAAGTGCAAAATGTCATGCAAGAGTTCTACCCACATACAAGAGTGAACCAAAACTTAAACTGAACAGGAGAAGCAATTTTCTCAGCTATTTTGCTTATAAAAACCACACCTAAAACATAACAGTGATATTCAGAAAATTCTCAATGTTAACTGAATTCACTTGAATAGAGCATTCAACTACAAAGAACCAGATATATGCAGTTAATTCAGTAAGTTTCAAACAGAAGAAAAATAACATAACCTCTGGAGATAAACCAAGCTCATCCTGTGCCTCAGCCATTGTGGTATTTTCAAAGAACAAGTTTATCTACATTAAGTACCTTATTAGGAGGCATACTAATACAACTGGCATTTGGAATCTTTGTGGTCTTTAAAAAGTACCTGGCTCAGTAAGATGTACTTAACCATTTGCAAGTTCTACATTAAAAAGCATTATATAATTTATAGGTACTAAGCCAAACAAAACCGCCTTCAGCTAGACAGGAAAAAGGTAATGCTGTACAAATACTGTATAAAGTCAGCTTAAATGCATTTGTAATATCTGAGTTAAGACTATTGTTGAAAACCACATAAAACTATTTTAAGTTAACCGAACATGATAACCACACACATTTCAGAGTTTTCTGTGCTCCTTAAGATCAGCTAAGTGCCTTCATTTGTTTTCTATTATCATGGTCTTGTTTTTCTTTAATAACTATTTGCCACTTCAAAATATAAATGCATTTATAATTGGTACACATTTTCCATCCAACATTAAACTCCACATTCTACTGTAACCCCACTACAACTATTTGTGGAAGCGGATAGTAATTAGCAAATAATGGAGACAGGCATTTGGGAAGGCACACCCTTCATGATCAGCCTTAGTTACTGTTTACAATAGCAAATTTTAACTATTTCAGTATAAACTAAGATATCATACAGTACTCAGCAAGTCATGATTTGATGTTAACAGTCATGCAGTCCAATTCATGACTTCAGAATTACCACTGAGAGACTGAAATTACAGCATTTTATTTTAGGATTTCTGCAGCCAACACTCTTAATTCAGGAAAGTAGCTCAATTTACCAAGTTTACTGCAGAGCTTCATCAGATAATTGTATTGAGAAAGGCGTCAGATGAGTAAAATTTATAGTCCCCCCCATCCCGAATGGAAGTCCTATGTAATTTCGATAATCTACATCCAGACAGTTATCTTGCTTATCAAAAAGCCAATATAAACTGTATTTTTGCAAGTGCTTATCCTCCTGCATACAGATGAGGAGAGACTTACATGGACAAGTTAGGAGATGGAACCCTACTATCATCAGCTAGGTTCCCAAGGTGGCTCAGCGTTGAAGTCGAACTGCTCTCTATAAAGCACTTCTCCTAAGCCCTCTGGATAGTTGTAAACTTGATCAGAGATTTTGCCCTGTAGGGAGAAAAATGCACACAAAAATAAATTTCACAGCCAGAACAGAATAAAAGCTTTATCATAAAACATGTAACAAATGCCTTTTCAGCAGTGCTTTCAATTGAAGTTTATAATCACATCAAACACCCAGTTTTCAAGAGTTAATATAAACTCTGAGCCAGAACAATTTAGATGTACAAAGAACTGCTAAAACACATGAAACTGCCTGTTTGTACTTATCTTTCACAGTTGGAACTGGAAGATTTTCAAAACTAATGGCAAAGAGCTCTACCTGATCCTGCTGTAGGGTAGTATGCCTTAATACTGGACTACTCTCCCAGAAGTGTTTTTAACCCTGTAACCACTGCATTCTTCCCCTCCCCACTTCCTTTCTATTTCAGAATTCCCTTGCCACGTTCTTTCTCCCTCTGCTGTGAATGAACACGGCATGTGGGTGAAAAAGCTATGTGAGGGAAAAATAGTGCTTTATATAGTGAAACTGAACACCACACAGACAAATCCAGAAATGAGCAAGACAGTAAAAACAAAGGAACTTAGGCTTGCCTTCGGGAATGAGGAAACATTTCAGCTGGCCCTTAAAGGCTATCACACACATCACCAAAGCAGCATTTTAAAGTACAAGGCTAGCTTACTCAAGGTAAAGCAATCACACAAACAAGCACAATGAACATAAAAGCAGCCAAGGAAACATTTATTTGGAAACAATATGAACATTTATTATTTATTTATGAGAAGTTGTTCCTCCTAAAAGCAACAGTAATTTTCATGGAATTGAATACACTACCAAAGCAGTCATGTGTAAACCCAACATACAACAGTTTCTACAAATTCACTGTGATATATGGCATGAAACATGGAATGTACCAACCTATTGTAAAAATAAACCTTTGCTACTTTCATTATTTAAATGATACTATATAGGCTGACTACAAAAGCCTGACTTCTGGGAGTTGCCCAACACAAAATACCATCTTCACAGTCATGTTAGTTAAACTCCCAAAATGTACTTTTCCACTTATT
Organism: Edolisoma coerulescens; assembly: GCA_013397115.1. Classification (NCBI taxonomy): domain Eukaryota; kingdom Metazoa; phylum Chordata; class Aves; order Passeriformes; family Campephagidae; genus Edolisoma; species Edolisoma coerulescens. The sequence continues at coordinate 1,002,804 of VWZW01004700.1, read as the reverse complement.
CTTGCTATTGGAAAACTAAACTAGCACCCTCTATAAAGTACTGGATAACACACAGAGGTAATGCAACTTGAGGGTTACTGTTTCACAGCAACTCCCAAAGAGCAATCCCTGCAGCTTTACCATATAAATTAGCATTTACTAGCATGCAATATTAAAAACAAACCTCAACGCTTCAAAATTGAGATATTACAGAATTTTGCCAGCTAGAATTAATGTATATGTATTATATTTAATCCTAGCCTTTTCTTTCACTAAAGCAAGAACTCAGTAACATTTAGTTCTGCATACAACAGTTTTACAAAAGGAAGGTGTTGCCAACTCCTAAAATTAACTAGTAGTTACACTGTTTCCTACTGCTGTTCTGATTATACTCAAGAACTCATACAAATTTTCCAGTGATATGAATTAAGTTTACCTTCCTAGCCAAACAAGTCATTAAACACAAGTGCTTCTAAGGGACAGCACATGACCTTCAGTGCAAAACTTAAAATGCAATGCTTCAGCCAAATATCACCTGCAGTTTTATGCCAATAAATATTCTCACATGTCCCAATGAGGAAAGTTCACAGTGAAAGTTCCTGTGGAGCTGGAATAAAACCTGACAATTTTTTGTAGCAACAGTCAACTTTGAGCTGTGCCAAGTTCTAAGTGTCTTTCAGAATTTCTTTTAAATGAGAATTATTTATCTAAAGGATCTACACAAACATATAAAAAATAGTCTGACTGCTCTCTTTTGTGCAGCTTTGCCAATTCTAAACATTCAGAGGGAAATGGTACAATTTGAGCCTTTCCAATCATAGTCATATTAGTCGACTTTAACCAGCAGAAAGAGGGAGTTTGCCATAGAGTGGCAGAGCTGGGCTACCATTTTAAGTAGAAGTGTATTAGATGTCCATAACCCATGCGGGCAAACCCAGTTTCATAAAAACTGCATATGTTATCAGCCACAATGCAGCATTCCTTGTTTAAGGGTTTTAAAGTAGGTATAAAAGTATTCACTGCTAAGCAGAGAGCTTTGAGTTGTGCAAATAATCAGCAAGGTAGCTTTGCCTTTTAGTATTCAAGTGACACCTACACACCTGTTTATTTATCATCTGTTGGTATACTCTGCTAGCAGGTTCCTAAAGTTTGACTACAGCTCAAGCAACAACAGTCACAACTCACCTGAGGACCCAAATCACCCCCTGGCTGTCCACAGCAGGTGTTCTGTTTGTCAGAACACCTGCATCCCTGCAGCAGGCCCTATGAGTGCCCAGCAGGCCAGTTGGGCTGGGCTTTTTCCAGCTCACTAGCCCCCCTCACCTCCTCATGTGTGATGCCAACAGGCCTACAAAACCAGGCATCAATTCATTTTCTTTGAAAAAAGAAAATAAAAATCCACTCTGTTTCTGAGAAGAGACTCTTCAGTGGCTTGAGCTAAAATATCCATTAACCAAACCCTAAAAATCTAGAATTACAATGACCTTGCACATTTACACCAAGTGACAGACTCAAAGGCACCAAAGTTACTCTGATTCACAGAAAAACCTAGGTATTTTTGAGTTACAGTAAGTGTCTTCCAGATCAGGGAGAGGACACTGTGGCAAGGGGATCCTCAGGGGGAAGCAGGTCCTGAAGGAAGCACAGGTCCCTGTGGAATTCTCCCATGAACCACACTCTTGCTCCTGTGCTACGTCAACAGTATTTAGAGCTGAAATTTACCATTATACCCAAATTAGCGCACTACACGATTAAGCCTCGCTTCCAGGAAGGGACAGTCTTAATTCTCTTCCAGAGCACTCTGTCTCCCCTTTAATTTGGAGAAATGGAATCATTTCCAGAACATACAGCCCAGCAGTGCAGCAATCACACACCTGCACCAGCCTTCCAGGGAGCAGTGAGAGGCACAAGCTGAGGGTCCAGGGGCTGGCTGCACTACTGAAGGGCAGTAACTCTTTCTCTTGCCTCCAGTAAAAATGTGCCCACAGGAGAAACATTCCCACAGCTGTTCACCACCAAACAACACCCTCCCCCTCCCAAAGACCCTCCTTTCTCTGGGGTTTAACAGGCTTCCCCTGGAGCTCAATGCCCAGCGGGAGGGATGGGGGAGAGCAGGCGGGCTGGCCGCCTGCCGGGGGTCTCGGCCTACAGGAGGCAGAGAAGGGAGCTCACCACAGCCAGAGGCACACGGGGAAGGGGCTGCCTTGTCACAGGCATCAGCCACAGCAGCAGCAGCATTGTTCACACGGTGACAGGAAGGAAAGAACTAGACTGGACCAGTCCAGACTGGAACAAACCCCTCCTACCATCACCATTATTCACAACCCCCACCTCCCCCCCAGCACCACTGCCTCCCACGTTTATCCAGGGAAGAACAGTGAGCAAGTGCAGTATCTTCAGAGACAAAGTCCGGCAGCCGGGGAGGGCAGAAGTGGGGCAGGACTACCCCCCGACCCACTCGCACACAAGAGACCCAATCACGCATCTGACTAGACAGTAGGCAGGTCTACATTGCTTTATTGGACATCACACAGTGTTTTCATTCAGGGTGGCTATAACCGACTGGGACTACACAATTGTATCCTGGTTAGTCACAGAAGACTGCTGCAGAGGTCTGAAACGCAGTGCTTCTCCTGCCTACAGACACTAGGCAGCTGTGCAGGATTTTGTACTGCAGGAGATGCACTTCAGAAAGGCTCAAAATAAGATTTAAGCTCACTTTCTTTCCCTCTTCACCACAACCAGGTACCCCCCCCACATACATTCATCTTCACGGGCTCAGAATGAACTCAGACTGATGACTGGAAAAGACCTGCAGTGCTGTCTAGTAGTACCCAGCCATAACAGCATCCTCTTCAGCCACACCACGATCCTGCACTTGCACCGTCCCACTTACACATGCAGGAGCCCACCCCGCTCGCTCACCGTGCCTTCAGCTCCCCTACAACCAGGAACAGACACCGCTGCTGATCTTTCACAGCTGTAAGTAGTTATACACACCTCTGCTGACCTCCTACCAAACACGGAGCAGCACTGCAGCCAACACACACACACACACAACACACTCCGGATTCTCCCAACATTCAGGTGCGTGCACTTTACACACACGAACTCAGCTGGCAGCTGAGCAGGAACCAGACTCTCTTCTCCATACTTTCCAAAAGCCACTAGTACACCAGTGGCCAAATGGACCACAATACGTTGGCAGAGGCAGCCAAGCCAAGCAGGTTGAAGCTCAACCAAGAGACCTCCAAAAGGACCAGCAGCACCAAACCTGCTACTGCTACACTAAGGATCTGACCAAGGGGAGGGAGAAAGGGTGTGCCCGTGAGATGACTAGGGGACACCCCGGGCAAAGGGAGGGACTGCTAAAGGGAGGGAAGCGCTCCCTTTCCACATGCCGGGTGACCCCACGGCCCTTCTGCGTGAAGGCAACTTGTCCCGGAAAGCGTCACTTGTGCAATGCCCTTACAATTCGTGCGTTGCTGACAGCCGGCGCTGCCACCCTGCTCCTCGGCGTGGCCCGTGTTCACCATGCCGAGGGGGACAGGTGAGGAGGCCTCGTGCAGCCGCAGCTCAGGTGAGGGGAAAAGTGGAGCATGGCAGCGGGAGCCCGGATGGATAATCACGCTCACAGAAGCACAACATGGCCCCTAAGAAGCAGGCGAGGAGACGCCGCGGCCATGCCACCAGCACTTCTCCAGCCTCTGCCCCCGTCAGGCTGCCCAGCGCCGAAGCCTGTCACACACGGCTGCCCCCCCGGGCTCGGGGGAGCTTCAAGCGTGTGGGTCACACGCGGAAAGGGACCCTCCAGCACCCGCACCGCAGCCTGTGCTCCTCAGCCCAGGCAGCTGCCACAGGGCACTGGGAAGCTCCTCTCCCTGCGGGATCCAGGCGAGGAAGCCCCTCGCCCCCCGCTCCCAGGCAGGGGCGCCCTGCGAGAGGCAGCAGCGCCCGGTGGGCGAGGGTCTTCAGCCGCGAGTACTGCCCCGGCTGTGAGGGGGAAGACACCGTACAGCCCCCCTCCGCAGGAATCCGCCATGTTAGGGCGGCCGCCGAGCCCTCGCTGCCCGCGGAGCCGGCAGCCCCACCGCCCTTCCACGTCCCGGGTACTGCGGGAGAAGGGGACGGCGGCACCGCCGCAGCGTTCACCCCGGTGCCCGGCCTCTGCTCCCGCCCCGTCACCGCTCGCACGCAGTGCTGTCCGCCATGTTAGCGCGGTGGCCGTTGACCCTCCGCCCGCCGCCGCCGCCACCCTCCGGGGTGCGGGGGTCCCGAAGCCCGCCCGCTCGGCCCCCGCACTGCGGCCCCGCACCGCCCGGCGTGCCGGGGGACAGGGGGGGCTCCGGCTCTGACTCATCCCGCCGCTCTCCATCTGCCGCCGCTGGTGGCAGCCGGTCTCGCCCCACGCCGCCGGGCGGAGAAAGGGCAGCGGGAGGAACCGGCTCCATCCCCAAACCTCCCCGGCAGTCACCGCCAAGGTACTGGCCGCTGGGTGCCACTCCGCCCTTTCCGGGCGCCACAAACATCGCTCCCCGTCCCTCCCTGCACTGCCCCGAGCTCCAGGCCCCGGGCAGAGGAAAGCTCCTATCGCTCCCGCCCGCCGCCGCTGTCCACGGACGCTCCGGCCCGTTTCGGAGCTGGGGGTGGGCGTCGCCACTGCTTCCCTCCCTCTCTCCCTCTCGCCGCCTCCCCCACGGGCAGCGAGACCCCAGGACCCCCGCTCCGGTACTCACGTGAGATAACGGCCCGAAAGATTTGGTAAATCGTCTTCTCTTTTTAGGCGGAATTTTTAAAGAGGGATGTGGGAACCTACAGCAGAAATACAGGCGGCGGCAGCGGCGCCTTCCAGGGCCATAGGCTGCGGGGGCGGCCGGCGGGGAAAGCGCAGCTCAGCGCTGGGACCAGAGGGCACAGGCGGAGAGAGACAGAGCCGAAGAGGG
>VWZW01004700.1:932186-997801 GCA_013397115.1 Edolisoma coerulescens | reverse complement strand
GGAGAAGGGGCCGCCGCCGGCAGCCTTTTATAAAGCGGGCGGGCGGGGCGGGACCCGGGCCAGCGTCACCGCACCGGGGGCGGGACCCGCCGCCTTCCCCCGCCGCCGCGGCGGCCGGGGCGCTCTGCGCGAGGGGAGTGAGGCGTGTGTCCCCGGCGGGCTGGAGTGTCCCCGGCGGGGCTGGGGTGTGTCCCCGGCGGGCCGCCCGCCCTGGCTGGCACCGAGGGTTCTGCAGGAGCGGTCAAGTCTTTGGTTAGCTCCTGAGACAAGGCAGGGCAGGGACACCGTCAGCATCCCGCCGGGATCCCGGGCAGGTGGTTACCATACGTGTCTTCACACGGCATCTGGGATCTGTGCTTCTGTCATGGCTTCCACTAACCCGAGACCTATTCTGTGTCACTACGGCTTTGAGCAGGTGGAAAAACAACCCAGGGTTTAATGGTCACCCAGAGGCCTCTTTCACCGAGTTAACAACAGCCTGACAGCTCGCCCTGATTCCCTGGGCGTTGATAAGCTGCTCGTAATGCTCACCAGAGGAGACTAATCACACTGCATAGCTGGCAGCCTCAATCTCCCAGCAATTTCAGGCCTTCAAGAATCCTGTAAGTAAATCCATGAATGGAAGGCTTTAGCTGACCCATATAATTCACACAGAGTTTCACTGAAGCTCTGGGACATCTTCAGCACATCCCAAAGCCTTTAGTTCTTTCTTAACACCCTTATGAGGGAGTGTTGCTCAGCTGCAAGTGGAAAAGAGCCACTCGGAGATGAGATGTCTCAGTTAAAGGTCACAAAACTGTTCCATGGTAGAGCTGTGGACGAACCCTGATCTGCCAGCCTGGCTCTGCCATGTCAACTTTACTAAACCACACAGGGCTGCTTTTTCAAAAAATTCGTTCCAGCAGTCACAATTCTTTCCAGACACTAAAATATGTAGTTATGGAGTTCACTGAAACCCACCAAAAGATATACTTGTTCTGGAAAGTACTTCTTCCTCTCAGGGCACATTTATTTTCTTTTAAAAAGGTATGTTAATACAGTTTGCATTTTTTTTTCCAAAGCAAATTTGGGTTTGTTTAGTTTTACAGCAGAGAGAATTTAGAAAAGGAGTGAATAGATACATACCTGTCATCTCCTCAGAAAAAGAATGGGACTGAGGTTCTGCAGCACACAGAGATGGAGTTTGCTTACTCTTTTCATCTGTTACCACCTTCTCTTTTGCAATTTTAAATGAGGAGGAAGTTAACTGACAAATATATGCAGTCTCATTATCATGTCTCATTTTTCCTGATAACAGCACTAGTAGGTTATGGATGAAGTCAGTGAAAGCAGGTACATTGATTAGGAAGTCAGAAAACCTCTTATATACATTTGCAACAGACCCTGTATTGAGGACCAAAAATTAAAGTTTACACTGCAGTTTTTTCAGGTGTGTTCTGTATTACATCCTTCATCAGTGACTTACCTGTATTTTGAGTTCCCATTCCAGAATGCAAGGGACCAGATTATATTTTTGAAAAACAAACAAAACCTAGAACCAAACAAGCAAACAAACAAACAAACAAACGACAACAACAACAACAACAAAGAAAAAAAACAGAAAAAGCTATAGAGAGATAGGAAGAGAAATTTGGGCAGAGCTTGGTTATGGCACAATAATTGTCAATCATTAACAGGCAAAGAAAGGAGGAAGGGATAGAGGGGAGGACAAAGGTTATAATGATATACATGGAGGAGCAATCCAGAAAGCTGTATTCATTGGGAAGTTATATTTTTTAAAACACATCTTTGGAAGGGATATAAACTAGGAAAAGGACTTGACTAGTTTGGAGATGTTACTGTGTATTTTATATATGTTCTTAGAGGTCTCTTGTTGGTAATACCTAAAGATATCTCAGTGATATATGAGTGATCTCACTGGTACATGTAACTGCCACATCCATCTTCCCGGGAGAATTTTTGTTTTGGTAGGTAGGGGATGTTTTTAATATTCTTACAGTGAGTAAGAAAACAGATGGACTATTTAAGAGGAGTGCATAGTCACGTAGGACAGGAAAAAGAACTTCAGTTTGATATGCAATTAATTGGGGGATCTGTCAACTATTTTAAAAATGCATGGAGGGAGGGAGGATTTCCTGCTCATGAAGGAAGCAACACTTAAAAACAGAAACATAAACTTCATCCTCTCAAATCTACTGGAAAAAAAAAAGAGTGGCATACTGTTAGGGAGAGTACAAGACTGAACTCTGTAGTCACTTAATACAAAATGAGAAAAAAGTGATGGATGAATGCTTTCTACAGTGTTTCTGCTACCACAGGTGATATTAATGCAGAACTAGAAAACTGATGCCACAGCTCAGTGTATATATATTTAGTATTGTGCTATACAAAACAGCAGTCCTGTTTTTTCTGGAGAGGCAAAATGTAAAAAAGAGTTAACATAAAATTTCCTTCTGCCTCATTTCTCTGCACTCAGTTTTAATACTTGGATTCCTAATATTGTATGGCTCCATATCCACATTTCATAGATTAGTAGAGTAATAATTTACATTTTCTGCTCCAAAGATAGGAAGTCAGCAAAGCACAAAATGCATCTCCAGCTCTGAGTTCCCCTTACTTCCAACTGTGAGGCACTTCTACCACATTTTGGGGGTTTTTTTGCCTCCATGCTTTCTCTGCAGTATGGTTCACAGTTGGATGTAGACAAAATCAGGTGTTATCCCTATGACACAGATAAACCGAAGCAGGAAGGACATCCTTCCCCACCTCATCTTTTGGAGTGCAAAAAGTACTCACTAGTCAGGCAACCCAGTGGCCAGGAGCTCCAGATTGGTTTGGACAGATGTCTGAAAGTTGCACAGCCTGCTGACCTTCCCTGCTAATCCCAAGTATTTCCTTCTCTTTACGTCTTCCTAAGGGCTCTTTTCTCCTCTGGTTCTCCCATTTCCTCTCCCTCTCGGATGCACCTTCTATCACCAGGCATCAGCAGCGGGGTTGGATTCCACTCTTGCAGTGAGAGAATGAGATTATTTCCTCCTCCATCTCCTCTTCCTCTTCCCCAACTCCTGCAGCAGTCAGTGTTTTTTCTTAAAGCCTCAGGTGCAGAAATTATGTGATTACACAGGAATTTAATCTTCCATTGAGAATAAAATGTTCCTAGCTACTGAAAACTCAGTGCAACAGAAGACAAATACAAATAACAATCCACCTTCCAATGTAGGGAAAAGGTTGCTCCAATTTCTGAATGCTCGGGCTTGAATTTATGGTCCCTGTTCCATCTCCTTTTACATGTAGTGGCACTCAGTATAGTTAACACTGGGTACAGCTAAAAATCTGTAGCCATCCAGCTGGAGCACTCAGCTGTTGGGGTGGGAGGAAAGAATCAGTCCAAAGTGCATTTTTGTCTGAGCTGCTCAGGGCAGCAACGCCTGTGCAAAGGGAAGAGGCACGAGAAAAGGAAAAGGAAGGCTGTGACAGCTCTGGATCCCTCATGCCCACAATGACATAGAAATACTGGAACTTCAATAGTCCCTTTTTTTTAGTAAAATAACCTCTATAAATAGGACCTTGGAGTAGTAGTATTGATTGATACTCTGAAATTCAGACCTTTTTCATTGCTGCATTCTTGGGAGCTATCACTGTTCCAGTCCAGTTGACAGAAATGCTGATAACCAGCTGGAGGATGATTCATAATTATTAAAAGCTCAGAGGTGATGGGAGGAAAGACATCTCTCCCTTAACTCACAGGGACAGTCACCTTTCACCTGTATTTACTGACTAGTTTTCTGGATCAAAACAACTGGGGCAAAAATAAGGTTCCAGCTTTCTAGTGTGGTCTACTTTGGTTTCAGAAGAGTGTAATTTCTATGGAGAACAGTTACAGAATAGATCTCATACTCATGCCAATTAGTTTACACAAAGTAAATGGAAACATCAACTCAAAGCATTACATAAAGACATCACAAGTAGGTAAAATTAAATTGGGGTTGTTTTACAAAGTCAAAGAAAAAAAGGGAAAGAGCAAGAGAAAAGTCGGTTTAGGACTATTCAGTGATTTACCATAAGCTGATTGCAGTTCAATGCTAGAATGATTTCAGCTCCAAAAAATCTCGACTGGATGGGCAGAAACTAAGAGAAAAGAACCAGCCATCAACCAAGTATCACACCACTGCTTACTCACTCCCTCACCAGTGGGATTGGGAGAGAATTGGAAGGGTAAAGCTGGAGAACTCCTGGGTTGAGATAAAGACAGTTTACTACATAAAGCAAAAGCCACTCACACAAGCAAAGCAAAACAAGAAATGAATGAATCACTGTTTCCCAGGGGCAGGCAGGAGTTCAGGCATCTCTGGGACAGCAAGGCCCCATCAGATGTAATGGTTACTTGGGAAGACAAATGCTGTCACTCCAAATGTCCCCCCCTCCCTCTTTCTTCCCCCCACTTTTTTTTACTGAGCATGATGTCATGTGGTCTGGGCTATCCCTTTGGTCAGTTTGGGTCACCTGTCCTGACTGTGTCTTCTCTCAATCTCCCAAGCACCCCCAGCCTCCCTGCCAGTGTGGCAGCACAAAAAGCAGAAAAGGCCTTGGCTCTGTATAAGCACTGCCCCAGCAATAACAAAAACATCACTATATTAGCAGCCCTGTGTTCAGCACAAATCCAAATCACAGCCCCAAAGCAGTCACTGTGAAGAAAACTAACTCTACCCCAGCCAAAACCAGCACAATCCAAGCTACTAAATAAGGACTATTTAAGAGAATATTCAGCCATGAGCATTACTTGAGAGTCTAGCCACCTGCATGCCTACTCCACATTAACTGGTAAAGAAAATTCAAAAGTTTTAAGTATCTGCAATGTGATATGGACTTTTTACTATTAGGAAGTGTGCCCAAGTTGGGATCAGGTTAGAAATCACTCGGGCTCATTGTGTGATAGATGTTGAGCTGTGTATTAATCACACCCATTCTAGTTCCTGTTATCCAGGTGCAATGGATCATCACTAATACTTGAAGGGTCAGCTGGAGACCAAAGGTTATGCCTCTGTGGAATTTATCATTTCTCATTACAAATATCTCTGGACTGGAGAAGAGGCATGGAGTTCCCCTGTGTGGATAAACAGGAGGTGCTGGTTCCCAGAAGAGTGAACTGGTCAGCAGCGATAAATCAACTTTAAAGCGCAACAGTCCAAACACTAAAGCAGGATGAAGTGGTCTGTATACCAGGCAAGGAAGTTAAAAGTACGCATATCAAGTGCTGTGGCTGATGGTTACTGAATCAGGAGATTCTTTTTTATTAACTTTTTTGGAATGAATACTCTCTCTGTTGTCATTGGTTGCATTTGCAAGAAGTTTTTGTTCCCAGATGTTTAATTTCAGTCCTGTAGTTCTTAAGTAGTCTTCCTCAAATGTGATCCCAGCTTTATTCAATGATTAAGAGTTTTTTCAGGCTGCTTGGCTTGCTAGTTGTTCTTGACAGTCACGTTTCAGCTTTCTGAACATGCACATGTTCCTCTCATGATTTCTAGTAACAGCATCCCCTGATAGCCTCCAGTTTTGCTGAGCTTCCCCAGGCTGCTAGGGCATTTTGAAAAAAGAGAAGACTCACAGTCTTCAAAAGAAAGATTTCCAGCTAACCCCTGGAGAAGCACTTTCTACTTGTCAATGTCTTTCATCACCCTCCCAGCTCTGAGAGGTGGTGATGATCTCCCCCTTGTTATCCAAGAGCAGCAAGAAGGGAAGTGGTCTCTCGAGATTGCACTCCAGTGCCATTGGAGATGCCTCCAAATGTATGCCTGCATTTTTTCTATCACTGACAATGTTGTCTCACATATTTTGGGGTTGAGAGAACCACACGTCAAGGCAGAAGCCTTTCCCACTAGCATGAAAGGAGTAGGACTCTTAGACAAAACACTAGCAAACCCTCTCACTACTTTAAAGCAAGTAACAAGACATTTGAAAAGTAAAATTGACCCATTTAATATAAATCCTGTAAATCTTGTTTACTTTGCTTGCATGGTTAGAGTTGCTAATGTTAGCAGGAGGAAGATGAGCAGCATGTAGCACTATTCACTTCCCTCTGCATTTGAATTTTGTAACACATACACTTTTCCCTTAGAAATTGAAGGCTTTTTTTAAAAAGAATTTTTTTTCTTCCACATAAAAAACCAGAAAACCCACAGATGATAGGTTGGCAATAGTGACCAGCATGGAATAATTACCTCTTTAACACAGTTAAGAGATACAGAAGGATCTGTCACATCTGTGCCACCTACATACAGGAAGGAACAGGCTGTGGACATGTGCATTTGGTTGTCAGACCACTGCAATAGTGATGCTGCTGGTACTCAGGGCCATTAAAAAAGTTGTTTGTCAACATGCTTTTGAGTCCCTAATTGTACTCAACCAAATTTGATCTTCACCTCAAGAAATTGTGTTTGTGTATCTTCTGCTCTTTCTCTTTAAGGCCTGGGCCTTAATGCTAAGATTTGTAGCTTGTAATTTGTTTTCCCAGCCTCAGTCTTCCTCGTCCTCAAAAATGGGGAAGGAAACCCCTTTTTAATTTTGTTGCCATTAAGATCCCTGATCTTGTTCAGGACTTGAGACATCGTTGGCTCAAGAATGTGGAGCTGTGTCCTGGATTAGATACATTGTTGGAGGTGAAACAGTAGCTACGGATATCATCTGCTCAGGGTATTGTGAAGTGCTATCCCCTGGCTTTGCTATTTCCAGCCAGATTCGCAGAAGCAACAGGAAAGTTAGCAAAGCAAGGCAAACAGGGCTGGGTTATTTTTGTTACATTCCGTTTCCTTGCAGCTGGTCAAAATACTCAGTACCTTCCAAATCTGACCAGATAGAAATGCAAGTGAAAACTGAACTTGAAGTGAGCACCAGACAAGCCTGGAGCAGTGTCTTGTGTTTAGTACCTGATCCTCTTTGTCCTGGTCTGTTTCATCAGCAAGAATGAACAGCCTTTTGTGCACACTCAAACCAGAAGGTGTAAGTGCAAAGCCAGATGATCTCACCTATTTTTAACATCTCCCAAACACCAGGGCAAGACCTCAAGGAAGACATGCAGGGCAATGGGGTCATGCCAGCCAGGAAGCACCAGGACAGCGGGGGCTGTAGCCAGGGCCCTGCTGGGTGGCTGCAGAGCAAGAAGACCAAAAGGCAAAGAGCTGCTGAGCTGAGCTGAGCTGAGCTGAGCCTTCAGCCCCGGGAAGTCCTCAGGGATCCTGGCCCTCTCCCTTCCACAGTGTTCTGCCATGTCTGTGCCTCTGCTGTTTACCTCCCTGCAGAGAGCTCCCAGGCCAGGGGACAGCAAACTGCCCAGCCCCTGCAAGTTCGAGTGCTGCAAGGAGCAGGGAGATGGTCTTATTTAAGGAGCTATTACTGGTACCAGTAAGCACACTGCAGTGGCGCTTCCTGCGTACTTACCCTGCATCTGCTCATGAAAAATACCACCTAAATTAGACTTGGGCCATTAAGTTTACCTGGTGCTCTTAGATTGGCATTTGTTTCCTTTTATTAGATACAGTTTTCCAAAGGGGCAGATAATTGCAGTTCTGTCTTGAAATTAAAACAAAGAAACAAAAAAGCCACAATCAACTTTCTTGTTACCTATGATTTTCTTTCATGATTTAGAATTTGTTTCCTCTCTTCTCTGCTGCTGGGAAATGTGGGGCAGGGACAAAACACAGCATCTGGGAAGCTGCTGTAGTCCCATGACTGAGCTGGATCATCAGCTCAGGTGCCACTGGAGCTGGAAAGAGAGATAGCTGCCCCTGTGTCATCCATCATGGGAAAAAAATGCCTAAAGCAGTGTGTATTTAAGGTTGCCATCACCCAGATGGCCCTTTGCTCAGAACATCCCAACGTGTTGTTAGTTACGGAGCAGGGCTTTGGGCTTAGGTTTATTGTGAGAAACGAAAGGCGTGCTTACCATTTTCTGTAATAGCAGCGGAGTTTAAATGAATGATTATAATAATAACTAGGGAGTGTGTTCCTGAGGTTTTGCTACATGTAAACACAATCATTAGTGTAATCAATGTCAATGACTTCCATTTAATTCTCAGACAAAGTTTGCTTTTAAATACCACACCAAATTTGACACGGTCAATGATAAATGGAATGCAATTAGTTCTACTATTTGCTTTGATGATATGCTAAATTATTTCTTACAACAGACCATTTATTATCCAAAGCTAATGGTTATACTCTTGCATTTAACAAATCTAATGTATCTTAAACTGTGGCGAACTGATAAGTTTCAAAATTAGATACTAAGCCTAGAAAAAAGTGATTCCATGAATGAGTTTCATCTGATAAATCCCTGTCAATGCTCAAGTCATAAAATCTGAAATTGGAAGAATTTTGTATATATTTCTCATAATTACACAAATAAAAAAATAATTATGCTGCCTCTTAGTGATTTGCAGTCACTTAATGAATATTTAATCTTAAGGAAAACGTTCTTATGGCATTTTTAACATAATGCATCTTCTAATTGTTAACACGACAATTATTACTTTTTTTTCTCCCTCCAGAAATTTATTATGAGCTTACCATGATAATTGAAAAATCAACGGAGAGAGTGTAGTACTTGAGAAGACAAAAGTAATTTCCTAATTTTTCACTTTGTGTTGGTTTTGCATGGCCTGGTTTCTGGTAGCAGAGGGGCCACAGAGGTGGCTTCTGTGAGAAGCTGCTGGAAGCTTCCACCATGTCCGGCAGAGCCAATCCCTGATGGCTCCGAAGATGGACACTGCTGCTGGCCACGGCTGGGCCAATTAGAAATGGTGCTAATGCCTCTTTTAATGCCTTTAAGAAGAAAGCAAAACAAAGGTGGGGGCCACAGTTCTAATTCCAGCTAGAGAAGAGGAGGAGGTGAGAACATGTGGAGGAAAACAACGTGGAGACACCAAGGTCAGTGGAGAAGGAGGGGAAGGAGGTGATCCAGGTGNGCCGGAGAGGTTCACGGAGAACTGTCTCCCGTGGGAGGGACCCCACGGCCTCACAGGGGAACGGCTTCTCTCTCCAAGTAGTGGAAGAAAACCTCGGGTGACAAACTGGCCAACAGTCCCACCTCCCTGTCCCTGCGCTGTTGGTGGGAAGGAGGGAGGGGTTGGGGGAAGAAAAGGTGTTTTAAGGGCATATTTAACTTCTCATTACCCTCCTCTGATTTTGTTAGTAATAAACTTACTTTGTATCTACAAGTCGAGCCTGTTTTGCCCTTGGAGTGTTTTTTCCCAGTCCTTATCTCAACTCATGAGCCCTTCGTTAAATTTTCCTCTCCTCTCTCCAGCTGTAGCAGGGGAGGGTGAGTGAGTAGCTTTTGTGGGTGCCTGAGGTTTGGCTAGTGTCAAACCATGACACACTTATATTCAAATTTCCTCCTATCATCAAAAGGCAGGTCTGTCCCATCTTGATTTATTTTATTCCAAGTTTCAAAATAATGCAGGCAGCAAATTCTGGTTGTTGTTAGAGAAAATTCTTTCACAACATGAGGGGTTACAGAAATGGGCAACTAATTCCTTGTTCTGTGGTTACCTTAATAACAGGAAGACAGGCCCACACCAGGTTGCTCTAACCCAGTCACCCCGCACACACTTGTCTGCCCGCTCCCAAACACCTCCTGCCTCCCTGCTCTTCCTCTGTTCCTTCCACCCACACCTGGCTGCAGCCCCTCCAGGCACATCTCTAAATCTTACATTCTTCTGCCATTTCCCTAATGTTTCTTCTTCCTTCTACTTATCTAATTCCTCAGAGATTTTTTCCCACTCTAGTACCTTCTCCCATTTTCTGAGCTCCATGTTTTCTTGCTCCTTGTGTGCAGGGGTTTTTCTTCTCAACAGTTCAATCCCTCTGAAGATGATAGGAAGAGTTGACACTAGGGATGAAGGCAAAATTAAGAAATAAACCAGTGTTTCATGATGAACACTTAGAAACATTACAAATATCATACTGATCTCAGTAAAATCTTAAAAATTAGCAACCATGGATTGCACCTTCTGCCAAGGACCATGTAGAAATGAAAAGGGCATCTTAGCATTTTTCCTTAGGAGAAAAAGAAATGCTCTAGACATTCAAATCATCCTTCCAATTTTACTGTCCATATAATGTCTTCATAAATCTGTTCATCTTGAATAAAAACAGCTGCAACAGGGAGATTTGACTTGAGAAATTCCACTTGCAGGACCACAGCTAATACACTGCTGTGTTTGGTAGCCTTTACTTTTAAGGCTCTGCCTCATTATTTTCTCTGTAAACTGTCTGGTCTCTAAATTCTGATCAGAAGTATATTCCCATCATCCAGATGACATCCTGTCTCCTGCCAACATTTTGTCTGGGATAACATTCCCTTGAGGTTCTCTGTCTGGATAAAAGAGACCTCAACAAATTCTGCATGACTGGCCTAGGGCTGCCTGAAGCTGCAAGCTCTGCTTAACTCTGTCACAACACTCCATAGTATATATTCATTGCCCCTGCATTTATCTTAGCAAGATTCATAAAGATTTTTGACAGATGATACCTGACTTCTAAACTTTGGTTTCCCAACAGAAATACCAGAAAGTGTCAGAGAGCTGCTTCTTTTTCAGTTTGAGGAAAGGCTGCAGACACCAACAGTAGCGGTCTCTCATTGCAGCAAAAGCAATCCATCATACTTGCTATAGCTTCCACTCAGCTCCAGTCGGATACAGCTCTGTGATTTTAGCACCTCAAAGTCTCTGCATTTCTCCAGGGTAGCACTTATCTTTTTCTAGGGAGTCATGTTAAAATGACCCACCTGCAGAAGGTTTTGTCTTCAGCTTTTTCTTCCAAGTAAAAAGGATTTATTTAGCAAATAGAGTCCCCTTCTTTTGGGGGGAGGGCACTGGGAAAAACTCACATTCTGCTCATCATTTTTTTTTGCAGCAGAGTGGCTGCTTGCACTGAGATGAGGTGTCAGCAGGAACTCAGTGATCATCTGCTCTGTTTAGCCAAACAGCAATGGCTTGGACCAGCCTCAGCACAGAGTCTTCTCCCTGGCCAGTCCTTGACAGGCTACTGGGGGCAAGGGGTGTTAAGAGATATGGAGGGAACCTGGGGCTGTGGAGGAGGAGGGAGACAAAGATGGGATGAGGTGAGATAGGATTTCTGCACAAATCCTGGGAAGCAGACATGGTTACTGCTGCTGTCCATGGGGCAAATTGTCTCCTCCTACCACACCTTAGATGAGCTTCTATGGGACGATGACACCACAAAGCCATGCAGTCCATGTACCATTACCTTTTGCCAGAGCCCCATAGGGAGTTCTAAATCACTCGTTCACATGGCATGCTTAACAACCCCATGAGTGAAGTATAAAACAAAGGTTTAATAAAGAGCTGCAGTGAAATCCCTTAGGACACTGATGAGAAAGCAGGCAGCTCTGCTTCCTGCAAGGCAGGCGCTGATTTCCTCCGATGGCAGTACCAAGCTGTCACTGCGGCTGCTTGCTTTAGCACGGGATGCCAGCTGCATGATACCATTAGCATTCCTCATCAGCCACGGCTTATGTCTCTCTGTGCACAGCGTTGGAAAACCAGGTCATTCTCTTGGCTCATCCTCCTTTGATAACTCCTCTTTTCTTCCACTGCTGGGAAGCCGAGGATGGTGAAATTAGTTTTCACTAATGTTCAGCTCTACGTGGAACTGCTTTTTGCTCAAGCCAAAAATGAAGTTTTCACATAGTTTGCATGCCCTAAGAGGAGGAAAAGTGGAGACAAATTTGGGAGGCACCCATTTTCCTTGTGTTATAATGATTCAGCTGGTATTTTTCAAAATACCACAGAGAATACAAATGACATGTTAAACTTCCAGTACTCACCGAACAGAGAATAAAGGAGTGTGATTCCAATGAAAATACAAAGTTAAACGCCTACCCATGCCAGATAACAACTGGTACTGCACGGCTGTCATAACAAAAAACCTAAAATCATGTCCTTAAGTAGAAAAGCTGCCCAAAGTTGTATTTAACTGCTTGGGGTCTGCAGGCAGATCAGAGTCTTGATATTCCCAAGAACCTGCAGGGGAAAATAAAAATGAAAAATTCAACCCAAACCCCAGATAAGAAGTTCAGGTTTTCTTAATAAGACAGTGGAAGTGATGGCTTCTAAACCTGTGGGCAATAAATTTTGAAAGGACTGTATAGAGCATGATACAGAGAGATAAAGCAACAAACTTTATTAAAGGGTAAGTGATTTTGGGCTGTGGGTGAATACATAAACATAAATGCCCACAAAGAATTATCTGGTTGGTACAGTGAGTCTTGTATATTGGTAGAGTAACTCCATCAGTAATTAAAGCTGCATTAATGTACTTGACTGATGCTCTGAAAGTGTCACTGTAATGGAAGTCACAGCACCAATCAAAGCAACTAAGCTGAGAGAGGAGCTACTAGCTACAGAGGCTCCTTGTCAGGAATATGCTTGAAATTTGATGTGTTGGTACACTATTAAAAATAACATGATTTAAATAATAATACACCCCTATCCCCCACTGTTTAGTATCCATTGCAGTAACTGCAAAATCAATAAAATTATATGCAGTATTTTAGGAGATAAAATATGAAGCAGAAAATGCATTAGCAGTCATTGATATCCTCTCATCACCAGGGGGGCTCTTTGGAAAGAAGCACACCAGGTTTCAAGCTACTACATTGTATTTTGGGAGGCTGGGAAAGATCAAAATCACCCTGAAATTACAGTTGGATGTGATGACACTAGAAACATTTAAATTTCTCTTTTGCCATGATTTAAGAAGTCCTAAACATGGCATATAAGCTGTCCAGACCTCTGAAAACATGTATCTGTTCCTTCAGTTAGGTGAGAGTCACAGCTCACTGGGAGAAAAATATCAGCCAGGAAAGTTTGCAAATAGATTTAGCGGGAATATCTGTGCTCCTAAAACAAGAGAAACATCAAAAAAAAAAAACAAACCATACTCATGCATAGGTGATCCTAGCTGCCCAAATTCAGAAGAGTAATTTTACAGACGCTTCAGATACATCAGCATCATTAAAATAGGATTTGGCCCAGAATGCCACACATCCCTTTAACTTGTCATAACAACTCCAGATATAATAGAAGCCCAAGGTCAAACTGTACTTCAGATATGTGATGTTAGTTGAAGATATATTTGTTATATTTTTCAGCTTCATCTCTTGCAAGCCATCAGGTTTCAAATAGATCCTGAAGAAATAACTCATTTTGGTAAGTCCAATGACCTATTACCTGCTTCCTGAAGTGGTTAATTTAATAAAAGCTATTTCAGTGTTATCCACAATTAGTACCAATATGATAATGAATATCATCTCAATCCTCTATGTTGTGTGAAAACAGAGCTTTGGTTCACAATGGGGTAATCACAATTTCATACATATACAAGACCAATACTAAGGACTTAATGGTTACAATGATGCACAAAGAATTAATTCAAAGAACGCCTGGACAGGAATCTTTCCTTGAATTTTTTTCTAGATTCGAGCCTGGCATGTCAATTGTGCTTAAAATATAATTTTCAGCAATGAGCATTTTACCAGGACTGGGCTTTTCTGATGCATTGCCAAAAGTGAGATAAAGGAGCTTCTCTGACACTGTTGGGCCCAGATTCTTGCAGTCTACTTGCTTTGGTGATATTTAGGATATGGAAATACGGACAGTATTAGTGATGGTCTTTTGTAGTGCAGCTACTGAGCTGTTAAGAAGAAACCTAAACCTTGCAGTTGCCTCCTCCCATAAATCAAACAGCGCCTGTTTCATCACTGGAGGTGCAGAATCAAGTACTTTAGTTAGATCTTGTAGTGAAGAGAATCACTTTGCTTTAGAAATTAACTCTGCAAATAAAAAAGTACAAGCAGCCACAATTTTTTTATGTTTTAATACATATCTTTAGGGGAGTGGGAGGAGAGAAAAAGAGATTTCCAGGTTCATAATATATTAGAATAAATCCCCTTCCAAAAACATTGCATAAGATAGTGTAATAGTTCTGGTTTGATTCATTTATGACTTAAGATCTTCTTTACAGATGGAGGGACACCTCTTCCTATTGCCAGCCCTTGGCCAGCTGCTACTCCTGGCACTTTGTGCTCATCCAGCAAACAGCTCACATCCACGCTCTAGCAGGCCATTGATCAGTAACTAACACTTTCAGTTGAGTAGAGACTTCCACGGCAGGATAAAGTGACAATAGCAGGGGAGGCAGATTGTAAATATCTGACCAGCCACAGTAACACACACTGGAGGACAGCTTGAGTTTGCATATTAGCTTCTTTGTTTGTCCTTCTCCAGCAGATGATACTTCTATTGCATAGTAAGTGAGCAACATTATTTGGTTTTTTGTATTTAATTAAAAGCTAAGAAAAAAAGGCTAAGTCCTCTTCTTTTCTTATTTCTTGCAGCCAGTGATCTCAAAAGTTTTCACTAAACAGTTGTGCTAATATTCTTGTAGTCACATATCAAGAAGTGGGAAAAGTAGAAAACACTAGAAACATAGAATCACACAGTATTCTGAGTTGGGAGGGATTCAAGAATATCATCAGATCCAACTCCTGCCACAAGGCAGACCAAAAGTTAAACCATATATCTAAAAGCTTTGTACAACGTCTTCTTGACCACTGACAGGCCTGGGGCCATGACCACATCCCTGGGGACCTTGCTGCAGTACAGATCTCTGAGCATTCAGCCCAAAAACAATGCAAAGAGACCTTTTGTTGACAGCACTGTCATGGAGAGCGCAAACCTTAGGTGTGGTTGTGCAATTGTGTTGCCAGGGTATGAGAGGACAGTAATTAGTTGTGCAGGAAAAGAAGGTCTGTGGGACTGAGTTTAGGCCTCAGGCTCTGAACATGAGCCAGCATGGTGGAGCTGCTCAAGAAGACTGCTTAGAAGCTGGTAGAGACACTACCACGGTAACGCCTGCGGTTGTTGGATCTGGTTCAGAAGGTTTGGCTCTAGCACCCGTGGCCCATTAATGTTTATGCAGTGTAATTTATTATAAATGAAAAGCAGTTCTGGGGGGGTCCTTTGTACTGCTGGTGATGAGGAGATTCCTTCCACAGTTTCATCCATGCTAGCATCTTTAATAGGAAGAGTGGTCTCTAGACCATTCATGTCTCACAAAAATGTTGCTGAAAGAGCCTGCAATCTTCTTTAGGATCCTAAAAATATAGTTGTAACAGCAAGATCTGCGTTCCTTCATCTGTTTTTTCATTAAGAGAATATTTTATATGCAGATCAGCTTCACGTGCCTCCAGCTTATTGCAGTTATACATCTAAAGCATCACAGCCCTGAATGTTATCCATGAATTGTAGCCTTCCACACAGTACCACAGTGCATACACATCACTAACCTTATAGGTATAGGAGAAGGAAAATTCACGGTCCTTCTGTTTAATAAAACAAAATTATGAGGTCACTTCTCCCTGCCTGAAGGTGTATTAAAAATAAGAAAAACACCTGATGAAAATATTCTGAAAAAGGTCAGAGCAACAAATGATCCAGTGAAGTGCCTGGCTCTTTGAGCAGCAATACCACTGAGCAAAGAGCTGTCTTCTTACTGTGCATCATAAATCCTGTCTCCAGTTCTTAAAGTGTCCACAAATAATCTTTCAAAATAGAACATAAAACCAGTTCCTGCATATCTCTGTTACAGGGATAAGGGCTTCCTACAGGAGCAAGCCTCACTTCTCCACCATCATCATATATTACCATAATCTCCTACACTTCATTGTACTAAATGCCTGGTACTAAAACCAAAGTTTTATTACTGAAAAAAATTTTCTGAAATCACTGAAATTATTTTTAAATGCTACCCCAAAACACTTACATGGCATTTAAATATAGTCCTAAAATACATGTGGCTAGTACAAACTGTATTTGCATTTCTGTATTTGTGTGCTTTTAGGAGTGAAAAGGATTCAGACCAGCAGTTGTGATCCTCTAAGGATGATGTAGTCCTTACAGAGCAACTGTTCACAAACTGCTACGCACTTTTCCACTGCAATTCGGGTCCCTTCAAAATTCCTCAAAGTCTCGTCAATGTTCAGTGATATGATAATCATGGGTAAGCAGGCATGGAAACGTCACTGACGCTGCTCGCCTTGCAGAAACCCTGTGACACCTTTGACTAGGGTGTGTTATGGCACAGATGGTTTCAATCTTTCCTTTTATCTCTCCGAGACCAGCACGGCAGAGCAAACACTTCCAGGGCGTTGGGGAACGTGACATACGGAACAGGACTGATGCTGTGTATGCTCTTGCAAGCCCCAAATGGCCAGGGAGCTGCAGCCACCTCTTGCCTCTTCTGGCCTCGTATGCTGCACTGAAGCTTACTACAGCTTTCCATCTTAGCTGGGTTCAAAGAAAGGCCAAACTGAATCCCAAACCAAACAAACAAGCCCTAAGTGCCCCTACAAGCTTATCAGCATTGCTGAAGCTTTTCTTTAATTTCTTGTTTGCTTGTTTGTGCAAAGAAATCTGCAGTCACTTAACAGGCTTGGCATTGTGTGTGACTCCCTGCATCAGCAACTAGGACAACCAGCAGGGTAAAGCACCGTACATGTGAAAGGCTCCCTCAGCTCAGCCGATGCCTGCTGATTATATTTTGGGAATTAGCTTGGTAGAAGAGAATGTCCTCCCAGGCATGTGCTACTCTGAAATTTTAGTCCATTTGCACCAGTCATTTGAAACCTCTTCTTGGCCCCAGCTGAAAGGAGTGCTAAACCCACAGGAGCTAAAACAAAACTAAAACCAGTGGAAAGTTCAGGGGGTTTGTCTTCTTCTTTGCTCTTTTCAGCACTTGTAACTACCCAGTAATTAGTCGCAGCACCCAACACTATATAGGGCTTGTGCTGTGTTCAGAGAGTATCAGCTTTCCCAAGTGATGCAGATAACTCTTGGGTAAGATAAAAGCGAGAGGATAAAGACACAGGATATTTTTACTTGGACTATTTTTATTTACCATATGAACATAATTCCTCTCAGTGCCTTAGGCAAAGACAAATAAAACTGCAAAGATGACAGCTACCCTTACGTCTAGGCAGGCAGAACTCTCCACCCTGCCAAAGCGTGGGTTTGCTTGCTTCGTCTCTAGTGGAGCTGCCTCTGTTGTAGTGCCATCAATTTGGAAACACTGCTGGAAGAACATATTTTTGGCCTTCACTCAGAAACTCCTGCCAGCCCTCCACAGAGCCTGGGAGACCTTTTACTCTGTGAGCTTGCCTTTAAGGGAAAAGTCCTTACAGAGTAAATGATTTCTACATTGGTCTTGTAGCTCAAATGTTCAGATAATCTGTAAATTAAAAAAAAAAACAACGAACAAACAAATAAAACTGACAGCTCTGCAGTGTCTCACCTGGGACATACCATTGCTCTAAAAGCTAAGGAATTATACCAAGATTACCTCCAAACTCACCCACATGACAAAATTCTCCTTGAATCAGAACACCAAAGCATTTGTGACTGCACAGCAAATGCAGACATGGAAAATGGAGGGACATTTCTGTCCTACCTTCTCCTTTTTTTTATTAAATCTAGTCTTCCATATTATGCAGAATTTGTGAAATTGCAGCCAAGTTATTTACCTACAACCCTCTCTGCCCTTTCTTTTGCACTGTGCCCAGCCATGCCTGTGCACACAGTGACAGCATTTCACCCTATTTCAGGAACTACAGAGTCAGAGGGGCTTAAAGGAGGCTTTGGGGGAGGTCACCAACAACCTCCCAAAGAGGCTGCTTGCACAAGGGTGGCAATGGAGCTTGCCAGGGGACATGGCTGTCCTGCCCAGATGGTATTGCTGTGTATTGCCCCTCGCTCAGCACATCTGCCCTGCTTATTGAGGCATAGTGGGAAAGAATCTGAGCTGTGGGGAGTAAGCTGGCACTTTCACGACGTGCTCTTAGTGTGCAGTAGAAGCAATCTGGAACACATTTTAAAAAGCCCTCCAAGTGCAGAGCAGGAATGGCTGCACAAAAACCTAGTGCAAAATAATATTGACCTTCGATTCCACACTCTAACTTCCTCGACAACAGCTGATTTCCAGGGTGGATAAGCCTGAAGATGGAATAGTCTGCTTACGCACAGAAACATGAGTAACAGAAACTTGTCAGATAATGACAATACAGAAAATGTGTAGTGTGAATTTCCATTTTGTCTCCTAATGCAAGGAGGAATGGAGAGTTAAAGAAATTAAAATGTGATCCATTCAGGAGTGATGTGAAGTTAGGTTCTTTCTCATGATGGACAGTTCAACTGTGGGACTCCCAGCTGACAGATATTACTGATGGCTAGAACCCTGTAGGAGTCTGTAAGGGCATGAACACTAGCACCAGTGTTCAGAGTTGCAACACATTGAAATTTTGAAATCAGTCAGGGTTTACCCCAAACCTCAGATAAACATGATTAGGACATTTCTTGCCCCTTCCTCTGCTGAATACTGTCAGGGAAAGGATATAGGACTACGTGAGTCACCTGGCTAATCCAGCAAAACAGCTGGTGTGACATACACATGAATGTTGCATTAAAAACAGCGTGACTTTGTAATAGTTAGAGGCCTTGGTGACAGTGGCTTTCCTTTTAAGGAGCATCTCATCCATTTGTGTATTCTACTTCTTGTATAAATTCATCAAAAACTTGAAAATGAAAATGACAAAAATGTCAAATCTAGAAAATTAACTACCTGGTGACTGGATGGGAGGTGGAGGTTCCCAGGAGAGTGTTCGCTGCCCTTAAAAATCAGATACATGTGTTAGATTACAGGTATGTTACGGCCTCAGATATATGCTAGTGCTCAAACTTAATTATTCCTGCACACTTCCTTTCCACAAAGGGGCTCTTTAAAGAAACCTATTTAAATATATATAACTCTGTAAAAAACGCCTACTTTGAGGACTTAGAAGTCAAATTTAAAATATAATCACACTAGCAGAAATATCCAGCCCTCTGTGCACATCTCCAGCTCGGCAAAGACATATCAAGTATTAGATCTCACTCCAATACCCCAGGTTCCCTGCAAGCACCAGCTCTTATCAGTTGTCACAGTCTGGATTAATCCATCAGACTGGCTGTGTGCCATTAAGACCAACGGGATGTGCAAGCTACCGAGGCAAAAGGTCTCTCTGCAAATGTAGTGAGACAGGGGCAGTGTCACAATGCTTGCAACAGGGATTGGAAGAGCCCATGATACTACATCGGTTTCTGCCCAGTTGCTAACTGTTCATTGAAAGAAAAAAATCATGGGCTGTGTAGAAAAACTCAAAGGTGGGGATTGTTAGTGGCATCAGAAAGGAGAAAATATCAATAAAATGTAATCATAAGGGTTTTTCAAAAATTACTTACTTTGTAATTTTTGTACCTGACATGCTGCAGACCGTACATTACTATCAGAATTTTGGTGCAGAGCAACGAAGCACAGAAATGGCACCTACTCTTTCTGCCTGGCCAGCCCTTGCTCAGCTGTGTATCCTTCACACAGACACGAGATCTACTTCACCACAGAGATATAAATGGAATCAGAGAATCACAGGATGATTTGGATTAAAAGGGACCTTAATGATCATCTAGTTTTAACCCCCTGCCCATTGGCAGACACCTTTCACTCAACCAGGTTGTTCAAAGCCCCATCAAGCCTGGCCTTGAACAGTTTCAGGAAGAGGGCATCCACAGGTTCTCTGGGCAGCCTGCTCCATCCTGCAGTGCTGAGCT
Source organism: Edolisoma coerulescens (assembly GCA_013397115.1). Taxonomy (NCBI): domain Eukaryota; kingdom Metazoa; phylum Chordata; class Aves; order Passeriformes; family Campephagidae; genus Edolisoma; species Edolisoma coerulescens. The sequence goes on along the minus strand of VWZW01004700.1, from coordinate 978,083 downwards.
GCTGCGCATGGCTCCCACAGCTGCGGCATCTCATCTGGGCATGCGTTATAGGCACATCCAGGCTTTCCCAGTGCACTCTGTCCCCAAGGCCATAGCATACAGTAGCTCCTACCAGGCTACTGTATAAATGTAATTCCAGGTATTAACAGGTAATAACTCCTCAAAACCCAGTGATGCAACTAGAAGATCAGATCAGAATGAGCTCTTGCTCATGGTAGCCTGGAAACCCGTGAGCGTCTGGGCCAAAAGATCCCAGGAGTTGTTGTTATTAAGGAAGAGGGGTGACAGAAACTCAAGAGCTATCTCCAAATCAGGGCTACCACATCACAGCAATCATAGTCATCCCCCACTTGCAGGACAGCATTGTCCTGGAGGGCTCGTGGAGGGGAGGGGCAGATCAGTGTGCAACACATGAGGAAGAATGGGCATATAGGAAAAACACACTAAGAAGAAGAAAAGCAGATGAGAGTGAAGAAATCAAGACCAATTAACTTGCTCAAAGAAGAAATAAAATATGCAAAACACCCTTATAGAAAGAAAAAAAGTAGTTACTATCCCAATAGTAGTTATAAACCAAAGCAGTTGCTGAAGTTAGCATACGGATCTTATTCAGTTGCAGAGAAAGGAAGTGATCCATCAAGTGATCCACCTTTTGTGAGCAAGGTGTACTCTGCATTGCCAGAAGTGCTGTCTGCCAAAATGTCTCTTTGTATATATATAATGTGAAGAAATAAGGTTTTCCATGAATTACTGTCCAGCAAGATGACCTTCCCCTCTATCATGGCCAGAGAAGGCCATTACTTTCCTATTGGAAATTATGCCTTTCCAAAAACACATTTTTACCTGAAACACAGGTAAAACACAGCATTTAGACAGTTGGTTTCAAACACAATTGAACCGTACCATTTCTGCTCTTTTTGAAGCTCTCCTGTGCTTGTTTTCTTTACTGGGAAGTGCATCCTTTCAGCCAGCCTTTGCATGGTAAAAACCAGCAGTCCTATTAGTAGAGGTGCATTCTCAACTACAAATCTAGATTTCTGCTGTTGATGACAAAAGACAGCCTGGAGAAGGCAACAATTCCCACAGTGTGGCCATTCTGACCATGGGCTAGGGGCTGGAAGCCTGGGTTCAATCTTCACTCAAACACTGCTTGAATGGGAGCAAGTCAGATCCCTCCCCAATGCCTCATTCTCCTCATTCATAAAATAAACATATATGACTGACACATATTTGAGATTTAAGAGTGAAAGTAGAGCTAAAGAGATATTGTTGCTGTTGTTATAATTTATTATTATTCGCACTTTTTCATCTCTTTTCTCACCTGCAATGCGTTAGGCACTACCTTACATGAAACTTGGAACTGCATCTACCAAATTTGGTTGTTTGCCATCCAAGTTGTGCTTTAGGCAAGAAAAGGTGCCTCTGTATCTTACTGCTGCCTCAAATGCATGTAACAAGTGTCAACAGTTCTTCTGGCTATCCCTCTTGTTCTCAATGCATGCCTTATCTTAAGAAGGTGCTTTTTCACATTGTATTTTCCAAATCCAGGGAATTCAGTGCAAGTTCATGTCTATCTTCATTGTTTAATCAAACCACTGTTGATCTCATTACTAATTCACCCAAGCAGAATAAATGTGATTCAAAGGAATTTGACGTGGAAGAATCTAGTATGTCATTTAGCCCAAGTCCAGAAGAGCCCGTTAAAAAGAGAGACCTTAAACATTTTTAGCTCCAGAATAAACAAAAGGCAAAAAGATGCAAGGGATGGTGATGGATTTAACTGAAAAATGTTTATTGTGTTTCTGCATTCCAAGTGTCAGAGACAATAAAATGTACTCCTTGTCTGAACTTTGGAATACACTTGTAGAATGGATTCAAAGATAAAATATCCAAAACGCCACTGCTGGGTGATCACTTATCCTCATAAATAAGGAGTAAGTGCTACCATAAACTTCAGCACCTCCTGTGAGATCATTTCATTCTGGTAAAGAAATGGGGAATATACTCAAAGATCTAAATTTACCAGCAGGTAAATCACTGCCCTTTTGGCAAAGTAAAAATAAACTGGCAGTGGTATGTGTCACATAGTCCATATGGTTGCCTTGGAGGTAAGTGTAACAAAATGAGACTTCAGCTCCCAGGAACCTCGAGTGAATTATTACCTTTGTCGCGCGTCTGCGAAGAGCCAGACATACCATCGTTTGTAGACTGTGAAAAACAAGAACAGAAGATAATGTTCTAACATTGCCCTCTATCAGAAATTTGAAGTAAAGACAAAACTTCCATGATTTATTAATTTTGTATGTAGCAGATGTTATTGTCGTAGTTAGCAAAAGCAACATATAACATCACATAAACCATAAACACGTACATAATCTTATTTATGTGATGACAGGATTCAGTGGAAGTGCTGCATGAATCAGCTGCACAGCTCAGTGCTCGTGTACCTTCTGGGCCTCTTGCTCTCCCACCAGCTCTCTCCTTCAAGCGCTGGCACACTTACAGCTACTGAGTAGATTAGGTTAAAGAACTGATTCAACTGAAAACTAACAGAGGGGATGGAAAATGGTTGTATCCCAGCCACATGAGCCCACTATGTGGTTGCAAATTGCTCATGCCTGGCAAAAGAGGAGGTAATGTGGGGCAGGACCAGCAGGCAATGACACAGAAGGGAGATGATGACATTATAAGCTGCCTTTGCAATCTGATGTCAAGTAGTTAATTATCAAAATACGCTCTAAAAGCTTTTCTAATATAATGCTGTGATGAGGAAAGTATTTGGCCAGGATTATAACCAAAGGATTTAAATGAGAGGAAATGGAGAATTTATGAGAACACAGTGAATTACTCAAATTGGTTTTTAAAAAATAATTTTAAAGGAAAACTGTCTAGGACAGTTACACAGTAGTGAGACAGGGATTTTGCTTTTCTTGTCAAAACTACTGTGGTGGCAGTCTGTATTATGTCTTCTTTAGTCAGCAACTTCTGTGTTCCAAGGTGCCATCTACAAAGGCACAAGGGACATCCTGTTAGGTTGAATGAGTGCTTCTAGAGCTGGGTGCCAAGTTATAACTGTTGGTACTTTATTGTCACTCATATCTTCTTAATCTGTCATAAAATTTAAGTTCCCAATCCATTATTGCTATTACTGATGTGATTATATATGGTTTCCATTTTTCAGACTATACAGCCATATAACTCATTTAAATACAACTATATGATAATGAAATTACCTAAATGGAATTTTAATTCACTGTGGGTTCACAGTGGGGTTCAGGCATTTAACTCCAGTGAAGTGACATCGGGCATCACTGGCGTCCCGAGATCTTATTCATGGCTTCTCCCACAGCTCCTAAAGCATCCAACCATTCTGCTGACAGACCCCTCTGGACTTTGAGATTTCTTCCACTGTAGAGATTTGTAACTGTGCAAAGTTCTGCTGCCTGAGCCAGGCCAGCTGGGCTCTGCTGTAGACACAGGTGTGCTGGACGAGGAGGGTACTGCCTGACTTTGCATTATTTGAGAATGGGACTAACAGGAGATCTGGATGCAGCAGGGTGTGGATGGAAGTGCTGTGCAGCCACGGGGCTGGACGTGTCCCCAGGTGTTGCACAGTGTACAGGGCTGCAGCCTTCCCAGCCCCTTCTGATCAATGCAAGCCTGGAGTTAAGAGTCCCACAAGAAGCTCCCTTCAGCTTGTCTCTACACCGGAACTCTAAATGAGGGGCTCTGAAACACAGATCCATGACAATACCGAGCTTCCCAGTGCCCCCTTCCATAAATCAGGTGCTCTCCCAAACAACAGTGGAGCACTAGAGAACTCTGTCCCGTTTGGAATGAGGAAGGCAGTGCTCAATGCTGTCCATGTGGAGCGTGCAACTGGGATCTCAAATGCTGTTCATAACTTCTCTCAGCTTGATTTGGAACAAGGCTTTGGACATGGATTTCAACTCTGTCAGAGTACAGCCTACCCCAAAGCTTTTCAGGCATGATGGTTTAAATCTTTCTGCACCTGTCCTGAACATGCTGCCCATATGAATATAGAATAGAATAATTAAATGCTCATATGCATAAATACATATAAATGGAGACTTCAATGTCAATTGTGGTAATTTAGGAATTTTAAAAAATTTGTAAAATTCAGATTTTTTATCTGCCTCAAGTCCTTGAACTGAAGCTGAAAGTCAGGGTTGGACTTTTAAAACAGAGAAGCAGCTAGGGAAGAGACATTCTGTCTCCGGCACAAAGCTTAGCTGAAGAAAAAAATTTTTGCTGCAGTTTGCAAACATCTTTTTTCAAAGACTTACATTTCAATCTTAGGGCTTGTGTCTCCCAGGCAACATCAGGAAAGATTAAAGTGCAATGTGCTTTGATAGGTATTTTTTATTAAAATGCTTTCAAAAAGCACCTCCAGGAAAAATAAAGATAAATAACAAAGTAATATAATTTTTTTTCTCCTCTTTCTTTGAATAATTTTGGGAAAAAAATAGTATTTTTTCTCTCATTCTCCTATCAGCCAAGCTGATGAAAGCTGCAGAATAGGGTCTTATACTGCAGTTTACCCATGTTACACAGAATATTATGATCTTACCTAATTGTATTTATTTCTCAGATATTTGAATACTGCTCAACATGATACTGGGATATAAGTACAGCAATATTATTCTTCCCTATCTTTTGATCTACAGATATTTTTCAGCTTTAAAATTATAACTTTCATTTTTAGGGCTTTAGTCCTGCAAATTGTATAGAATCCTTATTTTACCACCTTTATTACCAGAGTAAAAAAAATCCCACTGACATAATAAAACTATGAGTAAAATTATGATCATGTTAAAACCGATAATATTCCCATTGTTTTCAGCAAGTCAGTCTGTCAACTTTTCTTGGTATAATATCGGAGAAGCACGGTCTCAGAGGATGCCAAAAAAGCAAGGGAAATCTGTACCATCTCTGATGATCTCTGTTGTATATGTCATCCACACATCAAAGTAGAACACATAGCTCTGCAAAGATCATTGAAGAAAATTTGGCTACAAATCAAGTGAATAAATACAGAATGAGTGAATAATTAGAATTCAAATAAAATCTGTATTTCCCTCAAAAATGACCAGAGGTGTCCAGAGCCATCACATTAGAATGAAAAGCTAAAATCCTTTTACCATGTTCATTTTGGAACCACCCATTGCTATGAGGGAACGTGGAATGTCAGTCTCGACTCACAGCTGAGAGGGCTTCTGGCAGCAGCCTGCAATGGGCTTTTTGGCTGAGGCTCCTGCACAGCCGGCGTGGATTCCCTCACTGGGGACTCCCCACCGAAGCACACATGCCTGGGGTCATATAAATCCTGTGGGACCCTCCTAACCCCGGGTAGGGTTACTTTCATCCCCAGGATTTTCAAACAGCAGCAGCTACTTTCATAACCTATCTCATGCGTTTAGACACTCCAGGTCTAAAAGAGCAACCACTTCATGCAGCTGGTAAAAGATCATTTCTAAGAGCAACCCTGCCCTCGTCACTTCTTGCTTACTTCCAGGTAAGCTTTCTCAATCCTAAGTAGTTTAACCTCAAATATCTCTGTGCAGCCCAGTGCACATTCAAGTCAATTTGTGTCTAGCCTGTGCATAATAAAGAGTATCCAACAAAAATGAGTCATTCAGATATTCAAAGCTGAATACAGGCCTATACAGAGACCTGACCCAAAGTAATTTTGACATATATATTTATTATAGAATGAGATTTCTATCCAATGATTTAAAGAGATAATTATTTTTCAAAATTTACACCGGAAAATAATTGAGGTCATAAAGACACATAACAGTTCCTTCCTCCCTGAATGAAATTTCAACAAATAGATTTCTCAAGACAAAAAAAAAAAGAAGTGTGTACTATTTTTTTCCAGGCTTCAGAGTCTTCATAAAAATACCCTTGTCAGGCCAGATGGAGCAATGGAACAGGGAAGTATTATTATAAAAATATTAGTGAACATATCTGTTTAATCTACCATGCATCCACTCCTATTGTAGCAGCTGTGGTTTTAAATGCTACTATTTACAGATTTCTCCCTAACAGCATTTATAATGATTGCACATCTGGCTTGGGTTTCTCACCAATAGCTCACTTAAAGACCGTGTTGCAGCTCACTGTTACTGTGCATTTATTCCAAAGGTGCTAATATCCTGGTTGTTTGATTTGTGCTAATCACTTTTTCCTTTTTTTGTTTGTTTGGGGTTTGTTTGTTTGTTTGGGGTTTTTTTGTTTTCTAGTGAAGAGTTATAGATTGCCTACAGGCTTGCTTTGTACCTCATTGATATCAGTTAACCAAAAGGCAAATATCATTATAAAACCAACCACATTAGGCAGTGGACTTTAAGTAGCAGATCATAGGTCCCTGCTCTCAGAATCCCCTCCTGCAGTTTTACAAGCATGTTGTCATTTTGCAGGTTAGAAATGCTTGCTGTTCGTCTCTTAAGTACTGCTTTTAGAGTATCATTTACTAACCACTCTGTTTATTTATAGAGGTTGATGCCAAGTTTCCGCCTGATAGCTTGGAGCTATGGATCACTCAAAAAAATCTTATCTTGTTCCAAAAATAACACAGATAATGTCTTGCATTTGCTGGTTAGTATTTGCATACGGCATATATTGCCACATTTTGAGGAAAATGGCTTGCAATAATAATGAGAAAATCTGCCTATTGTGAAATTTTGTAAGATTTTTCATTGAAAACCTACTTAATAATTCATCCATTAAGAAATTATTCTTGCTGCAGTTGTTAATTTGGGATTTAAAAATAAGTTCACCCACTTTCAAGGTAGGCAAGTTTCTGTTTTACCATGTTAGTTTAGGGAAAGTCTTTTTCTACTGATATGAGAAAAGCCTCTCTAACAAAATTGTACTAGTAGGAATGTGTAAGAGCATTACAAATGGCTGTGGGCAGTTTGGCACTGGGAACATTTTCAGCAGCTTCTGGTGGTTGAAGGACAACATAAATGGCTGAAGGAAGACTGATCTGTCACATCAGGGGTTGTTTAACAACATTCACACTTTGAAGTTGACTAAGCAGAGTTTGAAGCTTCTGGATCTATAAATACTTGAAGGGGTTAAGAGCACCGGACTAGAGGCCTGAAGTTGCTCCCAGAGACACAAAGCCCCATCCTTTGCTGGGCTGGAACTGTGAGAAGTCACCTTTCTGATATCTCTGATCACATTTGTGCCTTCTCTCTGCTGCAGTTCCCCTCAAGCCATCCACAGCTATATAAGGGCTCCAACTCTTCCTATTTGGAAAAAGGAAAAAAAAAACCAACCTAAGAAAAATAAGAACAAACCATTTGGTTCCCTAAAACCAGCAAATCAAAATAGTTTACCTTTTGCATTCTGCTTTCTTCAGATAATATTGTGAATTAAGATGACAGGCAGTTTCACACAACTTAGCTAGTAATAGAGCAATTTATAACCTGCTCTTTTTCACTCAGCATTTCTACTCTGAGCTAGGACAAATGGGGGTCAGTGCCAAAATAAAACAACAACAGTTTATTCTCAAGTCCGTGTTTTCCCACTGTCACCTGCATGCAAGCCTCCTCTTTTCCCAAGCCCTTCGCTGCAGACTGACAGCAGTAAAGCATTTCAGCACACGTTCCCACAGCTGTGATCCCTGAAGTACTGCTCTGTTTTCCAACACTGAGTGTTTTCCAAGTGCTGATCTTTTCCCCTGTACTCAGCATTGGTGAGAACTAGACACACCTCGAGTGCTGTGTCCAGTTCTGAGCCCCTCAACTCAGGAAGGACATTGAGGTGCTGGAGCGTGTCCAGAGACGGACAACAGAGCTGGTGAAGGGTCTGGAGCACCAGTCCTATGAGGAGCAGCTGAGGGAGCTGCGGGTGTTTAGCCTGGAGCAAAGGAGGCTCAGAAGTGACCTTATCGCTCTCTACGACTTCCCGAGAGGAGCTGTAGCCGGGTGGGGGTCGAGCTCTTCTCCCCGGTAACAGGCAGTAGAACAAGAGGACATGGCCTCAAACTGTGCCAGGGGAGGTTTAGGTTGGACATTAGGAATAATTTCTTCACTGGGAAGGTGATTAAACACCGGAATGGATTGCCCATGCCCAGGGGGGTGGTGAGTCACCGTCCCCAGAGGGGCTTAAGGAATGACTGGATGTGGCACTCAGTGCCAGGGTCTGGTTTACATGGTGGTGTTCAACATTGGCAACTCGATGATCCTAGAGGTCTTTTCTAATCTAAATGTGTCCTTGACTCTGTGACTCTGTAATCTGAGGAAAATATACTGGCCGCAGCAAGAACAAACACACACGCTGTCAAACCCGTCCATCCTTCTCCGCCCTAAGGGCAGACTCGTACAAAGCCTTGACACAGGGCCGCCCTGAGCCACATGTGGTTTCCACACTAATTCCCTAATCAAGCCCAGATTAATCAGAAGTGCCTGGGCCCTGAGGCAGTCGGTGCCCAAGGTACCCGTGGCGACGGCAGCGCCCGGGGGAGCCCCGGCTGCGGGGAGCACAGCACAACAGCAGCGATGGCGCCGGGGCGGGCCTCGAACCCGCGGCCTCACCGGACCCGTCAGTCACTGCGGCGCTGCGTCACAGCGCCTCCTCCCGCCCCTCGCGCCCTGCGCTGCGGCGGCGTCAGCTGACCGCGGGTCACGTGACCCGCCGGCGGTGAGCGGCGGCGGCGCCAGGGATGGAGCAGTGACGGTAACGCCGGGGCCCGGGCCGGGGAGCGGACAGATGATCCTAAGGAGGGGGGGAGGGAAGGAAGGAAGGAAGGATGGAAAGCAAGCAAGCAAGAAAGAAAGAAAGAAGGAAGGACGGACGGACGGACGGAAGGAAGGAAGGACGGACGGACGGATGGATGGACGAGTGTCTGGGCTATGCTGAGCGGCTACCGCAGCGCTCCGGCCTCCCCCGGCGCACGGCCTCCCGCGGCACCGGGCCGCGCAGGGCCTGGCATGAAGGGCAGCGCCGGCCGGGCCCGGCGGTACCGCGACTCCCAGCGGCTCTGCCGGGCCTCAGGGCCGCCAGGCCACCGCTCTGCCGCTGCGGGGCTGTTTACCTCGGGGAGAGCGAAGTGACAGCACGGCCCGGGGAGCCCGAGCCGGCGGCTGCCGGGCTATGGGAACTGATATCTAATCCCTGTTGATCCAGGTCATCGGCTCCGTGGGGAGAGAGGGCAGCGCCCCCCGCTCCCGGGGCCAGCCCCAGATCGCCTCCGCACAAGCGTGGGGACTCCCCCGTGGCGCAATCTCCCCGGCTTCCTCCTTGTGGCCGCTTCTGTTTGTGAAGTGTGGAGGCCAAGCTCCAGAAGTGATTTCTGAAAACGAGCTTGAAGAAGTGACACCTTGGGGACTTAGTGCTAAGTCACATAAGTAAATTTAGCTTTCCTATTGAGTTAAATAGAAGCAATTGTCCCCTACCCCTTGCCCTTTTTTTGAAAAATGAAGTGCCGTAGTTGAGATTCTGTTTTGACATCACTGTATGTTTTTCCAGGTACAGCACTGAAAACAGTTGTTCATAGGTTTATTTTGGATTGTAGTATACTGCATGAAAAATTTTTCTTTGGAAATCCATTTTCCTAATAACATAGGGATGAAACAGTGTACATTACAAAAAAGTCTTGGTCGTAGAGGTACATGGTGTGAACAATAGTTACCCATTCTTATTGCTTATTCTAGGTTTTATTTTGAACACTTGGTATTTCCTGCTTTATCCTGTGATTCTTTTCTTTAAATTGCTTGGCTTTCGTTTTACAATGGGTCTGTATGTATTTTTTGTCTGACCAGCATTTGTATCTGTTTTTCTAACCATTCTGTAGCACTTCTCCTTTCTTCACTTCTTGTTTGGTATTCTCCATTGTTCTGATTTCAAGCACCTTCATGTAAAACACTTAAAACTCTTCTACCAAGCTTTTTGTTCCCTTGTGTGCATTTGATAACACCTCCATTTTACCTGAAATGGGAAATCATCTTCCTTCTCATGGCTATTAGAAATGGAACAGAGCTTCAGGAAAACCGATGACACAGACAAAAAATGGTGAGGGAGGAAGGGAAGTCCAGTGAGTTAATGATTCCTGGGAGCTACAGCTGTTCCACATGTGCCACTTCTGGAAACTTTATAAATATTCTTTAGAGAGTATTGGTGTTTGTGGAAAACATGAGAATGTAATGTTCCCTGTGTCTTACTGAGTAGGATTCTGGATTTCTGTGTTATGGCTCTTCTGTCTTTTACTTGGATATTTGCTGCCACCACCTAGTTTGTTTATCCAACATTTATTCCACAGCTTTTTCTAGTCCTAGTCTAGTCAAATCCAGACAAAAACAATTTAAAGCTTAAACACTTTGAGAGAGTGTGTGTGCCAGCTGTAGTGGTGTCTCCTTGAGTAGGTGAAGTTTACTGTAAACTTGGCTGTGCTTTTTATAGGGCCAGAGTTCAGTGGAGTGTAGGAAAACCTCTCATGCACCAAGTCTGGCATATATTAAGGAAGATAATGCCTCATAGCAGTCTGAATAAGAGGAAATTTCATTTTGTTCCAAATCACTGATGATTAGTAGACCTCCTGTGGAGACCTGTTATGTGAGATAATCCAGTTGGTGCTAAACAAAGAAGCCCTGTAGCATGGGGATAACTGATGTTGTGTGTCTGGTCTTGTAAATATTCTGATTTCTGGATTACCTGTACCTGCCTTGGCATTGTCTGCATTAGGGTTTGTGGCACTGCTGTGCTGTGCCTGGTGGTGCAGTGTCAGACATCACGGAGTGTGTGGTATCAAGGGCCTCAGTAGCTGGGTGGCATCATCTCCTGCTGTAAACAAGGCCCCTTAAGTCCAAGGGGGGGATGGCTGCTATGCCAGGCTGTGCTACGTGACAGTAATTTAACAGCTGGTAAACTTCAGCTTTAGGCTTCCTGAGTAGCTGAGCAAAAGAATCGGCAATCAGGCCTTTCTTTAGCTCACCTGGAATTTCAGCACCCTTGATAACTTGCTACCCATAGAATGAATACACAGATGAAGGACTTAGGTGTGTTGTTTTGGGCAAAGTTTGCTACCACATACTAGTTCTAACAAATACAACATTTGATTTGTTCTCCCTTAAAAAAATTGAGTGCTGTAGTCTTTGCTCATGAAATGTAGCTTAGTCTCTACTCATTCAAAGCTGCTACAGAAGACATTGCAGGTATCAAAATTTGACATTTAGATTCTGTCAAGGTACTCTTTAATTCTGTTCCTCACTCCCTTATTAAAAAAATCCAGTAACTCAGCCAGCTGCTTCTGCTTCTTAGTGACAAAAGAACATATATACTCTGAACTTCCTGAGTCTGACTGCAAAGTAAACCAACATCATTTGTGTTTAGCACCAACACTTTCTTGACTAATGCCAGTATGTGTAATCTTGTTGATAGTCTGCAGTGATATCAGAGATATCAAGACTAGAAAGTATCCTCCTTTTTGTTGAAATTTTTAGCTGCCAGGAGAACCTTCTTTACTTGAAAGAATAAACTAGATTTTATTGCATTTAAATAATTTCAGGAATTTACTTACTTTAAAACACTGTCCTAATCCAAAAAATGATTGGAAAAGATAAGTCAGAGTTGAAATTTGTTCGGTTTTTCTTATTTTTTCTCTGATGTGTTCAGAAAAAGTTGTCTGTTGTACAGACGCTGGAAAATGTATATAGCTGTGAAAATATAATTTGGGTCCTGTTTTATTTGATTTATTTTCAGTTAGATTGTTTGCTTGTTATCTTTCTGTGAAATTACAGTTGAAAAGTGCTAATGTTGCAAACTCAGCCCACTTTAACATACAGGATGGGCAGTTTAAAAAGATTTTCCGACTGTGTAAATGTGATTTGGAAGACAGGAAAAAATGAATTTGAAACCACATGATACTCCTGGTAAAATCTCGTACAGTGACTGGAACTGCACTTTAGTAATATGGAGTGAGATGTTTTTCTTCAGGCAAAGTTTTGACTGCCGTACTAATGGCAGATATTTTTTCTTCTTTCCGTTGCTTCCCTTCTGCTAGCATCTTGCCTTTGTCTTCAGAATCAGCAAACATCAAGATAAAGGCACAAAAATGACCGAGTTTTGGCTGATTTCTGCTCCTGGGGAGAAAACCTGTCAACAGACATGGGAGAAGCTACATGCAGCAACTACGAAACATAACAATCTTTCTACTAATTCAAAGTTCAATATTCCGGACTTGAAGGTATGTGAACCCCAATGGCGTGTCCTAAGAAGTGTGTTTGTTTTGCATCATCTTTGTTTCTCTAGATTAAAACCTGCAGACATTTTAGGGAGAACAGCTGACTTCTCTTGATGTTTATGTGTGGATCTAAGAAATAATTCAGACAACAGTTATCTTTTTTTCTGAACTTCTAAGTTAGTTGTTTACTCTGTAAGTTTTCAAGATTCAGCGACCTGTGTTCTTTCAGCTAATAAAGCAATTTTTTCAAGGACGGTAGTCTTGATCTCGTAGTAGTAGCAATTACTTGGAGAAGAAAAATAGGAACTTGTGATCTGATTATGGAGAGTTTCCTTTGCCTGTTCTGTTTTGCCGTTTTAAAAAATTATTTAATTTTTTTTTCCCTTCTGAATTGTCTGCTCCTTTTCTGTCTGAGATACAGTGAAAAGTCTCAGATTAAAATACAGGAGTTGATCAAACAGCTGCTCTGCCTTTTCTCCATCCAGAAGTAACATTCTTCTATTAGAGCAGTGGTTTATCTCTGGCTGAGCATTCTAGTGTGACCTGCCGATGTGTTGTGGAAAATGGGAAGAAAATTGTTTGAACTATTCAGTGAGAAACAAATAGTAGCAAAATCTGAAAGTAGTTCATCTGTTTAAACCAATCATCAGGATATGGAAAAGTTATGAGCCAGTGTATTCATTTAGAAAAGGTCTGTCCTGATGCCTGCATGTTTCTTGAACAAGAATTTGGATCTCAGTTTAATGGAGTAAAAGCTCATCAAAGCTTACAAAAATGAGGAAAAAAAAATGCCACCAATCTTTGTCTACAGAGTGGATCAAGTTCAGGTGGCATAATGCGTTTTTCCTGTCTCTGCTAAGGAATGAGCCCAGGGCACTAAGTGTTCCAGTGTGCCTTTAAGATCTTCCAGCTGCCATAACTTATATTCACATTTGGACTGTTCTGAGTTAGAGTAGGGACTAGAACAAATGTCTGTTTCCTCCCAGGAGGTCCTTGGACATGAGTCAGGATGGCTTTCAAACTGTAGGGTGCCTTCAGCATTTAGAGGAGTTATCACTGAGAACTGTTGGGGCCCATCAGGGTTATAAATAATTGGGTTGGCTTCTATTCTGCTTGCTAAAAGGGGCAGAAGCTGAATATACCTTATATACAGTGGGAAATAATCTGGCTTCTGTGGACCTGGTGAAACTGTTTAAGAAGTGAGATCCTTTAGTTAAAACTCATTGAAACAGTGGTTTAGTCTCCACTGAACAGCAGCCATATTGCTTAAAGACTTAATGTCCTGAGGCTTACAAGTGAGTGGTTAAAACTCCAGCTTCCTTATTCTGCTTGTGGCTCCCAAGAAGGTGGGGCATGGAAAGTCATTTGGTAGTGATGTTTCTTAAGTAATTCTGCTCTTTTCTGCTTCAAGGCTGAACAGAAAAGGAATAATGTGAATTTGAGCAGTCAGATATATAGAAAATAGATGCTAGGCTACAAATATATTAAATGTTAATAGTATCTTGGCTAGACAGAAGATTCATTTATGTCCTGTAATATTTCAGCTAGGAATATGTACCCTAGATACATGAAATTAGGGAAGAAAGTGTTTTCTGGAGGAGAAGGGAAGAAATATCTAGTTTGTCTACAAGCTTTCACTCTTCTATTACTCCCTATGCAAGAAGTCCAGACTCTTGTTGGTCTGACTGCTGCAGTACTCATATCGTCAAAGTTTCCAATGTCCAGGTTGCCTCCAGTGCTGAGATTCCTGATCAGTGAAATTTCACATTTGATCTAAAGTAGTAAATAAAATGCTGAAGCAACTGCCTTGTGAAAAATACCGCAAATTCAAAGTGTCGACATTGTTTTAATATGTTTTGGATGGCTGGATTGCAGAACTGAAACTGAGCACCAAACTAGTGAGTTAGATCTGATCCTGTGGTGGTTTGAGGGGAGGTATTTTTAACAAATGAAACACAGTGTGACTTTGGTAAATCAAGATGTCTATAATCTTGGAGTCCAGCATCTTATGTAGTTCTGGAGAGCTACTTGTTGGACAGATGTAGCTTTTACTGTTACTTGGTTTTATCTTTGTATGTTTATATACGTCTGCTTATGCATTTTGATCTTTGCTTCTAGGTTGGCACACTGGATGTTTTGGTTGGTTTGTCAGATGAGCTGGCTAAACTGGATGCATTTGTGGAGAGGTAACAGTTTATTTTTACTAAGATGCAAAGTATTAGAATAATGATGTGATGGTTTGCTGAGTCCTAATAATGCACAGGTTATTTTCAGCACTTTTTGTATCATGGTGATCCTCTGGAGGCAGTCAGCAAGCTAAGATTTAAGAAAGCTAAGATGCTGGTTTTCACAGTACCTATTCTTGAAAAAAGAAAAATAATCTGACCTTCTTATGGAAGAGTGGGACATTATGCATTGATGAAGGATGGTTCTCCTATAGTAGTGCTGTGTTCTGCTGGGTCCTGGAGATTTGCTGACAGCTGAGCCTGACAGCTGCAGGAAGTGGTGATGAAATGAAGGAAAAGCTTGTTCTTTTAGCAGGAGTACTGTTTACACACTTTGAGAAAGTAACCATGTCATTTCCTAATCCACAGAAAAGCTTAAACAGTATTAATGTTAAAATGCAAAAGCTATTAATTTTGAAGAAACTAATGGCCTTTTGAAAGTGATTTTGAGCAAAAGTAGCAAAATTTCACATAACCAGAACTCATGGAGCTATCTTCTGTTTCAAGGAGAGAAATCTTAAGTAGATGTTTTTAAATAGAAAAGGAAAATATTTGGCCTGGCACATTTGAATAATATTATACATGGCTTTTCTAGTTAGGAAGGCAGGTCTTGAGTGTCAGATTGCATTGTCAGGGTTGCCTTGTGTTTAGTTTGGATTACTGATGATTTCTACCTCACTATTTCTAGGAAGGAGTTAGAATTTTGGAAGTAGAACAGACTTTAAAAAAAGTTTTGCAATATAGTGACATTACACCTGAACTCAACACCAGTGTGTGGGACCTAGCCTCACCTTGTTGAGAACTGATGAGTAGCAACACTAGAGAAGATTTTAAATAAAGTTCTGAGAAGTTGGTCTCCTTCAGATACTGAGCGCAGCTTGTGCTCTCAGAAAGCTTGGATGTAGAGCAATCATCATCCTTGTTTGATCCAGTCACTTTTGATCCAGTCTCAGGCAATTTAATATCAGTTTTATGAATGGCATTTATCAAAAAGAAGGTTTGGGGTTTGGGATTTTTTTAAAACATATCTTTGTCTTTCATTTTTCAGTGTTGTAAAGAAGGTGGCCCAGTATATGGCTGATGTTCTAGAAGACAGTAAAGATAAAGTTCAGGAGAATCTTCTGGCTAATGGAGGTAAAGTGTTAACCATGATATTCTAATGTCCTCTAAAACTGTAGAAGGGAAGGCAATCATCCTGAAACTTACTGAGGTACCAGGAAGCCAAGTGCAAGGGGCTGCACCTGGATCAGGGCAACCCTCAGTGCCAATGCAGGCGGAGGATGAAAGGATCGAGAGCAGCCCTGCCGAGAAGGACGTGGGGGTGCCAGTGTGCGTTTTATTTCAGTAAAGAGCTGCACTTTTCTCTGAATCAGTATTTTGTTTTCAAAGCCATTGAATAGAATTGAACACAGCTTGTATTGATGCAAGAGAGGCTAATACAAGTGGGTAAGGGCTTGGAGTAGTGTCTTTCATAGATAGCTTTACAAAAGTGAGCTACATGGTCATTGCTGCCTTTTTTGCCATCATAACCCTCCCTTCTCCCACCCATTTTTCACACAGAACAAGAAATAGTTGCTCTTATCTGTAGTTCTCCAACCCTCCTTGACTTGGTAGTAAATATCATTTAGGGTCTACAGAGGTGGAGAAACCAGTATCTGAAAGCAGAGGTCATGGATAACTTACAACTTGTTTATTTTCAAATTTCTTAAGCAATAGGGTCCACACATCAGAAGGTCCAGTCTGTTACAGTTCTCTTCTGTTACATCAGTTCTACATGGAATATAATACATTAGTCTTTTTATTGTCTATCTTAACAAAGTTCTTTAAAATTTTAGTTGACTTGGTCACCTATATAACAAGGTTCCAGTGGGATATGGCCAAATACCCAATCAAGCAATCCTTGAAGAATATTTCCGAAATTATTGCAAAGGTAAGGTAATTTGTTTTATAAAACTTCCCTATTTGAACTTGAGATATTTATGCACAAAACTTACTCTCAAAGCTATTTGTCTGTTTTTGTCAGCTAACAATAGTAGTGAACTTTGTAGCAGTTAGTAACCTAAGAAGTACGTTGGGATGTGGGTAGGATTTGGAGAGTGCTCCCTGTAGGCCATCATGCTGTCTTTGCTGATTTTTGTTTCCTAGGATCACTGAGTCAACAAATAAATAGCCAGCAAATGATGTTTACATTTAAGTTTTGCTGTACTAGCATATTGTTTGTCTGATGTTCTCAAACCTTGTGGGCTGTGGTCAGTGAACCAGGGAACTTATTTATATTCTGAAAGCTGTGGCACTCAGTTGTGAGGGGAGAAATAAGCCTTCATTGTTAGATGTAAAGAAAGTCATTTGAGAGTTGTCATGTGTTTCCTCATCTTTACTCTGGTAAAGTGTTTCATACGTGGAGGATTTCATTTGCTTTGTACTTGCCTGTGAGCCTAGACAGGGTCCTCAGCAGTGACTGACTGATTCAGATGGTGAGAGAGTTCTCTGTAAGCAGCCCTTGCTTTAAGATCTTCCCAGCCTCTTCAGGCTTTTTTTTCCCCTTCCCTGTTTTCTGTAATCTGCAGACTGGCTCTTGGAACTGCCTGTGTTACTAACTGGAAATACCTGACTTGGAAAAAAGAAGCGGCTGTTCTGGGTACCCACAGAGATAGTCTTTGGTGGTGGATATGTAGGGACTATAATGGGGTTGGGATGGGGGTGAGTGCTGGCAGACTTGTGCTTTGCTATAACTGCAGATTCCTGAAACTATTACATTAATTTTTTTGCGGAGATTACAAAATCTTAATATATGCTACGAAGCTGACTGAGAAAGCAATTAGTACTTTCATTTTTGATATTTTCTTTGGGACTGTCACTGTATCTTGAATTTATCTCACAAATTACGTTTAGTAAGTATTCCTGGAAAACATCTGCAGTGTGGCCTTTTGCTGAAGGATCCCTGGCTGTCTTACTGCTCTGAAGATTTGCACATTAAAAATATCTCACAGATATAAAATATCTGACACTAGTACATAGTATTTGCTTCTTCAGAAGAAGGTATCAAAATGAAGCGCTGAACTTTTTACAGCTGTTATAGTACAGCGCTTTTTTTTGCAGAAATTAAATCTGTTGAAAAAGAAAGAAAGGACATGAAGAGATATGCCCTTCACTGAAAATTGTCAAGGATTCAGTGTATGTTATTCTGTGTCCTGGAGTTGCTAGATAAATAATCTGCTTCAACAAAGTTGTACTCCAGAACCTGAACTTTAACTGTCTTACATTCTTTATCTACTTTAGGGACCTCATTGAGCTATTAGGTTGGATAGTAAATGCAGAGAAACAGGTCTGCTGGAGTTCAGCCTGAGACATCCTGTTGAGGGTTTCCATTTCTCTTCATGTTTAGCTGTACTTGTATTCTATAGGGACAGCTTCAGGACACCTATGTCATAAATCTGATTTCAAATAGTTTATAATATATTTTCAATTGTGAGCCACAGATGTGTGTCCCTAAAGTAGGGAAGAGAAGGAAGATGACTGAAGATGCTTTATGTTCTTATAGAAATGACCCCTAGGAGATCATGTCACAGGGCTTGAAGTAGTTTTGTCCCAAGGCAGAAAGAGTCCTGACAAAGATAAAATCTTCATGTTAATCACATGCCAAAGTGAAGATACAGGAAAATTGGTAGAGCTACATTAATTAAAATCTGTGAAGCCTCTTGACATGTTGATGTTAAATAATTTGAAAAGCTTGTCAAATCACGAATTACTACTTTTCCTGTATGATTTTATATCATCTTCACTCACTCAGGCAGCAGATTCCGATGTCTGTCAAAATGAGTAATGGCAATTGCAGTGGGGAGTTTGTCAGTTGAGAAGAAATTACAGCAGTGTTAGAAACATCTAAAATGAAATGAAATCTGCTGAAACTATCCATCAAGTTTTTTCAGCTTTTAACTTTCAGAAGTTCTGTGAACCCCAGTGTCAATACAGAAGACTTTGGAGTTGGCATCTGTGCTATATGAGCGCTGTCACTTAATCAAGTCATTCTTTGAGTTTGAAATTAGTCATCAGACTCATGCAAGGAGACAGCCTCGATATTCTTAGTGTCCTAGTCCAACCTTTTCAGCCAGCCAGGCATCCACTGAAGTGCAACAGCTCAGTTGTATGGCTACAAGAAGACACTCGTATATTGCTAATGACTGCATAAGTGGTTTAAATATCTGGGATTGCTCTGTGTAGAAATAGGCTCAATGTTAGATTGGCACTTTATTTAGCAATACCGTGGGTCTGCCTCCTTTTGCAATGACCTTAGTGAGTTACTCACCAATTCTACTCCCAAAAGGAAGTTTGTATTGTTGCTTCATTTGATAATTCTACAAAAATTTATTTTCAAGAGCTCTGTTGTAACACTGAGGTTTGTGGTTCTGTATTCTCTAACATTCAATAGGAAGCAAAGCTGGTTGTTTGTTCAACAAGTAAACTTCAGTCAGTGCAGCAGTAACAGGTTTTTGTCTAAGCAGACATCTTTCAAAAGACTACTGGCTCTAAAAATGAGAGCAGTTAGAGTATTGTCAATCAGGAAATGGTGAATGGAACTTGTTTGTAAAGGCAATGTTTGGTATTGATGGTGTTTGGGTTTTGTCATTAACTAATGCATAGTTAGACTGTTACTGAAAGCGTTGATCCTTGGAAAAGGCAGAGGGGAAGGTTGTCAGTCTGGGAAAAAGCTGAAATGCACAAAGCATACAAAGGTATGTACTAGCTTAATACCTTCTGATTAATTTTTCCCTTACTGCTGTCTTCTAGATGTAAAAATAAAAAGGTGTTCGTGTTACTTCTTGTAGTATAAAAAAGTTTTCATGAAGGTATATGCCTTGTGTGACACCTGTTGAAATGTTCTGCATGCTTTGCTAAAGGTTATGTCAGCCAAAGGATTTAAATAGCATTAAGTACTCCTCTGCTTAATTTTGTCATTTTCAGAGTATTTTGTCTAAAGCATTGCTGTGTCTATAAAGGTGCAAGCTGTTAATGTGTTGCCAGACGAAACTAACAGAATGTTCAGGCTTTTGATGACTTCCTGCTACAGACGAGCCAACTTAGGTGTTACTATAAACAAGGTCACTATTTAATTAAGTGACCTTGCTTTTAAGAGAGATTTCTTTTGTGGAAACAAAATCATATCTGGATCTCCAAGCTGAAGTGTTTTATGGAAACAAAATGTTTTTTCAGTGGTCTAAGTCTAAATAAAGGGAGAGTCTCTGAACTGTGTTAAGGAACTTGTCCCTGGGAATTTTTACATGCTTGTACCTCCATACTACAGTGAGGAGGCAGTGAAGGAGGAAATGGGCAGCATTGTAATGCCAGACCAACACTGTGCCCTGTTCTTTCAGCTACCCCGCTGTTACTGAGGGCATTGATTTTAAAACACTTCTTGTAAAGGGTACACACCGATACGAGTACGGTTGGCTGTTTAAGATGTACTAAAGTGCTTCATTTGTTTTGTATTCTTCCACTTACTGCCAAGTTATCTAGCTGGGAATGAATAATTTTTGGTAATCATGCTAATTAAGCCATCCTTCTCAAATCCATCCTCCAGGATTACTTGGGCAGCAATGGCAAGCTGAACATAAGTTCTACTCTAGTTCTTTAAACACAGTTCCTTTTCTTTTCATTTTTAAGGGAGTAAACCAGATTGACAATGATCTAAAAGCAAGAGCCTCAGCATACAATAATCTGAAAGGGAATCTTCAGAATTTGGAAAGAAAGAATGCGTGAGTTTTATTGTTTTTTGCTAATGTAGCACGGGAATGTTATCTAAGCATGAAAGCTTAATAAAATGTGGAGTGATACCGGCTCTAAGCTTAATGTATTTTTTAGGTGTTTATCAATCTTGAAGAGCAGCTGTCATAAAAGTACATTTATTACCAGCTGACTGGTTGGTGTTAGCTGACTTGTGACTGAAAAGCAATTAAGAAATCACAAAAGCATGTACAAATAGCATAATTTGCTGGAACATTTGAGAGGAGCTTGCTGTTAGTGATGTGTAGTGCTGCTACTTTGGTGTCTAGTCTGAACAAGAAAGTCTTTCCTTCACTCCAACTTAGCTGGTTTTCTTCCCTCAGAATTTACCAGCAGAGACAGCTGTTGTGTACACGCAGATAATAAATTAAACAAGGACTGCGTGTTGTCTTGTCACGTACGTGTGATGATTATCTGAAGTACAGTTGAGGTACAGTAGCTCTTCTGTGCAAATGTGGTTGATTAATTTGCCTGAACCCTGCCATTACAGTGAGTGGCACAAGCGTGCTGGCTGATTCAGAACCATGGGTCATGCCAATGACAGTACGTGACAAGCTGTTTTAGGAGTGAGCCATAAGTTCTGTTCTAAGCCATGGCAGTTTGTCAGCTGAACCCCATTAAATCTATGTGCGTTCTTGGTCTTTTACGAAGATGAGGAAATATACTGCTTTAAGTTTTTGTTTATGTTGTATCTGTAGATCTGTACTAGGTTAGTTATAACTCTGAGGCTCCATGTGCTAGAACCCACACTTAATAGTTTTAATGGTTCTTGTGGTTTTAAATAACTTCTAAAAAGAAAAGTTGGCCACTTAAGCGTGTGACGTATTTGGAATACGGAAATGACGCGCAGCACTGGAGCTACTGATAAAAATTTCAGTGACTTTGGACAGCGAGATATAAAATGCATATAAGGACACTTTGTTTGCTCTGCTAATGCCAATTGTGTAGGTGAAATGGTTTTTTGAGAATGCTATATTATTAAGCACTGGAAACTGTTATCCACATAAATACAAGTCTTTAACATGTAATTGTTCTGGCTGTCTTTGTTTCTCTGCAGAGGAAGCTTGCTAACCAGAAGTCTTGCTGATATTGTAAAGAAAGAGGACTTTGTACTTGATTCAGAATATTTGGTCACATTATTAGTGATTGTACCAAAGTAAGTTTATTCATCCTAAGCTCAGAATACAGTAAGAAATATAAATCAAGTAATACATCTCACAACCCTATCACACTGTAAGAATGACATCTGAATTTTCTGGATGAGCAAACAGAACTGTTAAGAAGCTCAGTATAGACAAGTGAACCTCTGTGCCTGTGTTCCTTTGTTCACAAAAACTCATCATAAGGACTGCTGAGTGCTCATGAATTTCTTGAAAAAACTGGAGATTAGATTTATGTCTCTTATCCAGTGTTAGCTATGACTAGTCATGTTCCAGATGGTATCCTTATGAAAATGAGTGCTAAGTAAAAACATGACTTGTTTTGCGTTAGAAGGCTTAATGATTAAGTTATCCTGGTTGGGACTATGCCAACTTTCACCACTTAGTGAGTGAAGTGAACTCTTTACTGCTTTGCTCTGCACATTTTTAGATTGCCTGAACGCTGATTTTTTTTTTTACTTACCTAAGTCTCTGCCATTGGAACCCTGCTTATGTCATGTCAAAGGCTTGCTGGGGGGACAGGCTATTCTTATTTGAAATGTTTAAACAATAGAAACCCCATCTTTTCCCCTGGCCAAGGAAAGTGGTGACACAGATGCCCTCAAAACTCTTGTAAAATGAGAAAATGGCCCTAGTCTTTCTGGAACTGCTAGCAAAGAGAGCTTCTAACTTACGAAAAGCCCACTGGCTCTCTTTACCACAGGAACCATTAGAGTCTGTCACATGTCAAGCTCTGGTGAAGGAAAAACAGTTTTGCAGTGACTTTAGCAGAAAGCAGGTGGTTGGTATACCTCAGCTGTTATTTTTCTTTTCTTTTGACTTGTTTTTGTTGTCGAAAGCATGGAACCTCTTCACAAGCAACTACAGAAAGGCAGGGCTTCCAAAATTCGCAGTCCTTCAGGCAAGTGCAGGACTCTAGGGAACCTGTTTATAATTGTGGAAAAAGTATTCTTATTAGTAACTCGAAAGAGCAGAGTTGCATGAGGAGTTTCTAATCAACCTTGACAGTTAATTCTGTTTGCTCCCCTGAGATCCGTACTTAATGATGAATGATTTAATTTCATAGTTCTTTGATTTAGTAAATGTTGTAAACTGACATGAAGACTGAAAATATGTTACTTTTGCTATCACTATATCTAGTTTATTTATCAATGATTATAAAAACAGCATGAAGAGAGCTGAGCGTTTCTTGAGTATTTCTGACAGCCTACACCTGAGATGGAAGATGTGATGATTAAATGTTTTTACCTTTTTAAAAAAAAACTTGATCCATTAATCTCAGATTTCTTCCTACAGTGCTAGAAGTCTAACCATAACCTGTGTATTCTCTAGGTTAAATTATAATGACTGGGTTAAGCAGTATGAAACACTAGCAGAGATGGTTGTACCACGTTCCAGCAAGTAAGTTGTTAAATGCTAAATCTCATATTTGCACGTGCTGTGTTTTAGGAGTGTTCTTCATCTAGAATGACTTTGAATTTTAAAGATTGGTCAAAAACTTGTCAAACTATCTAGCTTTATAGCTTTATCGGATCAAATCTGATCAGATTATTGAGGAAAGATTCAAATGAACTCTAGGGTTAACAAAGTTATCAAACTTAACTTATGTGAGAAGAGCAAGAGAATTGAAAAGTTCTGGTCAGGTATATTCAGCTTCAAGCTGAGGCATGGTGGGGATAAGCAACAAATACTGGCTGCTGGCCTGTGAGCTTTAGATCTGTATTCAGAGGACTTGAAACAAGTTGTATGTACCCTTTGAAAACTTCTAAAGGATGGAGAACTGGAAGTGTAAATGGTTTTGTTGTGTACAAAGAAAGGTAGCTTGTATCTTTAGTATCAAGCTGGTGCTAGGTGCTGTGGTGGGCAAGACTAAGGGCTTTAAACCACTTTAGCAATCTTGTAACCACATCGAAGATAAAGTCCACATGTAGCACAAAGCATTGGTTTGTGGTTAATTTTAAGTGACAGACCGAGGTTTTGATGAGGCAAATCTGATATTACCAATTCTGGGCCAGTTAAAAAACCCGAACTTGCTCTGGATAGGTTCACATTTGAGTTGCATCAGCTTGAGCCTAGAGGAAGATCTGCTAATGGTTCTTATTTAATTACTGGGAAACCATGACCTAGGGCTAGCTTAAGAAAAGGTGACTTGTTAAACTGTTGGATAATGCTTGTCTTGAAGACAGTATGACATTGAGGAACAGTCTAAATCTGTTCAAGCTTTTTTTCCTAAGGTAAAACCTCAATATTATTTTTAGTTATAAAATAGTAGATCTAGGGGCTATCTTTACAGCCTAAGAAACATTTTCTTTTGCCAACCTGTATCTTTTTAATTTGTGTACTTTTCTATTTTAAATCCATTTCATTTTTCTTTAAAACACACATTTCTAATAAATGTGTAGTCCAACTTTTCAGTACTAAACCAGCTTCAGTTCCTTTTTTTGTTCAATAATTTTTGATTTGAACGAATATTACATGAAGTGTTTTTGAGTGATGAAGTCTCTGAATGTGAACTGTAAGCTGCCATCCTTTATGAAGGGAGTAATTAAGAGCAGTCAGTTACATTCTGTGTGAGGTGTTTAATTTGGGAACTAAATCCTGTATAATTATCTACATTTATGTCCTTGCTTTGTAGCAATAAAGTACAACTTTTGGTACTGTGTGACTGATCTGTGCTGACTTGAACCTTATTAATTCTGACACAAGGTTTGTTTTCTTTCTGTGTAGTGTACTCTTTGAGGACCAAGACAGTTACCTTTGTAATGTCACTTTGTTCAGGAAGGCAGTGGATGACTTCAAGCACAAAGCCAGAGAATATAAGTAAGGCTTATTTTGTGTGCATTCTGTCTCTCGTGCTTTGAAGGATCTCTAGATACGCACTTTTGATTTTATTCACTTCCAAATGCAGATTTATGGTCCGTGACTTCCAGTACAATGAAGAAGAGATGAAAGCCGATAAAGAAGAAATGAACAGACTGTCAACTGACAAGAAGAAACAGTTTGTAAGTCTTAATAAATTGGTCATTATAGAAATATGAGACATCTAAGACTTGTTATTGCTTCATAAAAATTTCATGGAGTTGTGATTCAGAGAAAGGCTTGTAAGGATGACATGATGTAGCCAGTCTGCCACCCAGCTAATCTGCTCCAGGATAATTGAATTTCCTGCAGCACAAGTGCTCCTTACTGCATTGAACCAAGGGCTGGTATTGCAGCTGATGATGTTTGAAGTTTGAAAATGGACAAGTGTTTGGATTACATAACCAGATATTACTAAAATGATCTTTAATATAGTTAGCTCATGACAACTGAGATGGGGAACTGAAGAAACAATGGGAAGTCTCATTAAATTTCTCTTTACTTAGTATCAAAACACTCTTGAGCCATTGTGTCCATAGTGAACTCTGTCTGTAACTTGTCTTTATTATCATGGTACAGATATTGAATAGCTGCTCAAACATGCATAATGGGCCGAGTCTTTCTCTGATGTTTGAATAGCCTAATTATTTTTTTCCCTCTTCTCTTTCACAGGGGCCTCTGGTTCGGTGGCTGAAAGTTAATTTCAGTGAAGCTTTCATTGCGTGGATTCATGTGAAAGCGTTACGTGTTTTTGTTGAATCTGTTTTAAGGTAATGAGGCAGATTTGAATAGTGATTTTCTTCCTAGACTTGGTAAGAGTTTGCACCTAGCTTGGGTTTACCAAACTGAGGCATGTGAGTGCTGCTCTTCTGGGAAGGAGGAAGCAAAAAGTAGGGCAGTAAGAATAGCTAGTGGCAATAGCTGTTGTTGCCAGTTGTGAAATATTTGAGGTAGGTGATTGTGTATCTTCCCCTTGGATAGTCTTTTCACTAGTGCTTTAGGAATTACAGATACTCTGTAAGTAGCAGGAAGACATACTTGCTAATTTTTAGCTTACTTTGAACTGCTTGTAACAAGAACTACCTAGATCTCCTATTTAGGTGGGAAATTTGAATAGTTCAGAATAAAAAGTATTTGGGCTTTCAATAGCATAGTTTGGCATCATGAAATGTATGCTTTTTCTTTAAGACATGCCTTTCTTAGACTTTTGTTGTCTAAACTTTTCAGTATTAAACCACTCAATATTCTAACTAGAAAATTTCTCTGCTTTTTTTCTTCATACCGATCCACAAGTGTAGTTACTGTCAAGAACAGCTGTAGTTGTTCTGCAGAGGAAGGACCTCTATTTTTTATAGTTGAAGACGTTCCTGCTGTGGTCAGCAAAGGGAAAGGTGGTTTTAGCCTTTTTGATAAGTTGTCGTAAAGGAGAAAAACGGAGGAGAAAAAGAAAAATCGCATTAACTTGCATTTGTGCTGCTATGGGCTTATTGTGAAGACAAAACTTGAGTAAAGAAGAAAGCTGAACTTGATTGGAATTTTGGCAGCTGTTTCCACACTCCTAGAAAGGAGGATTAAGTAGAGACTACATTGTCCACCAAGTGTCGTAAGCAAAGTAAACTAATGGAATGCTCAAAATTTAATCTGAGAGTTCAAGTGACATTGAGAATTATGCTAAATACTCAAGGATTTAAAATTATTTTAAAAATATTTAGGCTTCTGTTTTGTTATTTTTAACTTGAAGTTCTACTTTTTTAATGCTTTATGAATTGTGGACACAGAATGGTTTTGCAAAAATGGAAATGAACAGAATTTCCTCTTCAGCAATAGGATTCTTTCTCAAAACAAAATTCTGCTTTGAATTATGAAAGGAGGTTTATTTCAGCATTTCCATGGTTTTCTACTTGACTTCCCCAGGTACGGTTTGCCAGTTAACTTCCAGGCAATGCTCCTTCAGCCTAATAAGAAAACAATGAAGAAACTGAGGGAGGTTCTGTATGAATTATACAAACATCTTGACAGCAGTGCAGCAGCTATCATTGATGTAAGTATTTTTTAACTGCTACTAGTATGTTTAAACAAAGCAAAAAGTCTATTGGCATCATTCAAAAGCTGTACCTCTCCATGTTCTTCATTTTCTCACAGTACAGAGAATTTTGTCTCCTTAAAAAAATGATGCTTCTATTTTGCACTTTTGCAGGGCAGATGGTATTTAAAGTTGCAGCTAATACATCTGAAGAGCTGTCTGGTTTAAAAGTCAAATGTGATTTCTTCTTACTGCATTCTTTCATACTACTGATGGAAAGATACAGACTGCAAGTTAGCGTAGTAGTCCTCTGCTGAAGAAGGCTGAATCATTGTCAAAATGGAATCAGCCTTTCCATCTGTAGAGGTCTCATTTTCATGTTTAAAACTGGTTTGTTGGGAGGCTTATTCTACTAATTTGCTTTGTATTGAAAAGCACTGATTTTCACAGTTAAATGTTAACTAAAGATACCATGAGTTTAGCTGAATTAGGAAACGTTCTTAACATTATATTGAATGTAATGTATTTCCAGGCCTTTTTGTGGAAAGAGGATGTGAGTCAATTTAGGTGAAAATTAAAGATGCTGGACTTCCTGTAACTTCCTGGATCATTCAGCACCCTATAACATTCCTATCAGAAACTGACATTGTTTAGATGTAGTAGTGATGATGTGTTTACTATAGCAGTGGATGTGAATTATTGATGCAGAACTACTTGGATTTTGAAAAAGCACTTTGTATTTACTTTCAAAAAATACTGTTGGTAATTTGTCAAAGTTCTAACTTTATCTGTTATTTAAACAGTCACTTGAATGTGGAAATTTAAGCTTGAAGTCTTACCTGGCCTATTTGCTTCTAAAACATATGAATATTTCATCTACTTCTTAATATGAGTCTGAATTGTAAGAGTATAACTGGTTTCAAAACTTTATTTGCAGGCAACTATGGATATTCCAGGTTTAAACCTCAGCCAACAGGAGTACTACCCGTATGTGTACTACAAGATCGACTGCAATTTGCTGGAATTCAAGTAAAAGTTCCTTAACATGACAATCTTCTCAGTGTTGGTGTAAACAAACAGAAGTGAGGTTGAAGTACAGTAATACTTTTAACATTCTACTAATCATATGCTTGCTTCTTATGTTAGGTGAATTGAACTCACCGTGGTCCATCTCTAGACATTTTCTTTTTAAAGAACAGTGTAGGTAACCAGCTTTTAATTGACTATGTCTGTAAATGTATATTGAGAGAATTGAAGTATTTATAAACAGAGTGATTTATTTAAGGAAAAGCTTATCCCTCTTTCATATGGTGGTCTGTGTTAATTCCATGTACCGTTGTTTATTAAAAAAACCTTGTTTACAGAAGACCAGTGTAAATGTTGATGGCCATTTTGTTCATTTGATTTAGTAGATACAACTGTGTTAACGTTGTTGAACTGTGATGTAAAGTATGTAAAATTGGTATGAAATCGTGCTTTCTGAATGGTTTAAAATTACAATTGATGCACTGTAAACACAGGGAAAAATAAACATACCTGTGCAAATGTGTCACTTTCTTGTACCGCATAAAATTGCAGATACCTGTGTCTAAATTGAAGCAATGTTTCAAGTCTTTAGCAGTGCTGCATCCTGCATGCACTGGTACAGAAATGCAGTTGGCTTCAGCACACTTTTTAAGAGATGCTGGAATTAATTTTGTATTGTGCAGAAATGCTCAAGTGTGTTGTTTGGCCACCACACCTGTGTATGAACGTTTTTCATGTTTATATATTTGTGACTCTAAAGAAAAGATGTGAGACAATTATTGGGACGATGGTGGCAAGCTGGGATGCTAACAAGCTAGGCTGAGCTGGGATTTTCTAATAATTCTTTGTTCTTTTCAATCAGTTGAAGTTTGAGACTATTTCATGGCTTTGAATACTGTGCTATTAGATGCTCACTTTTTTTAGCGACATCTGTTCTACCACACAGGGAATATGATGCCTTCCTTTTAATGTGTATAGAGAGGAGTTGTTTATTTCAGTAGCAGCTATTACAAGTATTTCACCTGTCTGAATAGCTAAATATGCAGTAAAAGCTGCAGTACTGTTTAAAACTGACTTGAATCAAGAGTGAGACTGGAGGAGCACTGATTTGTCAAAATTAGTATTTGAAGTACTGTAACCACTGTATTCTTTTCTCATCTAGTCCCTAATTGAAAATATCAGTGCTGTGGCTCCAAGCAGTATAGAGTTTTCAGCTGTGAGATCTCTAATCATAACCCAGCAGCACCTTTGAGGAGCTGGCTAACTTTGTAAGCCTACATTGAGATCTCTGATTATTAAAAGGGAAGTTTAGCTTTTGAGTGCAAGAGTTGCATCTAGCTACTGATTTTGATGGGGTTTAACGTCTATGAAAATATTGCTATGTAAATTTATATTTGCTTTCCTTCCTATTTTTATAGAAAAAAGGGAGAGTGAGATCAGGTGTTCTGTTGTGCTCACACTCCCACTTCTGCCACTTCTCATTTCCTTACAGAAGATAACAGCTGTTTACCGTGTCCAGGTTGTTAAGGTGTGTGCCCAAGTGGAAGGGGTTTTCCCTTTTATCAGCCAGCTCTGCCTCTTCCACTGGCTTTTGTTAGTGCTGCACACAAAGGTCATCATCTTGGTTCTGAGCCCACTATAACACATACACTGCTTAAAGTAAAGAGGGTTTTTTGTCCTGTGTCTCTAATCACAGGAGGAATCAGGCTAAACTGTTGTCTGTGTTCTTCATCTTAGTTCTCTTTTGATTTTGTTTTCGAAGCCTTTCTACAAACAAGTGCAGATAAAGGCTTAAGTTTCCAGTAAATACAGTAGGAACTGTTTTGCTGTGTACTTGGCCCTGTGCAATATACTGGTGCCTGCTCAATCAGCCTTAGATCCTTCTGAAATGAATGGAAGCAAAGGGCCGGTAGACAACAGAATAACACTACCATCCAAAGTGAGGGAAGCAGTCAGGATGCTGAAAAATGGAGAGATGTGGAAATGCTGGGGAAATGGGCTGACAGGCACTGTAGGGACTTCAGCAAAGAGAATTGCCAAGTCCAGTGCTGGGGGAGGATTAACCCTTATGCCCCAGTATGGGCTGGGGGTGGACTAGCCAGGAAGCAACACTGCAGAGAAGGAGCTGGGATTGCTTGTGGGAAACTAGTTGTGCTTGTGTCCAGCCATCTCCTGGGATGACTGTTAGTAAGAGGGTAGCCATCCTTCCCCAGTATTTGGCACTTGTAAAGTCACGTCTGGGCTCTATAATACAAGGAGTGGAGTACCACAATAGAGAAAGTCCAGTGGAAGCTACCCAGCCTTGTCAGGGAGGTGGAGCATGTGACACTGTGACTGGACACTGTCACATCTCTCCACGCTGGGGAAGAGATGGGGAAAGCAAAGAGCAGATTTTACTGATATTTACAACTGCCTGAACAGAGGATAAAGAGAAGATGGAGCCTTCTGATGTGCCTGAGTGCTTCTCAGAGGTACATGGCAATAAGGAGAGGTAAAGGATGCAAGTTTGAATGTGGGAAATTCTCAGAGGCTGTGGTGGGTTGACCTTGGCTGGTGGCCAGTTACCCACCAGCTGCTCTCTTACTACTTCTGTTTCATGGGACAGGGGAGACAAGGTGAAAAAGCTCTTAAGATAAAGATATAGAGATTGCTTACCAGTTACTGTCACAGGCAAAACAGGCTAGACTTGGGAAATTTGGAGTTGCAGAAGTTTATTGCCAGTGCAAGAAGATTTGGTTTGTGAGAAGCAGACAAAAAGTGAAACACCTTATCCTCCTTTTCTTTTTCTGAAGCTCAGCTTAACTCCTTTACTCCTAACCTCTGTTCTTCTGTTCAGCAGCATAGATGGATGGGGAATAGGGGTTATGATCATATGTTCATAATAATTCCTCTCTGCTTTGCCTTCCTCCTCACACATTTCTCCTGCTCCAGCCTGGCTCCTTCCACAGGCTGCAGTCCTTCAGAGTAAACCTAGTCTAGCACAGATCCTCTCTGAGTCACATTTCTTTCAGGGCTTGTCCACCTGCTCTCATTTGGGTCCTCCAGAGGCTACAGTGTGGATATGTGCTCTGGCACAGATCTGTAATTAGGCTGCAGGACAGTTCCTGGTCCACTGTGGTCCCCTCTGTGGGCTACAGGGAAATAAATACCTGCAGTGCATTTCCTTTCAATGATACATCTAGTCTGGCATTACCTGCGGCTGGGTAGACTCAGAATTTCTGTTTAAAAGAAGGGAAAATCAGAGAGTATTAAATGTTAGTGGCAAGCCATGGAATAGCTGATGTCTGGATATCATTGGGCCTTTCTAGTGGTGAAGAGAGATACTTTGGATACAGGGACTGGGAGTCAGTCTGTGTTAGATTTGATTTATAGGGAAAGGCTAGAACCAAACCCACATCATTTTACAGTTTATTGCATTTCTGTGGTTCTTAAAAGATTTCTGGCAAATGAAACAAGGTTAAAAATGTGTAGAAATGGAAATTTTTCATTTTATTTCCAAGAAGCATGCCAAGTGATTAGGTTAGAGAGTAATTTGTGGAAGAAATGAAAAACATAGTATACTCTGGAATGTATGGGAGTACATTCAGTAATGAACATGGAGGAGTATGGGAATTTTATTTTTCTTATAATGAAGTAACAACAGATGATTTATGTTCTAATAGGAAAAGCAGACATAACTGGATTGTCACAATTTACGTGTCTGTAATCAAAGTCTGAGAAGGGGAGACAGCTGCTGCACAGCACGAGTATCTAGAGTAGCAATGCAGTAGTCTTTTAGTAAATTTAACATAGATCTTGAAATGCTGATTAATGCCATTTGAAAGCTGACAAATAAAACTTAGTAATGAAATTGTGTGAGAAAGCAA
Source organism: Edolisoma coerulescens (assembly GCA_013397115.1). Taxonomy (NCBI): domain Eukaryota; kingdom Metazoa; phylum Chordata; class Aves; order Passeriformes; family Campephagidae; genus Edolisoma; species Edolisoma coerulescens. Next base: position 946,932 of record VWZW01004700.1, on the reverse strand, counting down.
TACCTGCAGTGAGTTCCTGGATCACCAAGACTGGGAAGAAGAATGAGCAGAGAACTGGGGAGAGGCAGAGGGAATGTGGTAGCCAGGAGCTTGTAGAAGGGGCAGTTAAGCAGACCTAGGAACTCATTACTGAACAGAAGGGGTACAGGGGAGCATCACCACAGCTGAGCTCAGAGCAGGAGAGGATTTCAGTGAACTTTAAGTAAAATGAACCACCACAAACTTGTTGGAAGAAAACAAGCATCACTCTGTCTTGAAGAAGGGCAAGAAGAGGATCTGGAGAACTACTGTCTGGGCAGCCTGACCTTGATCTCTGGGAAGGATGAAAGAGCAAACTCTGCCAAGGACAGGAAGGTGATTAAGGGTAGTCAGTGTGGATTTGTACCTTGCCAACCTGATAGACTTCTGCAATGAGATGATTAGATCAGTGGATGGATGAGAGGAGAGCAGTAGATGTTTGTTTATCTTGGCTCCAGTGAGGCCCTTGATGCTGTCTCCTGTAGCATCATTGGCAAACTGATGGAGTACAGACTAGGTAAATGCACGGTGAGGTGGACTGAAAAGCAGGAGAATTTATGGGGTCAAAGGCTTGTAATCAGTGGCACAAAGTCCATGCAGAAGCCACTCGTTACTACTGGAGTATCCCAGGGTTCAATACTGGGGCCAGTATTTTTCAACATTTTTATTAATGACCTGGATGATGGGACAGTGCACCTTTACCAAGTGCTGGTGACACAAAACTGAGAGGAGAGGCTCATATGCCAAATGGTCCCTGTTCAGAGGTCCTCAATACACTGCAGAAGTAGGAACATGGGAACTTTACGAAGTTCCAACAGAGGGAAATGTCAAGTCCCACATCTCGGGAAGAATACCAGATTGGCCACATACCAGTACAAACTGGTGGCCAAGTGGCTGGGAAGCATTTTTGCAGAAAAAGGACCCAGGACTCCTTTTGGAAAAGTTGAGCATGAGGCAGCAATGTGCCCCTGTAGTGGAGAAGGCCAACAGCACCCGTAGGAAGAGCATTGCCAATGAGTTGAGGAGGGTGATTAATCCCTTCACCTCGGCACTAAGGAGACACACCACAGCTTGGCAGTGGTTGAGGTTGGCAGGCACCACTGAAAGACCATCATCTTGTCCTCCCAGCTCAAGCAAGGTAAGGAAGAACAGATTGCTCAGAACTGTGTCTGGTAAGGAGTTGAAAATGTCCAAGACTGGATACTCCACAACCCTCTCTGTGCAATCTTCCCTGGTGTTCAAACACCCAAGTAGTAAAACTGTGTTATATTTAGACAGTACAGGCCTTGTCTCTGTTTGTGCCCATTGGGCACTACTGAGAAGTCAGGCTCCTTCTTTACATCCTCCCATCAGTTATTCATAAACATTTATAAGGTGCTCTTGAGACTAATTATTTTCTTGAGCAGAGGATGGTAAGGGCCTCTGCAGTATTCAAGCGCTTGTTTTCTGGGGCTGTTTTTGTTGTAAGGATGTGGCAATGCACAGGGACCAGCAGATGTGGGATCTTTGTTTTGGTTTCTTTTTTAATACATAATATTTTGAAATGCTTAGCATTTACACCTCTATATTAATTCAGTTTTCATAAAGATACTGATGATTTTAAAAGCTTTCTGAAAGATAAATGTATCTATGATCTGCTGAACTGTTAGATATAGAAAGACATTGCAAGCAGTGACTGGTTTCTGAGAAGTGTTTAGAAAGTAACTTCTTCCCAGATACCTTTGTACTTTAATTGTGGTTTTCTGGCAGAATTCCCACTGCAGAAGGGATGTTTGAGTTGTGCTCCATCACTTATGTCAACAATTGCAGTGTTTGTCTTCCACCCAACCAGGGCTGGATCCTTAGAGTGAAAGACTCCAGTATTTGCCAGCAGCTTAGTGTTTGTTTCCAGGCAGACAGTGTGTAGTTTATCTCATAGTGACTTAAATATCTTTAAGAGCACAATTGGTGAGATGAGTCAGAAGCAAATGGTATCACGCTTCACTTCATGGCGATAGGATCCCTGCCTGGGATGGTTTAATGTTGCTTCAGTATAAACAAATGAACTCTGTCACTCTCTGTACTGTGGCATTAACGGCAAGAATCACAGATAGACTAAATCGTGAATGTTTCCTCTTGCAGAGGTCTGGGGTTTGTGTTTCACCAAGAAGCTCACATTTTGTAGGCTCTGGGGAAATACAAGTGCAAAATTTGTATTCCTGAAACTTCACTGAGTTGAATGTGGTTTTCCCAAGGTTCTTTTGAGTCTGTAAGCAGGTTGTTACAATGCTGTATTTCCCTGAGACACTGGGCGAGATGATGGTGCTGGTGCTGGGACCTGGGAAGATACTTTTGGACAGTCCTGCACTGGACAGAGCCAACAAGAAAACTGCAGGGGAAACTACGTTAGTCAAAAGGAGATGCTGGAGAGCCAGCTTTGAACAGACGGCAGCACTTTCACACTAAAGAGTTGCAAAGAGCAGTGTGAGTGTGCACACCGTTGTAGGGCTGATTGCTCATTTCTGGCCTCGTTATCACTTTTCTGAAAATGTCGTGGGTTTAGCTTTTGTCCTCTGTAGTCTCATCAAGGATCTCTCCTGTCTAACTCAGTCCGGGTATGTGCTCTCACGTCTCCCTGACGAATTGCTTTGGTTGCATAATCTGCAAGAAATGAAATCTGTATTTTTCACCTCTAGAGAGCGACCTCGAGTTGCTCTCGAATAACTGCCGGGGTAAAGCTCTCATGAAGCCTTTGCTGAATGATTTGAGTTTGAACTGAAGTGTTCGGTCTTTGAATGCTCTCGTGGTCTCATAGTACCAAGGAAGTTTTTTATGTTGTCCATAATTACTATAATAACTTTATAATTACTATCCCCGTACTCCCTAGAAATTCATGTGGTGCCAAGCACGTATCCAACTTCTCACCAAAGAGCCTGAAGTGATTGGCATGTCCCAACAGGGGAAGAGAATTCTGGCGGACTCAGAATTGCTACCTAAAATGGTATATGTCTAATTTAAGGTACATTATGGGATTTCAATCTTTTAAAAGTAGATTCTTTGACTACACTGTTTACTATTACTGTTTCTTTTACCAAGTGTTAAATGAAGGAATTTGAGGGATCATATGCATTTTCCATCAAAGAAAAAGTCTTCAGCTTCCAACCTTCTCTACCTTTTGCAATGTTCAACCCTGCTTCACACCCATGACAACAAAGGGGAAAGAGTGATCCTGCAGCTGAAGGCTGTAGAACTTAAATGAAGGCCTTTTAATATTTTTCTCTTTTTAAATAGATTTGTGAGTTTTTTGACGTGTGAAAATATTCCTGTAGTTCCTGAGCTACTAAGTTTTTTTTCCACAACAAACTTAGATTTTTAAGTCAAATATTCAAAATGTGGGGCTTTGGTAACTTCTAGTAGAGCCTGGCAGAAGGTTGCCTTTTCCTTTCAAACTCTTCAGGAGGAATTCCTAGTTTCTGGGGACAGAGGCACTGTGGGAATCAGGACACAGTTACTTTATTTTGCACATTTGTTTTGCCATTTTCTACCTAGTGTGAGCAATAATGTTAGTCCAAAGCAGATCTGCCAGCTGGTCCAGCTGAACCCCACTTGTTTTCCCATGTTCTGGTTACCTCCTTTGGCTAGGAGAAAACAGAAAAGCTGTTTTCAACCAATGTGTAAACATGATGGAGAAAGCAACTGTAAGAAGTGTCACTCTGGGTTACATGAGACAATCTCACTTGGTAAGGCCCTGCTTTCCCACAGCAGAGCAGCCAGGGGCAGTGCCTTGGCCCTGCTTGCTTCCCAGTCCTGTTCTGCTCTGACACATCACCTTGGTTACGTTACTCTGTCCCAGGTCATTGCATGTTCCTTACTGAATCTCTTAGTTCTCTGTCCTTCTGTAACTCCAAGTTTTCCATTTTCCCCTGTTCCCACTTCTTTACTCTCTTCTACTCCTCCCTTTCCATGTTCCTCTTGGGTTTATAAGCTACCACTCTACCAGAGGCTGCAGTTTTGAATGCTTTCATGTTGCTAAGTGATATTTTTCCTCTCTTCTCAACAGCCTGGTTTTCTTAGAACTGTTTAGTACCTGCCGTCCCCACTTGGTTGCCCTAAATTCAGATGCATTCTTGTCTTTATCTCCCATAGCTAAACAACAGCTTAACTTGCCACATTCACCCTTGTGAAAGCTTGGAGTCATTACTAAAACTATTTCTTGGACAATACTGCTTCAGAATTGGTTATATTTCAAAATGTATTTGTTGACTGGGTTGTGTGTTGTTACAAGAGACTTGCAATCTGCTCCTGAGGGCTTATCCAACCTGGACCAGCCTCTGGAGCATGTGACTTGAGGTCCATCATGCTGCAACAATCATCAATGCCCCAAAGTATTGCGAGGCAAAGGATAGGCTGACCAATTATTTGGCCAATCTACTCATTGTGCTCCACTGATTAAGGGTCTGGAAATATTAAATTACATATGGATTTCCAGTTACGAATGGTACAGCAAATAGTGAAGATAAAAAGACCCAGTTTTTACGAGCTATTAAAGTCAAACTATCCATAAACATTCCAGTTACCCCTTGTGGAACCTTGGAGCAGAATTACCTATGTCAGTGTTCTTTCAGCTTAATTCAAGGTTAAATGTGTGTCAGAAAAAGCATGAAAACAAGCATCATGAGCTTAGATGAATGCAAAAGGAAATACACAACAGATGCAGCCAGAGAGAGGTTAATCCCCAAGGGACAGGCCTGTACTGCTTCTGGGATGGTTGTGGGAGAGGTGTAAGTGCCAATATGGGACCACAGAGGTTTTATTGGCCTGTCACTGACACACTGGGCAGTCAGATGGCTTAGAAGTGCTCAGCACCTTTAGAGACACTGTAAGACCAAATTTAAGTTTACTTTTTCAGACCATGATGAGTGATCTGTGCACAGAGAGAAATGTCTGTGATGCAGAGCCCCAGCCTGTAGGAATTCCTTGCCGTCACTTGCTCTAAACTAGTAAGTATTTTTGGCTTCTTTCTTCCTCCAGCAGATAATTTTCCACTTAAAATAGTGTTGAACCAGTGGGATGCAGTTACTCTGCCACTGCTGTTACCTGCACACAGCCTGGTGTTTACTGGCAAGGTCTGCCTTAACGTGCCATTGTAACACTTGCTGCGTGTTATTTCCACATCTGGAAAGGATTAGTTCTGACACCGTTGCTGTACTGATGTACCCTGGCTCTACACCAATGAAACTATTATGTCAGCAGAGTATTGTAAGGGTCTGTGTGTCTGCACTTACAGAGAACTGTAAAACATCAGATTTCAATTCCTGGTGGCAACAAAATCTGAAATTAATGATGATTTTGTGCTAAATAGCAAACCAGTGACATTTTTAACTGGGGTACATAACTTTGAAGAGTAAAGCTTATATCCATTTTACTTAATCAAAATGAAATAGAAATAGAAAGTTTCTTCCCAAATACCAAACTGGTGTAATATGAATTCTTCACTTAAACTGTCCAAAATGGTTAGTTTCTAAAAATGTATGACAGACCTGTAGTGGCTAAATTTTCATAAGAATTTAGAAAAACGCCTGTAAGTGCATATCTATGAGCATATTTGTTACCAGGTAGAGGTGCTTTTAATCCAATTTCCCTCTGGTCTTGACCTGGGCATCTCACCTCGTGGAAATGCTGTGTTTTAGAAAAACATCTTTGCTCAGGTTTGGCAGAGAGAGCTTTGGCTGACTCTTTTTACAAAGGTCTTTTTCCTCCTCTGAAGATATGAGGTGGTCCAATGGCACTGTAGATGAATGAAGATGGATGAAAGAACCAAACCTTTTGGAGTTGTGTCTCTGAGGGGACAGAACTAAAGCCATCTTGAAACACCAACACAGCTCATGGGCTTGAGATTTTTGTAGATGCTGAGTAGGCATTTACTGCCACCTTGTCCAACACTGTGAGTGCTGTAGCAGACACTCGTAATACAAACAACAGTTTCAAACCCAATACTCTGAGTGTTTTTGAGTGGGACCAAACTCTGTGGAAAACTGATAATTAAAAATTATTTAAAATTATTAAGGAAGAATGAAATTATTTAGGAAGAATTAGCCCAGCTGATACCAGAGTGGATTATGTACCTGCATCTTGGTATTTTTCTAAAAAATATTGTGGTTAGTGCTGTAAAGTAATGGTTTTAAATTATTTTAGGATATTTTCTAATGGAAAATACATTAAGATGAGAATTAGGTAAAAATAACCTTACATTCTTTAAAAAAAACCCCACTTCTAATTCTTAAAAATCAGTTTTAGATTTATTAAACATTTCAGCTGGCCTTATTGAAGGTATTACTTAAGACAGATAGAAAAGAATTCTCTTTTGTTTCTGTGAAAAAAACTGAGACTTGGATTGCACTCAAAATGCTAAATCAAACCTATGATTTTCCTTTTGTTCTGCTTTGCTGGAAGACAGTCCAGGCTCCTAATTCAGGCCTTTTTATCTCTCATTGGCTCTCACATAGCTGACCCCAAGGAATGTAAAAGTCAAACCAGAATAATAATACAAAATCCATTTTTATTTAAAATGACCATGGGGGTACATTGTTCCTCTTGAACTATTTCGTAATTAAAATTTAAAAAAAAAAATCAAACCCTCAAAAACTCCCTCCACAAAAAACCCCCAAACCCACAAACTAACGACAACCAAAGAAACCCAAACCAAAACCAGCAAACCCACAACAAGAGGACCTCCACAACAATGACATTCAAGTTTCAGAAGATAGTTGTGAATTTCACAACAACCTCTGGAAGTGGATCAGCTGCTTTACAGAACTTTTTTTTTTCTTTGCAGAACTATTTTTTTGTAATTACTAACACCTTGTCTTATTGTCAAAGGACAACATCTCAGAGCAATACATTTTGAAGTAGCCAACCTTTTTGCATAACATGGCAAAGGAATCAGGATGTGAGCATTCCCTGCAAAAGAACGGGAGTAGCAGAGTTAGCAAACAGGAGGCAGCTTAACCAAAGTGTGAAATTCAGCTCCAGACAGCAAAAGTGGTGTTGTCTGCCTGTAAGCTGGCTGTCTCAGCTCTCACCATAGACAACCTGAGGAGCAGTTTGTTAGTGCTGTGAGCAGGGGTGTCCAGTGCCATTTCACACACCATAAGGCAGCTGGGATCATGGAATTGTTTAGTTTGGAAAACACCTTTAAGATCATCAAGTCTAAATGTAGGATGATAGGTAAAATATGGGGCCAATGGGAGGCCCATATCCGTCTGGATCCTACCTGGATCACCAAGTGCTTTGCTTATCTACCTGACTTAACACCCTCTGGCTGAGCAGCTGAACCTCTGTTCCTCAGATCCCCATGGACTGTAGCTGGCAATAGATAGGGTTACATGTCTTCATCTCTAACTGAATCCCAAGGGCTTCATTTCCACACTGTGATGTCTCCGACCTCCTCAAGCTGCAGTTCCTACCTGGAGCTCTCTGCAAATTACTGTTTTGCAAAGCTGTTTTCTTTTTTTTGCTGTTGCTTTTTAACTTTTCCTGAAGCTATTTAAATTTGTGGGGTTTTTCCCTATCCTTATGGTGAATCACACACAGAACCTGAAACAAAGGTGCTGCCGGGTGTGAACCAGCCAAGCATTGAGTGCACTGAGATTGTATCAGTGATCCAGCTGTGGTCAGACACAGCAGGTTCAGGCTCATGGCTTTGTCTCAACCATCAGGTGTGCAAAGAGCAAACACTTGGTGCCCCCCCAGCTGCTGCTCTCTCCTCTGGGCCAGCTGACTCAGGCTGCTCTGCTTGCACAGGTGTAGCACAATACACCCACAGCACACAGCAGGGGCAGAGTGAAGCTGAACGAACACCTGGGCACTGAAAGGATGTCACGGATAGACTTAATGGACAAAGAGGCAAAACCCTCCAGCAGTGTTTTGGCCCGCAGCACAGCTCCTTCTGAAAAGAGCAGCTGGGTGAATAAAAGATTCAGAGAATGTTCTCAGCCTGAATGAGCCCATGCCTCCTCGAAAGCAGCTGGGATAATTCTCAGGATAGATCTTCCTGATAGACCTCTTTGCTTTTATTCATATGTCCTAGTTGGGGTACTGGCATGGTATCCCATACAATGTGTGTATTTATTTTGCCAGCAAACACAAAGGCTGGACTATTCCCTTTTGCAGGTTTGTAAATGAGGCAGAGAGCTAAATTTCCAAATTTCCAGACATGTTGAGATTTGCAAATCCATCCAATCTCAATTTAATTTAAGACCAAATATTCAAAGACACTTAAATGTTATCTACTCACATTTAGACACAAAGTATGCCAGAGTAGAGAACCATGAAATTCATAATTTAATAGAATTCTTTAAATAAATAAGAATGTATTTAGTTATTTACTATCATCACCAGGTACTTCCACAAGACTGAGGTAGTGTGTTACCTCAGGAGAATAACTAACTTTTCTAAAAGAAGATTATCTTCATTTTCCTTTCCTGAATCAGCAGACTTCCTGCTGCAATTGGTTTGACTGTGGTGTTAAAAAGTGTAACAATTTTAAACTGAAGCAAATGAATCTGTCTTAAGTCAAGCAGCCCTTAAGTCATCGCCACTTACAGACATCATTTACAGACTGTCACATCACAGCAAGATGAGATCAGTGCTACCTTATGTTAATTTGCAGATGAATCAACTCTTTAAGATACAAATTAATGGAACTGATCTTAAGAGAGGCAAGAAAAATCTTAGCTGAAGAGGGAAACCTCCATCATAGGGAAAGGGCTTGGTCATTCGAGGGAGGGACGATGCAGCCCTTAGAACATGGCATTTCTGCTCTGTCTCTAAGTGAAAGCCTTCTGGCAAACTGAGCTCAACCAGCCAGGAGCAGCCTCCAGCCCTGCTCTGCTTCCGAGCGGAAAACACAGCTGTGTTGTCGTCATTGAGAGAAGGAGTGGAAGTAAGAAACAAGTAATCTGCTGAGATGGGAATGGTAATGGAGATATATTTTGAAACTGATGTAAATCCTGTTTAGTGACGTGCTGGTGAGTCAGGAGGGTGGGTGGAAGTGATTTTGCATAATAACAGTATCATCTGCTTTCTGCAACAGCAAGCACAGGCTCTGTGCAGCAGCCAGTGAGTCATAGGCTGTGTACCAACCTAAAAGGGGTGAAACCTCCAAATATTTACAACTGCATTTCACATCTCAGTGCAAAAAGGCATGGGGAGTGGGCACGGGTGGTGTACAGCTATTCTGGTTTCCCCCGGACTGACCACATCCAACCCAGGAGTCAAAACTTGGGAGGAATCTTAGGACGATGCTTCTCTAGGCTCCACAGTGTTTAGACAAGAATAAAAGAGGACAGACATGAATGGGGTCAGGATCTTTCAGAATTAACATTTATAATGAACGAGGCTGAATTCAGAATAATTGTACTGAGGTAAATTTTCAGTGTCACTTTCAAATAAGCTCAGCAGAAGCACTGGAGCTCAAAGGAAGACGTACAAAAGGTTGTGCTGAAGCTTAAAAATATTCACAAGTACTTACTGAATGGAGATTTTTTTTTCTCCTTTTTTTTGAACATTTTATTTTTTAGACGACAAAACATGCTTTAAAATTCAGCATGATTGCTCTTAATTGGGCTCTTACACACTGATAACACAAATGTAATTAAGTCCTGCCCGTTTCCATCTCCTTTTTCCCATCCTCTTGGCACTGTAGGGAACAGGAAAAAAGCCTAGGAAAAGAAGACAGCAAAATACTGTATTTGTCATGTTTATAGTTGACTGACCAGACCCTGTATATGTAGAATTAGAAATTCCTCAAGTTACAGAGCTTTCCTAATGTAGTACACAACTAATGGAGTGTCTGACTACTTCCTTTTTAATTGCATTTAGATTTTCCTGCACTGTTGCTTTAGGCTGATAGAGCATCTAGTCTATAACAAAACAAATGAATTACTTATCAACAATTAAAATGTGGCAGTACCTGCTTAATCTTGTAATACTTACAGAGAGAAGAATGCATCCAAAGGAAAAAGTCAAAGACATTTTAATTAAGACTTGGGTAGTAGGGCCATAAAATTTCAGACTTACACTGCCAGGAACAACTGAAGTGATAAAAGTTTACCCAGTATGATACTTAGTTACATAAAATACTGGTTTCATACCTAGGTTTTATGATTTACCTTCTTAATTAGGAACAAAGTGTAGTCTTGGAACAGAGTACAAGGTAAACAGATTTTATGTGGAGGAGCTCTGCAGAGACTTGGGTAAATGAGAATAAATCCATCACTGCTCTGTGCTGCTGCTCTGTTTGCAGTCTGAGTTTTCCAGGGACATTACGGTTGGGGCCAATGTCGGCTTCTGCACGGTGGCAGCGATTGATTTGTGCCCTTGCAGGGACAAACTCAACGGCTCTTCCTGCCGGGGAGTACCACCCAGGTATTCTGAGCTTCTCTCTGCATTATCCTTCCTTAATTACACTCAATATCAATGAGCTGTTTGGAGACATCTTAGCAAACCTTCAGATGTAGCTAATATTGAGTACCACCCACGCATGTCCAGGAAGCTGTGAACACTAAACTTGGTTTAGAAAGAAAACTTTCTTGGTTTGAATGGCTATATCAGATACATGAATGCTACCATTTCCTTGTTGAAAGAAATGCATAATTAATGCAGAGCAATGTGAAAATTATATTATATAAATTTAAAAACTGTTTAAGAGAATTATTTGAGAAATCAAGGCAAGAAAATTATATTTTTCAAGTGTTCACAACAGTAAAGAGGAATGCTCGATCATTTACTCATATAAACAGCGTGAAAGCTTCCGAGGCAATCTTGCTTCCAGGCATATTGCAAGCTTGAAGTGATGATGTCAAATGGGTATAACACAGCTAAATAATTCTATTTCTCCTCATATACACGGAATACATTACTAGAAAGAAAAAGTTTTAAATACAAATTCTTCTCTCCCCTCTGATAATGTCCTTGAACCACAGGGATGCTGGGTAGGTCAGTAAACTGATCTCCTGTCTACTTTCAGGGGTGAAGAGAGCAGGTTTGCAAGAAAAGCTGGGGCCTGAAACAGAGTTAACACCATCTAATAAAACAAGCAGAGATGCCACACAAAAAACTAAAGACAGGCAGGACGTCTTCTAAACCTCCTATTGCTTCTTCTGCACCTAACACTGAAATGGTCATTGGGATACAAAAGAATTAATTTGACCCAGTATAACCAAGGGGAAAATTAATAATGGGTCCTACAACAGTTACGTATGGATTTTATGAGGAAGAGTGTCTTTTCATTTTTTTAAACCTATTTTAGGGGTAAATGTAAATTCCCTGAGATCCCCTTCCCCTGTTCACCCCCTGCCCATCCTGCTGTTTTGCTTCCTACTCCCATTTTTGAAGTAGCATATTTTGAAACCAGCATACACAGAGCAGACATCACTGACAGCATGAGGAGGAAAAGCATCACTGTAGTGTGCACCAGGCAGCACAAAACCAGAGCAGCTAAAACAGAGTCCAAGCTCCACTAACGGGATCTGTGGGAGACCACCCTTTTTTAGCAATTAATGGAGAGAGGTCAGATTTTAATGCCTTAATCATCTCCTGGCGTGAGGGTAGCAGCATGACGAATTAAATTTGATACAAAAAATTGCATTTTTAATCCCTCTCCTGCTAGGCTACACCACCTCAGGTGCTGAAGTAAAGGAAGAAAAACAAATTGTAAAGCTTTTCCCCTCGAGAGTTCTGCAGATTTTAATTCTTCACTTGCACATTTCCATCAACCTCTTCCTGCCATACATCAATTGCTCTCCACCCAGCTTCACAGACTGAGTAGCTCCCATCTGATTACACTACTGGAAGAGATGGAGTCAGGCCAAGGATTCATCTGATCCTGGGTGTTTTCTGTTTCTGGAGGCAGATTTCCTTTTCTGTCCACTTTCTTTCCCAATGTGATTCTCAGTGCAAAACTAATATTATCAAATTCATATCCTTGTACTGTTATCTTGCTGTATTAAAGATGCCATCACCAGTTTCACGCCAGCCAACGTGCATTTCCCTGCCATAGGCTGTGGTGTTTTATAGGTACAGCACACGCCCTCTGCACAATGGTTATGTGTCCCTGTGCCTCAGCGTTTGCTCCTTAGCTCACGAGGCAATCAGAACGGTGCAGATCCATCAGCATTGTGCCCTGCACACGCAGCAGTGGGGAGTAATTTTCAATAATTCAGAATGAATTATGATAAAAGGGTACCCGCAATTGCATTTGGCTCTTTTAACAAAACAAAGCAAACCTCTTCTTTTCTCCTAGTCTCTTAAATTTATTTTAAACACACCAAAGAATAAAACTTCCTTTAGCTGTGGAAAAAAGTTTCTAGTTTCAAAAAGTAGTTCTCAGTCATACTAGGAGATGATGAAAGTAAAACAAAACCATTTACTTTCTAGAGCTAACAGAATTTTATTTTAGTCTTACAAAAAATCTTATTTGAAAGTATGTTTTTAAATTCAAAATCAAAATGAAACCAGAAGCTTAAATATGAAATCAGTAATAGTTGTATTATTATTTTTCTGCAGTAATTTTCTCAATGTTCCACCCAAAGCGGAAATTCGAAAGGTGATGTGAAATACTAGTGCAAAGCAGGCACCTCTGTAGTGCTCAAGGAAAATGAACATGGTTCAATATAATGCTTTAAGATCCCACTTCACATTTATGGCCTAATTCCTCTCTAGTGGTGGTAGTAATAACAGCAGAGAAAAAGAAGCCTTTTTTTGCTCTCTTGCCACTGGTTTTGCAAGGCTTTGAAAACTGTGCTAGGAAAAATAAGTGTCAGAAGACAAAGTTCCGGCAAGTAGGGCCAGGACTGAAACCAAAGTGATGTAAAAGCACACATGCCAGCAGGCAGCAGCCTTCCAGAGCCCCTCAAACTTTTAAGTTAAAATGAAACAAAATAAAAAGGCTCCCCCAAGGTTCTGCTCCAGTGTGTTCTTCATTTAGAGCTCTTGGTCTAGCAAGTTTTGCACAATTACAGCGTGAGGCACTGACTGTGTTGTTCATGTTTTCATTTGAAGACTCAGGGATGTCTGGCAGTTTTTCCTGGGCCATGCCCTATGCCCATCCAGGGCACACAAAACTCCTGGGCAGAGGGATGCATGTTAGGCTTCTTGGTTGGCTTCAGACACCATTATATCCCATTGCCCTGGGGTCTGTTTGCTGGGGAGCAGTCTGACTGAAATATAATCTCTTTTGAAACTCTCTTTTCATAAAAGTAAGGTATTCTTAATCTGCCAAAACATTACCACAGTGATGAAAAAGTAGCTCAGATCACTGCCCCACTCACCCTGGGACCTTGGCAGCACAAGTAGGGGGACGAGAGCTGTCGGCAGCACCCACATGGGTAAGGGATCTCAGCCGATCTCAGTCAGAAACTAAGATTGCTGGCAGTCAGTATTTGGCTGGGAAGCTGCTTAGAAACACCTCAGTGGTCCTCTGTTTTGGGAAGCGCAATGGGTGATTCGGCTGCTCGGACAGCAGTCTCTGATCTGAATCCCTTCGGAATAAGAACACGGGACCTACTGCCTGGGATGCAAAGCTAAGGCTTAAGATCTTGAGCCAGCCTTTCGGGACAAGAGTTTTTACTCCAGAGACTTATTGCTCCTACTTGCAGCTCTCATAACACTGGACAGCTTGATTTTGGATTTCAATGGGTTTATGTTTTTTGGCCAACAGCCATACCCTGTAATGGCATGAAGTGCAGAACATGACTTCCGTATTGCTCTGTAAGTTCTCATAGAGGAAAGAGTCATTCCTGCTGCTCTACTGCAAAACCATTCCAGGAGAGAAACATTTACCTGGGATAAAGTCTCCCCCTCATGATATGATCCCACAGTACCTAGTGTTCATGGGGCTGGCTCCAACCCTGCAGGGACCTTGTGAAGGAGCTATTGCAATGCAAACTGCGACCACCATCAATACGACTCAGTGCAGAATCTCCATCACTTAGATTATCCAAGCATAATCTTAAATTATAGTCTGTTTTTCAGGAGTCTCATGTTCTTGGTTGTTTCCCAAAATAAGTATTCAGGAGGAAAGAGTGGAAGTATCTCTGGAGCTGAGCACTCGGTACTGCACCTTCAGTTCCCAATTATACAGCAGCAAACTTCAACGCCGAAGGGGGGAGCAAGGCTCTCCCGGCTAAAACAGGGAAGGGACAGATGGCTTAGTGAAATGGAGCTCAAGACCTAGTCAGGGCACACGAGCTGCGTGCAAGACCAGGCCGGGGGGACTGCTGTGCAGTGCTCCCTGTGGCACGCTGGCATGCACGTGTAAATCCCGTCCGTCCGGATCCTAAGCCGGGAGGAGAGAGCTCCCGCCCGCCGGCGGCGTCTGCCCCGGCCGCGGGCAGCCGGAGGGGCTCGGCAGGGCAGAGCCAGCGCCGCGGCTGAGGCAGCAGTCTCTGAGANCGGGGACGAGCCGGGAGGCGGTGGGATGGGAGAGCGGAGAGAAGCGAGAGGGGAGGGAAGAGGGTTGCGGGAAGAGAAGGGGAGGGGACAGCCAGGAGTGGGGGGGCAGAGGAGATAATAAAGCCGGGGAGAAGGGGTAGAAGGGCGAGCGGAGCCGGGGAGAGCTGGACGAGCGGGGATAGGGCTGAGGGCGTGAGCGGGGCCGGCGGGGGGGCCGTGCCCGGCGGGGCGATGGTGTCCGGGCGGCGGCGGCGGCGGCGGCTGTGAGCGGGGCGGCGCCATGGGCGGCGGGGGC
>VWZW01004700.1:905026-931755 GCA_013397115.1 Edolisoma coerulescens | reverse complement strand
ACACCCTGTATGTACACCTACACACGCCGTATGTGCACCTACACACGCTGTATGTGCATCTCCACACACTTATGTGCACCTCCACACGCTGCATAGACACCTACACACACACACACGCTGTGCGTGCATGGAGGGAGGTGTGCGCCGATCCACCCGTTTTCCTGCTGTGAGGAGCGCGTATTCCGCTCCTCCGGCCCCCCCAAGAAATGCAGGCGCCCAAGTCTGCGCTGGAGCCGCGGCGGCTCGGAGCGCTCGGAGCGTCCGCCCTGCCCGGCCAGCCCCGCCGAGAGCGGCCCCCCGGGAGCGGGCAGCGCGGGGAGCAGCCCCGCCGAGAGCGGCCCCGCCGCGCTCCGGGCTCTGGGCTACCAGAGCTGGTTGGGGCTCCAGAGACCCGCTCACGGCGGTGCTCGGCTATGAGCGAGAGCACATAGACGCCGTCAGCTGAGCAACAAACAGATGGGAAGAAAACTTGGTCCTTGAGGCACTTCCTGTGGAATATATGGCTTTTTCTTTTGCAAGACAAGTAAATTAGGAAAAGGTTGAAATTAGGGAAGAGGCACCTTTCTTCCACACTACCTCTGATGCCTTCTGATATACAGAAAGCTGACCAGAGGGTGGGCTGCATAAGAGCAGACCTGCAAGTTTGAATTTCCCAGTTCTTGTCAGTATGCTACATCCTTAGTTGTGCACCTGAGGTGTTACAGAAGCAACAGATATGGGAGAGGGGTTGAGGAGCTCTGATCTCTTGTGCAGTTTAGAGTGTCTTAAGAACTATTATGCATTGGAGCAGTATCTAGAAATCTCAGCTTAGGTTCAGAAATTCATTATGCTAGATACTGTACAAATGGTTGCTGCCCAGAATAGATTATGATTTCCATATAAAGCAGTAAATGCCTATAGGCAGCTTCAGGTGAAAAGAAGTAGCTTTACAGACTTTTGTAGAAAGTAACAAAGGACCAGGAGAAATTATGGAAGTGCAGGAGTGAAAATTCACAAAGGTGGGCATCACAGGCCAGCTGGAATAGGGAGATCAGGACTCTCTGCTGACTAAAATATGACAGGGAGGGAGAAGTCACGAAGGGTCCATGTTCTACTCCTGAAGGCTAAAGAAAGACTCTGAAAGTCACATGGGAAATTATGATAATTTGAGGGTGAATGGGTGGCTCTATGAAATACTGTATTCAAGAAGATTAGATAAGAAATTTAAAGAGGTTCAAGATGCTGAGCAGTAAGTTTGAATGACAGGTAGCAGTGTTGTCTCCAGCAGTGAAAGCTAAACAGAGTGTTACCTTTTTACCCACACTTAGCATTATCTTAGCCATGTTTACTTCGAGTTGGTGCCTAAACATCATAAACAGAAGGCAGACAGTCCAAGATCTGACACTGAATAGGAGGTAATAAAGAGGTGGATCAGTAAGTATTCTTCCTAGAAACATGTGATAATTGAAATGGTGTTTAGAGATGAGAATACCAGCAATAAGCAGAGGAGAACAAAACTCAAGTCCAATAAAGGCTGATTAGGGCATGAAAAGCTTTACAAGAAAACCTTGCAGAAGAGATTAGAAGAAAGGTGATGAGGAAAGGACAGAGTAGGAGCAAAAAAGGATGAGTAAGACTTCAGTTAGGGCAAGATTCACTCTTCAACAGAGCTGTGGTGGCAGCAGCTTAAGGAACCTGAGGAACACACACTTCTCCCAATTAGTGCCTCAAAAGTCATTAAGTACTTCATGGAGAGCTGTTGTAGGGCAAGGTTTGAGGTAGGGAAGGAATAGGGATAAGGAGAGGTGCTCCAGGGACGAGAAACAGCATTTTAAGTGAATTTACAGATGAAAGGGAGAGGAAGAAGCACCTGGAGGGGCAGGTGAGGTCAAGTATGGGTTTAAGACGTGAAGAGGAAAACGTGCCTTTATTGTGAGAACTGAAAACTACCTAAGAGTGAGAGACAAAAAGGAAGAGTAAGGGAGGGGACAAGAGCAGGATGGGAGATATGGGGAAATGGGAGATGACTGACGTAAGTCAAGGTAGGAAGACTCTGTAACTGGGACACAGAAAGGGAGGAGGCAGCCAGGGAAGGGGGCACCAGCCAAATGACGACAGGGAAAGCAGATGAAGTTGTTCTTTGTCATTTTTCACTTGGGATAAATTGGTGAAATTCTGTGAAGAGAAGGAAGTAGAGATAGGATGAAAGAAATATTTTGGGAAAAGACAAAAGCAGTAATAGGTGGTTGTGATTGTCAACATGTCTCAGTTAAGTAGAAAAACAACAGAACGGGACATCAAAATGTAAAGAGGAGTAAATTACTCAGGGATGAAAGAATGTGTGTACGGGATCAGAGAGTGTATCAATGAGGAAAGGGTTAGTAAGTACCATATATTAATCTTAGTAATCTCATACCACCACAAATTTCATCACATCCTTCTCTTTTGTCAGCCAGTACATTTAGTTTTCGGTGCCTGCTCTCATTGGAACAATATGTATTTCTGTAGCCAAATGTTTGTACCTTTACCAAAGCATTTTGGAAGACAAAATATTATTAAATTAAAAGGGAAGTATTGAGGTTTTTTCTTTTTCTCATTTGCTTTTCTATTTTTCCAATTTCATTTGATTTCTTAGACTATTTGTTAATTTCCCTACTTGATTTTTAAGATCTATTTTTATAAAGTGTACTGTAATCTCCTGATTTTTTTACAGGAAGACATACAGGACAGTATTAGTTGCTATAACATAGCTAAAATAAGAGAGATGGTCTTAGGTTCATGAGAAGTGACTTAGAGGATGAGAAGTCACCAACAGCCACAAATAAAGGTGATTGTAACTTGTTGCAGTACACTGCTGAGGCTTTGGCAATGAGGAACAGGATAACCTGTTATGGATGAAGAGGAACAGAAAAGTAACAAAAAACTTCATGAAGCACTGCAGGTGGTGAGATTGAAAGACATTTTCTGGAAAATAAGTGTACGTGCTGTTCTTAGGGCGAGTGGCTTCTGCGAGGGAGAAAAAAAGGAAAGAGTCACAGTGAGCCCCTACAATAAAGCAATTTCTTGGAAGAACATCCATTGCTGTGTGAGCAAAGAACTTTTCACAGGACTGAGCTACTGCGTAGGCTATAGCTGGGGAAAATAATAGACTACATTTCTGCTTAGTAACCGTTCCTTGATCCTTGCAACTCTGCACAAACTGCTTTCTCTTTAGACGGTCTGATTCAGCTAAGTGGAAATGTTAGCGAAGTAATGACTTTCTGAGGAAGTAATAATCTGTGGGTCCAGATGAGTCCCCAGGGCAGTCACCACGGGTTACAAGCAAACCATGGGGAAAAGGTTGAATTAAAAAAAGCACACAAAAACTGTCAAGCATTTTGGAACATGTTTGCACAACCTGTTATGTTACACTGGGATAGCTTGCTGAAATGTATATGTATATGTATATGTATATGTATATGTATATGTATATGTATATGTATATGTATATGTATATGTATATGTATATGTATATGTATATGTATATGTATATGCTCAGCCTAGTAATTTAAGATGTACAATTTACTACCAGAATCAGGACTGTAAAAGTACTCTATAAATGCATTCACTATAAAAACTCTAACAAAAATGAATTTCATTTGTTTTCAAGCAGGTTTAAAGCCATCTTATTTCTACTTCTTTTTATTTTCACTAAGTTAGCTACTGTGCTCAATTATTTTTTCTTTATTATACCTGAAAGTGCCTCAGAGTGGATATGGCATGTTGCCTTGTGGTCAGAGAGGCTTCACAATCAATTTACCCGAGGGGCTGCAAGTGCCTTAGGACAGGATCTCTCCTAAATGTTTTCCCACAGAAACCAGCGCAGTAAGACCCAGTCTTTAATAGGGATTGTCACTAAAATGCAAAGAAAAGTAATTAGTTTTTAAATGATGTAGCAACCAAGTAAAAAATAATTCTCTTGTGTCAGAACTGAAAAGTTGAATACTGATTGCCTCAGGACTGCCTTGTTCGCTTCCTCAACTAGTAGAATATTTGTTGATTTTTTACCATTATGTGACTCACAGTATCAGCTAAAAAAATTGCTTTTTATTCTTTGTGCTTTACACTTTTTCTTTAGTGAAGTCATTTTTTCCTAAAACATATTAAAGAAAACATTATCCGTATTCCACACAGACTTGCCTGATGTACTCTGGAGGAAAACTTGTACATGGCATCAGCAAACATAAGTGCAGTAAGTGGTCTGCCAGGAATGAAACCTGCAATTTATGATCAGTTCAACCCCTAGTGAAGACATTTGCAAAATAGCTATGAAATGGGAGGACAATCGAGTTCTTTGTAAAATAAATAGAGGAAATCAGAGGAATACAGGAGAAATTTTATCACTGTCTGGCAATCTGGCTGGCTTACAGTTTATCTTGCATGATTGCCCCCATACACTTGTGTGTTTGTGAATGATTCTGCTCTGCCCTCTGGGGCTGAACGCCCGGCTCATGCTGCTGCTCCACCGGTCGCTGACAACTCCGGGAAGTTTTGTGGACCAGGCTCCTGTTTGCATCTAGACTCTGGTCAAGACTCAGTATGCAAAATGCGGCGTTTCAGAGGTAACCTTTGGTGGAGGAGTTGTGGGCAGTCAGCCGTGCATCGCTTGCGGCAGAGGAGTGCGAGCAGCCGAGGGCCGGGCCGTGCCAGCGCCTGTTACCGTGACAACAGGGATGGCGCCGGCTCGGGCCGCTCTGCCGGCATCCGCGCCCTCCTTCACCTGCTGTACGCAAAGTTAGGAGCTTCACAGAAATAAATAGGCAAGCATCAGGTTATAAATGAAGAACCCGGTGCAGAAGAGTGTTTTTCGTGAATTGGACTGCAGAGAAATGTTTAATAAACCATCTGTTTTAGGTCAAGAGCAAAAGAGGGATCAGTGCATTACGTGGGTATATCAGGATCTCTTTGTGCTCTAATGTTCTTTTATTAACAGGTTGTTTCAAAATCTTGTATGTTTAATAGACAACTAGAACACTGATTCTGATGTGATATTTTCAGGAGATAGCTTTATTACAGTTCAGAGTTACAGTAAAAGTGAATAAATGCAGCTCTTTCTGGACTGTAGATATATTGCAGCAATTCCCTTTCCATCTTAGTCCAGACCTTGGGTGTAATTATGTATCGTGTTTGCATGAGGATGTTTTGTAGTGGGGAGCAGGGTACGGGGTTGGTTTCTGTGAGGAGATGCTTCAGAGGAATTAACTGTTCCTGTATGCTTTAGGAACTTCTCATCAAACTTCTCACAGCATATCTGGAGGAGAGGGGTGGGAAGTGTTGCAGGACAGAAGGGAATTAACACTGATGTACCACCCAGCTGTATGTCTCCCTTAGAAATGGAAATAGAGTTAATTTTGCCATCAAAAAATTGTATTTCTGCATCAGTCAATGGATCAGGGAATGATAGAGAACCCTAGGTAGCAAAGAGGAAAATTATAGAATTAAATAAATAATCTCTTAATAAATGATGGTTGTCAATCCACTGACCTAAAACCACTCAACATTGCCATTTTCCATTTGACATATTGTTGTGGGTTGACCTGGGCCAGAAGCCAGGCACCCACCAAAGCCGCTCACTCACTTCCCTCCACAGCTGGACCGGGGAGAGAAAATTTAACAAAGGATTCATGGGTTGAGATAAGGACTGGGAGAGATCACTCATTAAATGCTATCATGGGCAGAACAGGCTCAACTTAGCTATATGAAGAGAATTTACTACACTAACAAAATCAGAAGAGGATAATGAGAAGTAAAATAAGCCCTTAAAACAGCTTCTCCCCACCTCTCCCTCCTTCCCAGCTCTACCCCCTCCCCCAGCAGTGCAAGGAGGCAGGGAATGGGGGTTATGGTCAGTTCATCACCCGAGACTTCTCCTGCTGCTCAGGGAGAGGAGTCATTCCCCTGCTGCACCGTGGGGTCCCTCCCATGGGAGACAGTTCTCCATGGAGCTCTCCAACGTGAGTCCATCTCACGAGTAACAGTTCTCTCAAAACTGCTGCAATGTGAGTCCATCCCATGGGCAAAGTCCTCCCTGGACTGCTGCAGTGTGGCTCACTCTTCCATGGTGTGCAGTCCTTCAAGGACAGGCTGCTCCAGCCTAGGAGCAGGGCCCCTCTCTCCACGGGCCCCCCATGAGGTCACAGCCTCCCCTCAGGCCTCCACCCGCTCCAGTGTGGGTCTCATCCACAGCTGCAGGTGGATCTCTGCATCCCTTTGGACCCCAATGGGCTGTGGGGGCACGGCTGCCTCACCACGGCCTGCAGAGGAATCTCAGCTCCGGTGCCTGGAGCACCTCCTTTCCCTCCTTCTCCACTGACCTTGGTGTCTGCAGAGTTGTTCCTCTCACATGTTCTCACTCTGCTCTTCTCTGGCCACAATTACAACTGCCAATATATCTTTTCAAAATGTCTTCCTAAATCTGTTATCACAGAGGCATTAGCACCATTTCTAATTGGCCCAGCCTTGGCCAGCAGCAATGTCCATCTTCAGATGGGGATGTCCATCCCCATCAGGGATTGCCTCTGCCGGACATGGTGGAAGCTTCCAGCAGCTTCTCACAGAAGCCACCTCTGTGGCCCCCCTGCTACCAAAAACCAGTACATCAGATACTCGGGGTTTGCTCAGCATAGAAGCTGATCAAGGATTACAGTATTTGCCCAAACCAGCATTTATTGCACCACAAGAGAGCATTGAAATTATTGGAAAAATCAGATGATAAATACAACTTTTTTTAATGACTATGTTTTTCAGCCCAACCCTAGCTGTTAATTCTTCCATTCTATACATTTTCACCTTTGCTGTCATCTGATAGTGCAATACTGGTTTAATTTCACATTTCAGTTAAAAAATGGCAGTGATACTTATTTGGCCCATCAGATCATACTAAGAAATCTACCCCACCACCTCTGGAAGTATTTTTTAATTAATTGGTTTTTAATAAATATCCACTGCCATAAAAAAAGGATGCATCCATAGCTAGCAGAACTTAAGTAGAAGTGTCAAAGATAATTGAGAGATGAGAAATTTTCTTCTATGATGACCCTTCAGCTTGCTATTCTGTGAGATGTATCGGACTCAATTGCTGGAAAAACTTCAATCTTGTTTGAGAGTAGAAGGTTCAGATACTGCATGAAGCCTCCTGACTGGTCCTTGTGTCTTGGGTGGGAGCAGCCACCTCTCACCCCTGTGACTGGAGGGGAGGGCAGGGGCTGGGCACAGCTCTCCAGATGCCTCCCCCTTCCCCAGCAGCCTCCTCATTGTACTCTCTGCCTCTGGGACTTTCTCAAAACACTGCCGAAGTTGTAACGTCAGCCAACCCAAACTATGATAACCTTTCCACAAAACCTCTCAGACTTTGATTAGTATCCATTCAGTTAGTGGCCAACAGTCTTGCTAAACCCCTCCTACAGTCTAAAGGAGACCTACCAGGACTGATCACCCTCAGTTTACCCCAGTATAATAATTTACCAACTGATAAAGTAAATTCACTAAAAATGTCATGTACAGGAACACTTGAATTACATGAAAGGCTTTCCCAGCTGTCACAGTGCCAGAAAGCAGAAAGGCTGTTGAGCATCAATAGACATGATTTGCAGGAGAGATGAATTGGAACTGTCTCTCCAAATTATTTCCCTGTGGAAAAAACCTCTTTTTGCAGCATTGAAATCTTTAAAGGCAAAAATATTCTTAGTTAATGAGAGCCAAAGGTCTGTCATTAACTAAAGGAAGAGGTTTCACACTCTGTCTCTGCAGCAGATGGTGGGGAGAAGGGATGGTGAGAGAGGGAGAGTGTCTGAAAGGGTTTGAGCAGGAAACCTGAGTGGTGGTTTTGTCAATGGCAGGTCCTGCCTGCAAGATGCTGAGAAGGAAATTGCTCTGCAAAATTACTCTTCTTGTGGAAATACCATTCTCTCCCCAGAGAGATTCCATTCCATTGAATGGAAATACCATTCAAGACACTTAAAAATTGTTTTTTCTTCTCCTTGGGAATGTATTTACACTTTCCAGCCAGTTCTAATTCTGTATTTTCCAGTTTATGAATGTAGAATTCACAGCAAACATTTAAAAATTGAACTAGCTTTAAGCAAAGATTCCTGCCAATCTCAAAGCAGAAGTGCAATGTATTGCACACAGGAAACAAGTTCAGAGTGCAGTTTACCTCGTTGTTCATTGATTAAAATTTCCAAAATTTCCACATTAATCACATATTGCAGTAATCCAGCACTGAAGTGACAGAAATCTCTCTTTTTGTTAATTGTAGTCAGTTCTAGAAATATATCTCTTCATAGAAACAGAAATTATATTGCTAGTTCCACCTTTTTTTCTTCAGATGTTCCTGCAGTTTAAAACAGATTGCAGTTAAAAGAAATCTTGGATTGAAAGTTGGGTTTTATCTTAAATAGAAGCTGTAATAGTTAAGACTCAGAAACTGAATGATCAAAGCCAGCTGTTTATTGTAAGGCTTTCTCTTTGACCTGCACCAAGGAGCCCTCTTTTCCGGAGTATAAGACCAGATTTCTCTGGCTGTGTGGTGAGTGTGCACATTTTTCAGCAGTTGTCTCATATGAAACAAGTGGCCTGGTCCTTTGCTGTATTCAAAGAAATAATGCAATAATGCAATTTTATTTTCTGATGAATACATTGGAAAATAAAATACCAGTCTGCTTCCCTAGACTGTCACAATGCCTTTTATGTGCTGTTAAGGAAAAATACAGGTTAAAAGTAAGTGAAAGAGGTAGATGAAGGAGTGGTGTTTTACCAATTAGCATGGGCAACTGGAGGCTGTGAGGCAAGACTTTACATTTTCAGATTTCCCTGAGCCCACTGAGCTCCTCTGCATTGCTATTTGCATAACTGAGCCTAACATTTTAAGCAGCTGATTAAAATGAAGCAATGTTGAGCCTCATTCCTCCTGGGAGATCAGGGATTCAGGCTAGCTGGTTCAGATGCATGCTAGCTACTGAAGAGAAAAATAACCAGCCCATTCTTTGTTGACTGACTGAAACATTTTGGTTGTGGGGTTTTTTACAGGTTTCCTAACAATGAATACAGCTGTGTTTCTGTCTCTGTACATTTTGTCTGGATATTGTCCTTATGTTGCAATTTTCATTTTTGTAAATTGCTAGCATTTCTCAAGTGGGCCATCAGAATTGTTTCAAGGACTTGCAGTACTAAAAGCATGAAAATCTGACATTTGTACAATGCTGATGCCTGAGTGCTTTCTGGATGCTTGCACTGTGTGTGGAAAAGATGGAAAAAATGCAATGGATTTATCTAGAAGATTGTTGATGGCTGATGGCATTAAGTTTTAATGTAGTTACTGCCTTCATTTTAGGGTGAACACTAAATGTGAGTGATGACTTCTTCACATGCACACAGATACCTCAAAGCCAAAGCCCTTCTGATCATAGACACACCGTGAACCAGTTAAGTCAGCAGTGTCCTTCTGTGTATTCATGAACTGTAAGGCTGGGAATGCCACCTGGCCATACAGCCCACTGGACTTTCCTGAGTTAACTCCCACAAGGAGCATACCTTTGGGACATTGAGACTGAATTTACAGCTTTCCAGTGGCTGACATTTTGCCTAAGCCTTTGTAAATTATCCCAGTAGTTAAACACTGTTAAAATAAGTGTGCAGTGTACTAACTGGAATGTTTAGCTTCAATTCCAGCTGTTGAACCTTGGTGAGCAAAACTGAAGAGTCATTTCAGCTCAAGTTTCATGTACCCCTAAATGCTTTTCATAAGGATTTTTATGTAGTCTGCCTGAATATTTTTGCTGCTCCTCAGTGTGATTAATTGAAATTATGCAATTTGCTCATCTTAAAATTACATGTGTGATTAGCTAGGTAATAATGATAGTAGTGCTTTCCATGTCTATGTTGGAAATCAGTCTAAATCATAATGAGAGATGTTTTACTACCACATCCCAAAGGAGAAGGAAAGCCCAGGTAAAGGAGAGGGAAAGAACATGTGAACACCTACAGCTCTAAGCCCCTGGTCAGAGCAGGGTGGGTACCACTGTGGGAAGGATGACTGAGAGAGGCTCAGCAGCCTGCTGCTTGTTTTCCATCTCACACAGTGCTGTCCTGTAAGGAGAACTTCTTTCTTGGCATTTTAAGGACAGGTACAGACAGGAAGTGAGCCAAAAGCCAGCACTTTTGGAAAACAGGCTGATATGCCATAATTTGGACCCATGATATAAGGTATTGTGCACAGAGTGTATAATTTTTATCGTGCATTTTTCATGGGCTTTACTGAAACACAGCCTGCATATTTGCATGTGGAAAAGCAAATAACCCCACTCTCTATCCTTCTAAAATCCAGTGCTATGAAAAGCACTTCAGAGCTTTCCTGTTTGTGTGTTAGTTTTTCAGTTTGGAGGAAGGAGTGATCTGTTTCTGGCACATCATGTGGCACTGGTTAGTTACTTAATCCATTCTGTGTCATTATTTTCCCAGGGAAAAGATGTACTCAGCTTTCAAGGTCTTTCAAAATGTTGCTGATGCTTATTCCACAATACAGTGAAAATTTAGTTCTTCTATCTTGTTTCAGTTGTCAAAACTTGTACCATCGTGCATTAAACGCAGTTGTCTTTCTGCTGTTAAGTCCTCGCCTAGCACCATGATTACAATTCTCTCAAATTTACCTTTTGTATCTTCCCTTGATGGTCAGGCCAGTTCCCTTTAATTCATCTTCTGGAGTCTATTTGCCATGTAGAATCCTTTGTCTGGAGCTTTGAAAGGATCACACATTTGTTAAAGAGTGTTGCAGCACATTTTTCCTATTTGGAATAAAAATAAATTTTATATTGACCTTTTTTTCACAGACATGGTTACAACACTTAAATTTGTTTACAAGATAACTATACTGTGATTCTGTATCACAATTTGAAATTGAAATATACCAATATGCAAAGATTTAGCATCTGTATGTACTTGTGAAGTTAGGCCATGCAAGTGACATCAAGGTTTGCAGCTTGAGAGGTTGGTTGTGCTTTAGGGTGAGCTCACTTCAAATAAGCATCCCCCTGTAAGTAGGGAGGAAGGCACAGAGCTGCTGGCTGCCTCCCCATACCTGCGGTGTGCCTGGGCATGGCTCAGCCCTGTCTGCCTGGAGACAGCTTTGGAGAGACCTCCAAAATGTGTGGAAAGTGCAAATATGTTTGTTGTATTTTGCTTCACTGTCTAAAATTCACATCACGTTGGAGTTCAGAGAAATCATTCTGGATTCTCTGAATGTCTGGGCAGCAAATTTATTGCATTATTGAACTTCCTGATACAAAACATTGTTTCTGATAATACTTTCCTGCTGCAGCAGGTCATCCCTCAGTAAATCTGGATCCTTCATCCTAGCTCACAAACCCACCCTCTGCTATGCCTGGAAGTTTCTAAATTCTTTCTTGTTAGGCAAAAGAACTATTGCATATTTCCTGAGCATCTGGCCTGATCCCTGAGGCTACTGCTTTGGAGGAAATGACTTAAACCTGACTTTTGTCACAGCCTCCACTCCATTCATTTTTTATCAGATCCATGCTATGTCTTATTTTTGCAGCAGAAGCTCGTACCAGCCCTCAGGCCTGCAGATGCATGGCTTTCCCAAAAATGTATAGTTTCAAATCAGGAAAACAGCTGGAGAAAACAGATATTTCAGTGCTTTCTATACTTATTATCAATCTGTAGCATTAAATGCAAGAAACTCAGTGATGATTGCAAACACGTATTTCCTCTGGAAGCACCTGTATGTGGTGATAACACTTTCCATTTATCTTCACTATGAGTTTTCTCAGAGTCCATCTTTACAGTGCAGCATCTTTTTAGGCAAGCATTTTCTAAACCAGCATCTTATGTGTTATGCATGAGATAACAGTCATGATAAATAAAAAAGGGTGTTGCTGAACTAGAAGATTGAACCCTACTGGTTTGTTCATAGTCTGTTCCAAAGGTATAAATTTAGCACACTAATCAACAGCTACCTGCTTTAAACAAATGTACACTTATTATTCCACAACAGAAGACGTGAAAACACAGGGTCTCAGGCATACTGGGTCAGATCTAGAGCATGTTTGGGTCAGAATTCATGTCCTGTTTTGGTCACTACCCAGTGCTTTAAAATGAAGTGGGAGAATACCGTGGCAAACGCACATGGAATCATTTTCTCCACAAATAGTTGATTGCTTTGGCTAAGATTAACTTTGTCTCCTTACTACAAGGATTCATACCCTGCCCCAACTTCTTGACAGCATTAGCTACTGCAGCACTGCTGATTTTCTTAGTCACAGAAATATTCAGGTCATCTTGAACCTTACTAAGACTTACTTTTTTGATGGAGTCTGTGCAGGACATCCAAGCAGATTTACCTATGTGTTATTTGTGGTTTGAGAAGTTTCCTGTGGTCCTGATATTTAAGAACTACAAAATTGTCCCCCCAAGATCTCTTTTCTGTCTCTCTGTGCCAGCTGTCAATCCATGACACTACTTTGCTTTTCAGACCAGTTTTACTTTCACAAACTGAATTAATTATGTGATTTCCCCCCTTTTCACATCATCTTAATACAAAGGCAATACAAATATCTTCATACAAAAATCTGGTTAGAAAGAGTTAAGAGTAAAAATTTCCTCTTCTCTTTATGAGATACTGTCGTTAATAATAATTTGAATTCTTAGGTGTAACCAGGCTGTATGAAGAACTAGAGCAGCATGTATGCAATGTTTATCCTCGGTTTTGTTATCATTAGTGTTGTCATTATAACAAAAGAAACCAGAAAAAATAAGAAATACAGGTCTAGTGTCTTAAATTTTCATTCCGTATTTTAAATTTTCATTGACTTCTCTGTGATGAACACCCTATTTACTAAAATGATTCTTTTCAAAGCTTTCTTAGACAGCTCCCCTCCCATGTAAATGTGGAGGGGGCTTTAGAGCTACATGATTTAAGGATTTTGAATGGACATAAGCTTGCAAGTCTGTGAGCAATTTTGCAGACTGCAATTTTAAATATCAGTCTCCTAAACTATGGAATTGGGATGATGCTGTCTGAAGATTTATGAAAACTCATTCAAAATTTAAAAATTATTGGGCTTGTTTTGTTTTCTTGGAGAGCACACCAATTTAAGCTGCTTTCAGCTGCTTGTTCTGATTCCTGTGCTACCTCCCAAGTTGTGCCAGTCTGACTGCTTGCGTCATCGGGGGAAGAATAAAGTCTAGGATTGATTTCAGTTTAAAATAACCCTTTTTTTCCCTGATGCTACTGAAAAAAGCATTTGTCAAACTCCAGCCTAAAGGATTTTTATTGGCCTGGTAAGAAAGGCAATATCGTGCCTGTGCAGCCCAGCAAGCGAAGAGGAAGGTGGTGGTAAATGTTGCCATGGGAGGACAAGTTCTTTTAGGCACACTTTGTGCTGGAAAGGTGGACTTGGATTTGCGAGTGATGGGGCTGCTGCATGGGTATTCTCCCTGTGGCCACTGAGAGAACTCGTGTGTGCTTGTTACAAATAAACCTGATTACATGCAATGGAATACCTGCCACTTGTCACCCATTCCTCCCCATAGAGGGGAGGCCTGGCAGCCCCCCAAACCCCGACCAGCCATTCCTGAGGGAAGGTTCACCATAACATTCGCGGGCATTTAACAATCATCCAGAAACTCAGGTTTTGGGAACAGAGCCATGAGAATATTGTAGCCTTGCCGTTTTATTTGAAAGTAAAATATATGTATTTGACAGAGCACTGAGATGGGATCTGCTGGTTTCCCTGGCCTAAAGAGGCCCACAGCCTTTTAGCAGGGGTGCCGTGAAAGAAAAGATGACAATGAAAACAACATTATTGAACCCATTTATTTAAATGTCTACAGTGATTTAACAACACTGATGTAAATTGAAGCTCTAGAGTGAAAGACCAAGCAGATTATTTGCCAAACCCCTGCTGTGAGGATGGCATAAATATCTCAACAGTTTGCTTGTTTTAAACCACGCTGAGGCATGACCCTTAGTATTGCCGTCCTGCTGGCTTGTAAATTCCAGATAGTACATATGAGAGTTAACTCTTCCTTTTTGTGTACTGCAGCAAATCCTAAATACCAATGCAAAAATATTTGCTATTTTAAAAGCAACCATGTGTTCCTAATCCTTTTTTAACATTATTTCTGTTTTGCAATTATCATTTTGTGTTATGTATCTAGTTTATAAATTGGTGTTGCTTTATGAATTGCCAAAACAAATCTCGTGCTCTTAACTCTACTGCTTATGCATTCTCACTGTAATTTCTGCTTGGTGCTCTTATATAAAGAGCAAGTCACAGAAGTCTTTAAACTGTTGTCCACTCTCTAAATCATCTATTTGCCAATGAAAATGAATTCTAAAATAGTTTCTTAACTTCAGAATAGCAAACATGCTACAGGATAAAATAAAAAATCTTTTTGCCTAGTATAGGTGACCACCATATAAAAATACAGAAATGATAGTGGAAGGCTCAAATACGGATACCTGGTTTATTTCTGACAAATATTGCAAAAAAAAGTCACACCCCTGCAATGCAGGATGCAGCAAGCACGCTCAAGCTGCAAACTAACAGAGACAAAAAATGAACCAGATATACTATTTTCAGGATTGAGATTTTCCATCAGCCTCTGGAAATAGATTCATGAAAGAAAAAATGTTCTATGCAAGACCAAAAGATGCAACACAATCTGATAAACGGACAATTGTACTTAATAACAAAATGGGTTTTTAGCTGACAGCTGTTTCACCAGACAATTTAGTCAGAGGCCAGATGGCCAGAGAGACACATGGTGGAAAGTAATTTCATAGGATGACTCCATAGAAGGAAAAACTCATAATTTGTATGTTTGAAATGTCAAAGACTCAGTTAATGCAATTAGTGTGTAATTCCTAGTGCAGTTTGGCTGTTGAAAGCTGTGCTCAAGCTTGCTCTTGGAGCTCCACGGTAAGGTGAAGCAGTGGACTCCTGGCTGGGAGCTCTGACTCACACATGGCTCATTGCCTCTCCATCTCCCTTCCTGGCAATTGGCTTTGTCTGTGATATCAGTCTGTGCCGCTTACTGCTCTGCACCAAGTCATTTTTTTGCCTCTCCGCTGGCACTGTGGAATGATAGGAAGAGGTAAGACATAAATAGGTGTGGAATTTTGGAAGATGCAGGAGAGGTAAAGTTTACTGTTGTCTTACTGAAGTTGCATCTAAACTTAGGAGAACATTAGTTTTTCTATCTAGCAGAAAAGGCAGTTTCCAAAGACAGAAGTATTTTTTAAAAAATAAATGATAATACAGTATTTTCAAGCCTCAGCTCAATTTTTTTCTATCAAAAACTACATGACACCATTATTAGTTACCACCACTACAAGTTAAAGTGTCTTTGGAAAACTCTGCCTCCATCTTCTGACTGCTCAGGGACATGCAGTGACGAGTTTGTACTTAGACTTCTTAACTCACAGAATCATAGAATGGCTTGAGTTGGAAGAGATCTTAAAGACCTTTTATTTCATAAATCTTTATATATTTTCTAGACAAAGGCTTTGAATATTTGGTTGAAGCTTTATTGAATTCAGTCATTGCCTTTGCTAGCTAATACTGACAAATGTTACCTTCTACTGACAAATCATCTTTTCTTACAGATTTCTGAAAAATAATTCAGGACTTTGCTTCCTTTTTAATACCCTTAACACAGGACTTGAATTCCTACCAGGTTAATGGCAGAAGGTTTTGATGGTACAATGTCACTTCAAATAGCAGTGGTTTGCCATTGGTTTTCCACATACTTTTTTCTCACTTAGTGTCTGTGACTCCTTAATTGTTCTAGGTTTGATACGTGCATTACTGGTTAGTAAATTTGCCTTCTTTGTTTCTCTTTTAACATAAAGCTCTTCATAAATAAGCTTTGACAAAAACCAAATTGAGAGCAACAGTCATGCATCCCACTTACTCCTTGTATTTGGATTTCAGA
The DNA here is from genome assembly GCA_013397115.1 of Edolisoma coerulescens. Classification (NCBI taxonomy): domain Eukaryota; kingdom Metazoa; phylum Chordata; class Aves; order Passeriformes; family Campephagidae; genus Edolisoma; species Edolisoma coerulescens. The sequence goes on along the minus strand of VWZW01004700.1, from coordinate 915,783 downwards.
CCCAGTGCTGCAACCAGATGTTGAGTGCTCTGCACTCACCATAAATGAAAACCGATTTTTGTTAATGCAGTAAGATGAGAAAATCCATTTATGCTGTCCAATATAATGTTGTACAATGCATGTGTATCGACATATCTAGAGCAGAAAGCAAATTACTCATTTATTTGATTGCTGATAGACAAAACAGCATGAAATACATTTTTGCTAAATTTCTCAACTTCAAATGAAAAAATATTCAAGGCAAGGCCATGAAGAGAGCAACCTTTCCATCCATATTGGTCTCATCTGTCATGCTCACATCTAACTGCTTCATTTCCCAGAACAAGAACAGATTTAAGGGAACGTTCTCTGGGTCTTAAGTTCAACTCTCGGTCATGCAAGGAGCTGTGTGTGTAGAGAAGCCAATGGAGACCTGCAGGTGACAAAAATCTAGTGTTATGCTGCACTCATTGACTGTTTTTCCAAGTTTTCTGAGCCAATGTTTCACAGAGCAGTGGACCATAGGAAAAAGGCCAAATGATGTCAAGTGTAGGATGAAGATGACACAGGGAGTCAGAGTGCTCACACTGTGCAACTGTACCACACCTTGCATCACTGACATGATCACAAAATGTGGCAAAATAGAAGGACGCCAGAGGCAGATGCAAATTACTCCTCAGTATTAATTGCCCAATTCCATGTGTCCTTACTAGGTCCTCTGGAGGATGGGAAATTGGCTCACACAGGTGTATCTACAGCATCAGGCACAGCTGGAATGCTGAACGCTGAGAAGAGGAACAGCTGTGGCTCTCAGTGTGCAAACCCCATGGTCCACAGCATGGGAGCTGCAACACAGAGACAGAATGGCTTCAGGACCACAGAGGTATGAGTATAATTATGTTCCCTAATGCCCAGCACTAGCTTCAACCAGGTCTAAGTTACTTTTGTGACAGCCTTTCTTTTTGCAGTTGAACTGTATTTAATGTCTTGAGATACGAGAAAATGGTGCCAGGCTGCATTTCAGCCGTGGCATGACTGAGCTGAGCACCTCTGAGAATGCTTCATGCCTGAATGGCCACAGAATTGATGTTTTATTTGTCAATCAGAGTAACACACACACACTCGCTACAGGAAAGAAAGGCCTCATGCTCATTTCTTTCCAACACAGTCCAGCTGTGGCATGTATTGTGCAAACTATTTAGCTTAATTATCTGAAAGGGAACATGTTTTCCCTTGATTGCTGTTCTGCTTAAAATACGTGCACTGCATGAACCCTGGTTCATTCAAAGCTGGACATGAAGCTTGAAAAAGTCAATGGGTGTCTTTCAATAACTTCAGTAGGCTTTGGATCAGATTCTCTCCCCTTTCTCCCTCACTTATGTGTTGTGTACATTGTATACATTGTAAGAACAAGGCTTTGGAGCTACACCAAAGACCAGCCTTCTCCTCTCACAGCTGCCTGCCCACCTACCTGCCTCTTACAGGTTTCCACTTGCTGCCCTGTTTGTGTAGCAGCTGCTGAGCCGCTGCAGATTAAAGAAAGTCAAAACCTATGGCTGGTTTACTGCTTCCTTGGTTTCTCATATGAGAAGGTATTAGGTAAAAATTTGAGGAAGGGAGACTTCCTTGTTTTCTGGGTTATCTGTAGATGTAGCAGATAAGGTCCTTTACATGGTCTTTGGCATTTCTCAGGGGGAATCTCAATTTCTACTTTGAGAAGGGCTTGCCATGCTGTTGCTGCTGCTTCCCCTACTTTTTCAGGAGAGTCTCCTCTTATTACAATATCTAATTTCATGTCTGGGGAGAGTGAGACTGTAAAAGTTTGGCAAACACAGAATGTGCAGTCATGGGCGAATGTTTACATTCCTGTGGGAATCTGTTAAAGGTACACTGCACTCCCTTCCAGGTGAGAATGAATTTAGCCTTGAGGTGTTCCTAGAGCAGAATCATAAATAGCATATCTTTTACATCTGGGGTTGCCATCCGTGAATAGGATGCTCCCTGAATTTGCATTACCAGTTCCACAAAATTTGGCACAGCAATAGTTAAAGGTGCAATATTGGCATTCGGTCTCCTGCAGACAACGGTGAGTGGCCACTGTCCCCTTGGCTTTTTCACCATTCTCCAGGGGATACAATTGGTTTTCTTATCCGTACAATGCTGGCTGGATTGGCAGCCCTCTTAAGCATCATTTCTACCTTTTCTTCCAATTTTTGCTTTATCTCCTTTTCTTTCTGTAACTGTTTCTGCAGCTGCTCAGTTTCCCAAGATAGTAACAATTCAGTTGTTTTCATGCCCTCAATTTCCTCTCTCAGATATTGTTTCACTCTACTATGTTTTTTTCCTAATTAATTTCTCCAATAATTGTCTTTCCTTATTCTCTACTGAAGCGAGTAGAATCTTAAAATTATCTTTCTCAGTTATAAGTTTGTTTTTAGGTTCCAGATCTTTCTTTTATTTCCCTCTCAAAAGCCAGTGATGACTTTAATAGTCCATTTTCTGATTTCAAAGCAGCATGTTCTATATATTATATATTTAAGGAGAGAAGGGAGTCTTTGATTTCCTTTTGCATGCAAGATAAGTGAGCCTCCAATACTGCACAAAAAATTGCTTTGTCTTTTCAGAATTTTTGGGCCCATTCCTTGCCTGCCTGGGAAGGAGCACATTTGTACTTCTATACCTGTTTATCCATGGCAGTCCTGCTGACTACACCAATTCCTCTATCACGTAAAAGGGATAGGGAGGCCCCCCCCTTGCTTTCCGCCTTGCCTGCAGATGTAGCAGGTCTGGGGGCCTTCCCTTACTTACTCAGTATTATCTGCCTGTCCGAGATCCTGGGAGAGCTTCACAGACAATATTTTAGAGCCACCAGTGTGGCACTCTAGGTCTGGTGAGGTGCCAGAGGTGCGGTGTGGCGGTGCAGGAAGTCTGGTCACAACCGCAATCCCTGATGCAAAACTGGCACGCACTGTGCTGTGAGTCTGAGCAAATTCAGTGAGGCCCCACATGCACAAATAGTGCAATTTCCTGCTTGTTGGACAGAGTAAGGTCCACAAACTGCTGTTGATAAATGCACTGCTATCAAAAAGCAAAAGCAATAGATAGGGAGGCGAATAAAGCTTACCTGACAGGCATCCCCATGGGGGAGAAGACAGTACAGCCTGTTGACCATCCCAGAACACAAAGGTAGAGTCTCCTCTGACCTACCTCCCCTCTTAAGTCATATTTATATTGTTTTCTTTGAGAATGGGAAGAAAAAGTTTCAGTTGATGTAATTTCACACTTAAATGGAGTTTGAAGGACTTTATATACATGAAAAGCATTTACTGGTTTTACTTCATTAGCATATGAAAAGAAATACGTATTTTCAAGCTAAAGAAAATTTCAGCTTTTGGTCACCATTTGGGTCATTCCCTCAGCTTAATTCCTGTTAGCTGCATTGTTTTAAACAGAGAATGACTGCAACACCTCTGTGCAATTCCATCCTTTGTTTCTTGCCTCTCTCATGCATAAAACAAGCTCCCCTGGTGCCCCTGCTCCTCAGGCATGCACACAGTTTGTTTCTGCTGAATTACTGCCAATGTGGGCACTCCTCCTCGCTGAGCTTTGTCTTTTGACAGCTTTCCACAGAAAGTGCCTCAGCACAGCACGTGGCAGAACTGCTACACCCACCCCATAAGAAGTTGTCTCATCTTGGGAGTCACATCCTTAAACCAAGGGGTCCAAGAAAATGAAAAAGGGAATTTGGGTTGACCTTCACCTTGCATTTGCTAACACAGAACACATGAGTATATGCCCATTTATTTTATACCTCCATTGTATTATTATCTTCTGTATTGCTCTAGTACAACGATATTCCCAGGTGCTGTATCTTTTCAGGAGATACTGCACCTCCAGGTGGACAGGGATACATTCCATGGCAGCACGACATCTAGAGCCATGGGTTTTCTGTAAATGAAAAACCCAAATGCTTGTCATAGCCATTACCCCACAGAGAAAAAGTAATTGGTGAGGTTGGATATGGTCGAACAGAACAATATAATTATTAATCCAATTTGAAAAAGACTTGGCCACAATTGAGAATTCCAGTGTGTACTTGTCCTACTGTTCGAGAAAATTGTCCAATTTTGTAATTGAATGGAAAATTACGTCTGTACTGCTCTTAGTAGGAAGTATGGGCAAATTCCCACAACATATTAATAACGTGAGTGTTGACTGTAATGGTACTACCCAGTGGAGTGTGCGTTCCTGCCCTGAGGCCCTATGACTTTGAAGATATCCTCCTGCATTTTCTAGCTGAGATACATTCAGTAACATGTATCTGTGCTGTTGCAGCTCAGTGCAAAGAAAATTTCTGATGATAAGTAAAGCATTTACATTATTCTCCACATCTAATGCAGGTACATAAGAAAGGAAGTTAAGTTGTCTAAACTTCTTACAGTCAAAAAAGAAATATATATTCCTAGAAAGAAAGTGTAGTATTGAATTTAGGCTCCACCTCTGGTTTGCCATTCTGCATCTCTGTTTCTCCACTGGCTGTTTAGGGAAACACAAGATGAGCAGATAATGTGAACACCCTAAGTTTAGATGCCTCGAGTTGAAAAGGTGATTATCCCCTGCAATTCAAAAGGTACCCATTTTATTCACCTGAACATTCACATTGACTAAAGTTTTTCTCTTATCTCAACGTGCTGTAGAATACAATGCAATGCAGCACATGGTGCTCTCGGGAGACTTGGGTTGTGCCATCGGCATGGGGGCTAGCAGGGGGTAAATCCCATCACCTCTCTGTTTTTCACTTTCTCCTGCATCAAGCTTTAAAGCAGCCATCTGCCTTATCCCTTGATACTTGGTTATGTGACAGGGTACAACTTGTGGTGTCAAAAGGGAAAAGGTTTCATACAGACTGTACCTGGGAAACTTTAGTATCCTCTCATGACAGTAATGTCAAAACAACCTAGAAGTAAAAGATGATGATGGTGATGATGATGAAAAGGTGGTAATGAAGAAAGGAGTGCTAATGCCAGGGAAGGTAACAGGATAGTCAGGCACCCCCCCCCAAAAAAAAGGTGGTACCCAGATTATGTCCCTAACTGACAGTAACCTGATTTGATTCTCATGATAGTCTTTGACAAGTCCTTGCATGACCAGTAGCATGACCAGTAGCACTGGGGGAGCAGACAGCAAAGGAGCAGGTGTATTCAGGCTACAGAAATGTGAAATAATACACAGTGGCAAATTAACTCCAGGTGTTGCTCTGCGATATATATGTACCTTCCACTCATGTCAGTGGAACTTTATCAGACATTATTTTACCTGGCACTCTTACCATGTAAATAATGCCTAATTTACCTGGCATTCCTTACACTGAGAAACAGACTCATGGAACACTGGCAATGCAATAATCAAACCCACCTAACTCAGCTGTGTGTCTCTATCAGCCCAGATCTGGGTGCACTTCGTTAGACCTATCCAGTTTACTGTGCATTATAGTGCGTTGCTCATGGCAACAAGCAGACAGTCTGGGAGATGGAAAAGTATAAATTTAGATTAGGGATGCACTTGCATGCTTCAGACAGACTGACATTTTTGAATATTGAAAATAACCTGATGAAGCTCTGAAAGGTATATATTGTGCTTGGGTCTTGTACGCAGGCAGAAGTAAGTGTTACTTTAAAACTATATTTTCACATCAGAAACATAAAATCAAGTACAGAAAGTTCTGTCTCAGGCTAGTCATGCACTACTCACAGTGACATCAAAAGGAACCTCTAATTTTCACTTCTGGATTGAAACCAGATTTATTTGCCCTGCTTTTAGAGTACACACATGCAGACATGATATTTATAGCCAAGAAGGTTGATCCGAAGCCTACTGACATCCACTGCCTTTGTAGCAGGTATAAAAGCTTGTGTCCACGCTGAATGAGGAAGTTGCTCTGCATCACAGTGCTGTGTGAAGGATGCTGGAGACATTCTGTTTAATAAGTAGAACTGTTTTTGTAAATTAGGGGGTAATCATCAACGACTCTTTCTGTTGTCATTGTGGAACTCACTGTACTGTTTAAAACTCTCACAGAGTAAATGGGACACACAGAAAAAGCCCACACAAGAAGTCGCCATTAATGTTACAAAAGGCATCAGACAAAGTGACAGAAGAAAAACAAAGAGTTGTGCCAATTAACGAAGAAAATTGCAGGTGAGGATGGATTTAACAATGCTTCACTGCACTTTAAATGTCAGTCTCTGAAGACATGAAGATCTCCAGGTGTTCCAGGCTGAATACAGCAGGCAGCTGCTGCTGAGTGCCTCCAGAAGCAGGTCTTGTGGAAACCAGCTGCAAACACTGTAGGATCTTCAGACGTCATTTGTCTAAAGCAGTGGCACTACACAGACGTACACAGAAATTAATGATGTTTGTTTTTTTACTAACTTCTACATTATCTCTTGTGTATGTCCTGTTCCACATTGCTATTAAGATGAGGCTGGATAATAAGGGGTACAGCTCATTGCAATTAAAAGCAGGAAAGGAACAAATGAATCTGCATTTTTAGTCATAAAGGGTTTTGAGTGTGCACATTCAGACCCACAGAGTTCATTAAAAGCACTCATGTTTTTTAAAACTCAGACCCAGACATCTCAAGAAAGTAAGACTAAAGTCTAGTCTTCCACTAAATCTCTTTTCAACGATATATATATTATTATATATAGTTAAGTCATACAGTAACCTTTTTATATATTAAATTTTCAATTACTTAGTTTTAATTTGTTGTTTGTATTGACATAATTTTGGTTTTAAAAACAGTAACTTTCATATTGATCAGCCTTACTTGAAGGTCTTAGTCTTAGCTGGTAAGTAGAGTTATGACTACTTGGTTATTTTATACATGCCCCTTTAATTATGTTGAAGCCCAGGCTGAGTTGGAAAAAAGTTACCATTAACATTACATGAAAATAACCACAATTTTTAAAGCCATATTCTAATATCTGTTTAAAAAATTAACTTTCTTTGATAAGATATAATTAATTCACTGTGCAGAACTTATTTAATACATTGTGAGCATTCTGTATCACAGTACTCCATGATCATCATAAATATATATCTAAAAGGAATATAAATGTTCAGTGTAGTAAAGTCTAGGAATTAATTCAACATATTACTTCTTAATATGGAAGTAAAAATTCATATTCTCTGTGAGTTTGCAAGTTTATGAAGATAAAAGTGGTAAATTTATTTGCCTTCCCCATCAGACATATATGTATATATAAGTATCCTTAGAGGGCCATTTAAAATAACTATTCAAAAGTTGTTCATAACAAACAGATGGCATTTGGAAAAAAAAAAATCCATGTATGAATAGTAAAAAGTCCTTTTTACAAACAAGCAAGCAAGTATAAATAGGATTGTGAACTGAACCCCAGTTTATTCCATATTAGGATAATTTTAATAGCTCGCTGCTTAGGTGTGTGAGTTACTTGCCTTGTTGTACAACAAGTCTATGCAATAGGAATTGTTTATTAATTACTCCAACAAAAAGGCAAACTGGAATCCAGACTTAGAGCCAGACTTTTGCATACCATAGCATATTCTAAAAGGATTTACTGGCAGAGAGAGTGCAGTATAGACTTGTATGATACAAGAAAACTACAGAAAGTGAATAGTGATCCTGATGCGTTAAAGAGTAAACAGGATTTTGAAGGAAGGTAAAAGGGAAGGTTTGCTGCCTAAGAAGCTGTTTCAGAGATTGTTGCCTTGGGTGGATACCACATTAGAGTGAGTAGATGCTAGAACAAAGGAGTCCTGGCAGTGAGATTATTTATTATCCAATAAATTATTTAGTGATGATGTGCTGACCAGATGCGTCACATGGCTTGGGTCACACCACAGAAGGAAGCCCGTGAGCTGCGTGGCACTTAGGCATGAAGCAGCCCTGGCTCATGCCAGCAGCCATCAGAGAGGCAGCCCTTTAGTCTTGTATTCCAAGCATGAGATGTGACGAAATGGTTTGCAGGAGATGGGCTCGGTACAATTAAATGGGCAAGAGCACAGACCTTGCTCGTGCTGACCACATCCCCCATCAGGGCAGCAGCTGCAGAGTGGTGAATGCTGCCTGCCCTGGACTGCTCATGATAACGTTCCTGAGCTACTCCAAGATCCCATAAACCCGTTCATATCCTGAAACTTATGACATTTGAAGATTGATCCAGCTTCTGTGGTACAAGCCATGTTTAGTAACAAGCAATTTTATACACACTCCTCATGTAATACATTACTGTTCTTATTCATTAGGCAGTAGCTGAAAAGAAATTACATTATGTCCTAGGCTTCTTAGTGTTTGATGTGCAAACTTCCAATGACCTTAATAAAACTAAGAGCATGTTGTGGAGATGTGGATCTTGCCTCTGTACACAGATTGGGACATACTTATGTTTACTTTCTTTCTCCTAGAGATAACCACCAGTAGAAACAACCAATTTATTCATAAAATAATATACCAGTCTGTATAATTAGGGTGACAGAATCTACTCTCTACCACTTTAGACAATTTAAAGTCCTAAAAATAGATTCCTGTGCTGGTTTTAGTGGAAGAAGCAAGCCCAAAGAATCACCGGGACATCTTCACTCCAGGTGGCCTTGGGAGTGAGGAGTCTTACTTACAGCGTCTGTTCTTTGAGCATGATCTTTCAAATATAAATGGCTCAAAGGCATAAAATAAAATAACCACGTTAAAATGCATGGACTTTCAGATAAAGGACCTACAGGCATCTCTGTCTTCTTATATGCCAGGATTTTTGAAATTTAATTTTCCCCAAAAAGACATTATCACCAAATAATATGTTTGATGTCCCTTGGCTGCACATGAGGATTTCTACAAGTACATTGAAACAACACACTTTCTGCTGGAATGATTTGCCAACAGATGGTGAGTTCTTATGATTTATCGAAGTTCAGGTTTTAAACAGAAAGGAACTTTGTCATGTTTCCATAATTCCAACACAATGTATACATAGGATTTTCCTCTTATACCTCTTCTTCCACTGTGTGAGAAATGGAATCACTCAAAAGAAAGAGGATATTTTCTAAAGAAGGGAGAGGACTTACAGTTACCAATTCATCATGAGGCAAATTAATCTTCTCAAAGACTCAGTAAAGCTTTGTCTTGCACTATTCCTTCATCTTCTTCCTTATGATTCCTTAATATATTTCATCATCTCAGCACTACTGTAGGACATTTACTGGAAGACACACAATTTTACTGTGTGACTGAAATGATTTTATACTGACATAAATAGGAAACTATAATTGTTGTGTAAGCAATATATGAGTACTGCGTTAAACATGCATTCTTGTTAATTAAATGACTGAGATTTAATAAGAAACAGGACACAGGTATTTTTTATCTTCCTAGTATGTTCATATACATAGATATTCATTTGTGCATGTCTCTGCATGTGTACATTGTAATGTCTTTAGTGTGTACTTCTGCAGTTCAGGTACATTTTTTTGAGAACCTTTAATTTCTGTTTGTAATTCTGATACCCAAATGTAAAATATTTTAATGTTTGAACTGAAATCTGTTTTACATGCCTTATGAAAAGAATGAGCTATATAACTTGTGCATAGAACTGGTATTTGAAAAAGCAGGCTTAGTTTTATTTGCAAATACATCTAAATTCAAACTAGACTAACGGGAACATTTTTGTACTCTCATTTTAGCTGCAAATCAATGAAGATTGACCTTAAACTTGAAAATGAAAATAAAGAGAATTTTTAAAGTGTCTGTTTATTACTCCATGTATTTCACATTCCTGTGTTTGTGGTTGGTTTAGCTTTTAAAGCTGAGATCAAAGAGTGCAAAGGTATAATGATTGGTTCCCACCTCTGCTATTCATGGAATCAGAGTATTTCTGTATCTGATGTCCTCAGGTTGTGGCTCATGAACTGTTTGGTCATACGAAAGAAGGTAAAATACATATATTCCCCGTAAGAAATCGGTATATTTGCCAAAGAGAGATTATGAGGTCAAAATACAATTGTACCTCTGTAATTATAAATGGGAGAGTTTGTGGTTGCTGTCATGCCTAAAGTGGAAGACACTGGGAATCTGAGACACTTTATCTAGTAAGAGGCCATGTGGCAACTATGAGGCAACTAGAATACATAGCTTAAAAAATGCTCTTATTCCTGCCTGAACTGGAGAGCACGGGGTGGAAAAGTAGCTGTAGTGTTGTTTGACCTCTGCCATAGAAATAAACTCTTAAGTTTTACAGGTGGCACTTTTTATTTTTTCCAAAATGGCACTAAATTTTCATTATATTTTTCCTTAGTACCAGGAAGGCTCTTGCTGAAATATCATCCCCATCCTAATTGTCTGTGCCCCGGGTGTTGCCTGACAAGTAGCTTGTTCTCTTTGATTCCTGCCCAGGATGCTGACACAGCAACTGGTTTGTTTCCTGTGGAAAAGGAAGAATAGTATCTGTCTCGGTTTGAAAGACAGGTGTCTGCTAAGGAAGGCAGGAGCCTCCCTTGGAATGGAGAATGAAACCCCCTTTCCCTCCGAATTATTATAATTTTGGAATTAAGGGCTTTCAGGCAAAGATATGAGGAATAGGAATAACAGTTCTTTACTAATATATATATATATGTAAACAACAAGGCAACCAACAACAATAACTGTGGCAGTAACAACAGAACAGAACCAGTCACTCAGTGCCAGCCTCTCTCGGCCGCAGGCACCTTCCCCTTCCGCGCAGTGACGGTCACAGCAGGCAGGGGTG
>VWZW01004700.1:854349-905015 GCA_013397115.1 Edolisoma coerulescens | reverse complement strand
CCGCGCCAGGCTCCGCACCCCACCTCGAGTAAAAAAAAAAAAAGAGGCCACTCACAGACCCTCCCTTCCTGTGGCCAGGTCCTTTTGTCTCTCTTAAGTACTCAGTGATTTGTCTCCTAGCTGCCAATATGGGAAAAATTTTTTAAGAGAAAAGGAAAACAAAAGGGTAACTCCTAAAACCCAAACAGTATCAAAGGCTTTCAGATGTTCCAAAGAGAAAAAGGATTTAGGGACACAAGGAAGCCATAGTCCAGCAGTCAGGCGTGTAACAGCCCATGGGAACCCTACAAACAGGATGCTTCAAAATCTGGGATCAGACAGTGCCTTGCAAGTGGAGCCCTTGTTGGTGCAAGAAGCGACTGAGGAGGGGTCTCGTTGCAAGAGAAGCCCTCAAAGCTTAAATTTAATGGACTCCATTCCTCTCGTGCCTCTGGGGAATATGTGCTGAGATGGCATTTCTAAAATTAATACTTAGGAGGTGCTACATGAACTACAATAATGTGTACACAGTGTGTCCACAGCACTCTTCATTTTACAGTGAGGAAAACATTTTGAAGAACTCAATACACTGCAGTGTTTCAAAACTAAACCTTCATTGTCCTCAGGCCAAGCATCCTTCATTGCCCCAGTGCCTTCTCAGGTGCCTCCTTTCCAGACTGGTTCAGTGAAGCATGTGGAAAAGGTGCTAACAAGAAATAAGATGTACTCTAAGATGCAGGGATCCAAGATCTCATTCTGTCTTGTTATCACCTTCCGGTTTTCAAATTCTTCAGTCTGATTTTCAAGGTTTTTTTCAGGTAGCCTGTGCATAATATCCAGAGTTAAAAGCCATTTTTCTGCCCTTTGGTAAACTAATGGCAAAGTTGGATCATTAATACAAGACAAAAAGTGAGCTGGTCCACCAGAAATTACATTTGTTGACATGTGTCACTTAATCGAGATAAAATCCAAATTTATTTGCAACAGCTCCTTGCACAGAAAAACTCAGCAAATACTAAAATATAGGAAATACTGTAATCCTAATGGTAGAACTAGGATGTTCATAAGCAAGAAGGAAAAAGGGAGAACATAATAGTTTTTAATTTATTTCTGGAGGATTGAATATCATTTAAGTTCTGAGTGCAAAAAGTGGGATGCTGCTGTAAATCTATCCATTCGAGACTGTATAAAACATGTAGCTTTAGGTTGCTGTGGGTACCTGCTTAGGAAAAAAATGAGATTGAGGGAGAAAGAGAGAGAGAGTGGTGTCAGAGGGCAGGACTGAGCCATGCTGCCAGTTGTATTAATTAGCTTTGCTTGCACACTCCTGCATTATAATCAGTATTATTCAGCTTTACTTTCATTTCCATTAACCTCTGAAAAACACCCACATGTTTGGATACAGGGAAATATGTCTGGGGTATTACTGCATGGGTAGAAACAAGAGTTTGCTCACGGTTGAAAAGCAGCTTAAGAGAAGGCACCATAGAGAAGCAGCAGCCTATTCTTTATCAGCTATGAAGAGCTGTCAAATACAGAAGGCATGAAATTATGCATGTTCATCTGTATCTGGTTTTACCAGGAAATTAAATATTGGGCTTGCTCATGCAAGGCAGGTAGAACCTTCCAGGTCACACTTAGTAAGTGGCTTAATGTTCAGTTTGCCTGACTCAAGGGCTGATTTGAACCTAAAAAGTTGGGTGTTGTGGCCTGTCCATGTCCTTAAACCAGCCCTTCTGCAGTGCAGTAGTATCTCCTTTCCCTTAAATTAGTTCCCTCCCAGAACATTTTTTCCACTTCATTCAGACTATTAATATGACATATTTTTTGCAGCACATTATTAGATGCATTGTTGTATTATTGAGAGCATAATTTTACCAATTCCGACACGGGCCTGGCAAAACAAAAGCTCATGATCACAACTGCCAAGCACAGGAGCAAAATTAGTCCTCATTAATTCACTGAACAACCACGACTCCACCCAGGCAGTATCATCACCTCTGGGAACTGTTGGGATATAGGGAGTTCAGTATTAATGTATGTGTATAGTGTCCCATGCAAATGATATTTATTATTCATATTTCTTATTCAGACCCATATTTCAGATGAACTAACATGTTTAAAGTCATTGTGGAGGCCAACACTTTATACCCATTCCTGCTCTAGCTGGAATTTCCTACCTGATAAGGATTTTCTGTCCCTCGTCTGTGCCTGATATCTTTTGACAATTTAGAGGAATAATTAACAAATACAACAGAATAACTTCCAGAATATATACTCGTATATATAATTTATTTTTTTTTCCCCAGCACGAAAGTGCTGTCATCATTGCTGCTCATCTGTCTGCATGCTGTCTTTTCTTACAACGTATTAATTACTTGCATCCATGGTGAGAAATAGTTTCTTATGCCTTCACCATATAGGTATTTTTCATTTCTGTCTAATAAGCTCTCGCTGGTATTTCATGTTACAAATGCATTTTTATCACAGGGTGAATTTTTGCTGCCAAATCCCTTAACTCCAATACCTGCTCCTGGATCCTAGTCCCAGACCATCTGCGCTGCACACATGGCTCGTGTGCGTGTTCACTCCTAGTGAACACACCGGAACAAAACAACCAGTTCCCTCTGCAATAAAACTGCTGGTCCAGAACCTCTTCGGTTGCAAATTTATGATCAGCTCAGGATATCCTCATTTACGTCTGCTCAGTTCTTTGAAGTGTTTATCTTCAAATTCATCTGGGGTTTATCCCACATACTTGAACAGTCAGTGCCACTCATTCTTAGATATATTTCTGCACTCTCAAGAACCTTTTAGAAAGTACTCTGTCCTCGGTTGCAGTGTATTCTATTACCATCTCCATGAAACCAGGTGGGGTGGTGTTCCTTGCCTCCTCCCTCCAGACTATCTCCTGTTAATGGACCAGCTGTTGAAACCAGGTGAGGCAGGGTTCTTTATCTCTCCCATGACCCATCCTCCCTCTAGGGAGATATCTTCTGTTAATGGGCCATCTAGTCCCACCACATGACTGACAAAATTACATCATCCCATCGTGAGATGCTCCGCCCAGAGGGAGGAACCAAGCATCCCATCCTGGATATAAGCTGAGATTTCGAGCACCACAGGCAGCTTTTATCTACTAGATTCTTAGAGGACAAGTGTTATCACTGGACCTTCAGGTGAAGACCAGACCTTTTCTATAGGATCACTGCTTTAACAGAACCATCACTCCAGGAGGACTGCAGCCACCATTTAATCAGACTGCTACCAACACCCTGACTGACAGGGTGTCAGGTTGTATTCTGACTCTGTCAGTGGTTTCTTTTTGTACTATTGCATTTATTTTATTTTTCCTATTGAATTGTATTTCTGACTTGGAGTCTCTCACTGGTTTGTTTTCAAACCAGCACAGACCCTTAGAAGAGTAATAGCACCTTCCACCTCTGCTGGAAGTCGTCGAGGTCAAAAGAAATAATGATTTCCATCTTCACATGACAGACAAGTTTAAGCTTTGCTTAGTTAGATTAGTGCAATTTAGTATAAATTTTTTCTGCTCTATGGTTTTCTTCCATATATCTAAAATAGCAGTTTAAAACTCAGTGGGGATAGGTCTATGTGACATCTTTCTCCTTCCATTCACTGACCATTTTGCTTGCACTTAGTGAAGGTAAGTTTTTATTCAAGAGGCATTGATTTTCACTACTACTAAGACTGTTGCATATCACTTTGTCTACTTTGTTAGCATAAAAAATTTAAAGTGAGTATGGCTTGCATACTCTACGCACTTTATATTGGCATTGTGATATAAAGTGACTTAACTGTGGGCCAAAATCAGTGGGTTTGTATTTTTTCCTATGGTTTTGTTCATATAATTTTATACAATGTAAAAACAACATGCCTATAATTTTAGACAATATTTCATAAACAATTTTTTACACCAAAAAAACTACTTTTCTGTGTTTATTGGTGAGCCTCTGGCTTCATTCATTCAACATGGATTATGCTGCTGCTGTTCCCCTACAATAGTCCACAATCTAGAAGAAACCATGTTACCTTACCACAAATGAGTATGAAAGCAGAAAGCTCTAGTAATGCAGGTTTGATTTCCTTCCCTTTTTATTGCTTTCAAATTCAGACACAGGTTAAAACCAGCACTTGAACTGACACAGCTAGAGCTCCTGAATATAAAGCAACTTTAGATTCTTCCAAATTGGTAGAAATTTGAGAACTCGTTCCGGGCATTCAGCAGTTTCACTCACACAGTTCCTGTAGGGCTCAAACAAAAGCTTAGCTAAATTATTCACTTTACTCCTAGGAGTGCAGAAACCTTGTATTTGCTAGTGGCTGAGGAAAAGACAATGCAATTGGCAGCAATGCAGAAACATGTATATCTTGCCAGAAAAGGCACAGAGAGGAGAATGGAATGAGGGAAACATACAAATTATGAAATTCTGGAAATGTCAGTCCATTGGATTAAATCCTTGTGCTAGTTATATCTGTGTAAAACAATGAATACATTAAAATTTTTGATATGATAATGGAACTTGTTCTTTGTCTTCTATTAAAATTGTTAGGATCTCTTTTTAGAATAAGTTGTTCCACAACACTTGCTTAAACAGTTTCACCTGAGTTTTTCAAAGGAAGTCGAATTAATTTGGTGCAAAATATAATGAGGTATGTGTTAGTATAATGCAAGTGCAAAGAGGAGAACAGAAAAAAAATGTTTTGTCTGTTATTTAATTTCAGTCCCTTTGTTCAAGAGCAAATAACTGCTTGAGTGGTGAAAAATGAAGTTTCTAAGTACTTATGCTAGCTGTTGTGACATCTGATGCACAAAGAAGAGACAGTACAATTGGATTTATGAATCCAAGAGCCAGACTGACAAATCCTAGTAACATTATTCTAATTGCATTTCCATCAGAAATTGAATTGGGTGAGTTAAACTGATTTTTCACTTGTCTATCCATTTTACTCTAATGACATTTTGAAAGGAGTATACACCTCCCAGGAGGTGTATTACAATACCTTTGGTATGGAATTTCTTTCTCTTTCTGACCCGTGTAAACAGGCTTGCCATCTCTGGATGTCCCTGCTCCTCTTTACATGGATTGGTTGGCCTACTCCCTTAAATGTTGTCAGTATCCTCAGGCCTGGAGTGGCTCCCAGCCATGATCAGCCTCTCCATCTAGCTGCTCAGTAGACCCATGGCCTCTACTACCATGCTGGGATTGTTTTGCCTATCTTCACTTTTCACCACAGAAGTGTTGGTTCTACAGAATGATGAAATTAGGTGAAATTAGACCAGACATAGAACACAGTTCCAAACTTACCCTTCAATGCAACCATGAAAAGCAATGTTCCAGGAGAATGTGTACTTCCAGCATATCACGATTGAAATTGAACCTTTTGGATGGTTTTTAAACTGCCTGAAAGTTTGAGTAAAGGATCATCAGTGCATGAGGTGACAATTGGTGGCACACGGTGACTCACTGTGGTCTTCTATGCCCATATGCCCCAGAACAGGTAGAAATGCAACTTACTGCAGTGCAGAACTAAAATTAAAGCCCTGAGTCAGACTGGTAAAGCAATTAAATACAACAATGAACAGTTATCCATGGCTACGTCATGGTCCTTTGTTACTGGGAGGCTCTGATTTGTGTTCTGTTGCAGGACAAGGGCATCACATCATGCACAAGAGTGTCTCCATGGAAGGAGACATGGACATCTCTATCATTCAAGGGCAGTTTGGGTCCTCTGAGGACAAAGACAACGATGATGATTAGGCTGCTGTTGGCAAGGAAGGCCTGAGAAGTGTCCCATGAACCCTAAGTGTCTGTTTGTCTCAGAAGGTCTCCAGGATCCAGAAGCTGATGGCATGAGTGCCTTTCACTTTCCCTTTGTAATAGGGAATGCTTTATGGACACTTCTCTGCCATATTCCCTGCTTGGAAAACAAGACCACAGGCCTTTACGACCCAGTGCTCTGAGAAGGGTGGGTTAGGATTCCTGTGTCACAGAGAGGCATAAATCCCACCTGCTATCTCAGGCTTCCCTTTTCTTGTTGCTTATATGCCACATTTTTGCTTTGCTTTGCCATTGTGGATGCTTTGTAAGATCCTTAGCAACTGCCCATAGCTGAGCTTTATAATTTCCATCCCCATCCAGCAAGTAAACTCTCACCCAGCCTCCTGTACACTCTTCTCAGAGAAGCAAAGAGCCTCCTGGCCTTCCTCCTCTGCTTCTCATCCCTATGCCTTGGAGAATCCTGCCCCTTTGTCCCTCCCCCATCAGCTCCTGGCCTTCCTTCTCTATCTGAAGCTTTGGCTTTTGGCCTCCTCTTTCACCTTCAAGTTGAACACACTCAGTTATGTGTCAGAAAGTCCAAGAAGGGAAATGAAGGCACAAACATGGAATCAGTGCACTTCGTACCAAAATCATGTAAAAATAGATAAGAGAGTAGTGATTAGCCCCTTCTCTGCCTCCTTGTGTCTCAAATTGTCTGTTGTCATAGTTGATGATATCTGTGAATTACTGAAACTCTGGCATGCCAGGTGGGAAGACAAATTTGAATGTTAACTAGATGTAGTCAAAAAAAAGCATTTTTCTGGTTAGACTCAATCCCTTGCTAATGAAGCATTTTTTTCTGTTTATGACCTACTGAGATTACTACTGACACATGCTAAAACCTTTCTTATCTCCATCATTATTGGCTTTGTCTATTTTAAATTTTTGGCAGACAATATTCCATGTTCCACTTGCCCCATCCCTGCAGGTGTTCAAGGCCAGGTTGGATGGGGCTGTAAGCAACCTGGTCTGGTTGAAGATGTTCCTGCCCATGACAGGGAAGTTGAAACTGGATGATCTTTAAGATCCACTTGCAACCCAAACCATTCTACAATTCTACAATTCTACAATTTTATTTTTCTTCCATAATTTGTATTTGAGATGCTTTCACGCTCACACTGTTGTCTCCATAATCTGACTACAAATCCCTGGATGGAAAGGCTTCATTTCCAGACACTGACGGGTTATACAAGGGTTGATCTTAAACATCAAGGATGAAACAACATGGAAGGAGACTAAGAAAGTGCTGACCACTGTTAAGGCTTCCAAATTATATAAACCTCATTATCTCCTAAGACATGGTGTAACTGGTTCTAGAACCCTATTTTGCAAATCCTAATTTAAAACAGTAATGCTGGCACAAGTCCTGGAGTGTAGCAGGTTTTATTAACCTGAGAAATGAGTTCTTATGTGGTTATACTTACTATAAGATCTAAAGCCTGACTCATTTTTGTATTCTGCATTGATCTCAGGCAAAACTGTATGTCTCAGCTGAAAACATCATTAGTATTCTGCATGATGCTTCCATTTATAATAGCTCAGGAGCACCTGCAAACAGGCTTAGGAAAAGCATTATTTCTGAGCATCAAAACCAATATTAAAATAAGTTTTTGTTATTGTAAACAGTGACCAAAAAATGACAGGAAATGACTTGCTGCTCTATTTGTAAAGATAATGGATACAGAGATCATGACACTTTCTATTTTTTTACACATAAACAATAACTTTACTCCACAGGATTTAAAAGAAATGCTATTAAAGAAATTGTGATGCAATGATAATGAAAAATTTGTGCTTCTTATCTGAACTTCTTCTTTCACATTTTAGCAAACAGTGAATCTGCCACTCCAGAAATCCCACTGGGAGGAGGTGTTAAGAGGATGTACTTACAGGCAGATGTGGGTTTTTTTGTGTGAGGTACTTTGTTAGGTAGTTCATCAGAACCCGGGAAATCCCTGCAGCACAGGATTGTTATGATGAGGAAAGATGATGCATTAGCTGGTTATGGGATGGATATAATTACCAATGTCCTGAAACACTGCTGTGGATACTCATTAGTTTGCCTGTAACAGGTTGACCTGAATCACCTTGTAGTAGTTGCCTCTAAGCTTCCAAAACTATTGTTTTCTTGTATATCTAGCATCCTCATGTTTCAATAAATATCTTGAGCTGCCAACTTAAAGAACAGCATTTGAAATGTGTGTGAAGTCACTCCTGCTTTGATAATTGCACATTGTATTGAAAGGGACAGTTCAACTCAAGTTAATGGGTTGATGTTTTGGAGGTACCAAAACCCAAAGCTCCAATATACCCCATTAAGCCAGGACTTGCTGCTTTGCTGTCAGAATCATCTACACCTTGCCTGTCCACTCTAACAGAGTGCTTGGTTAGTATCAGTGTTTTCCATAGGAAATGACTCATGCCCTGAAACACAGATTTTTCTTCCCCCAGCTTTGTGCCATTGTCTGAAGTGAGTACCACTCCAGACACAGAAACAATGAGATAAGAGGGGCTCTGTCAAGAAAAATGCTCACTGTTGCTGCTACTGTTACTGTCACCCAAGCAGACAGGCTGCAGATTTATCAGGAGTGAAGGCAGCTGCTAAAAGTCCACAAGGAATGAAGTGTCCTTGGCGTTAAACTGTTAGGACAGTTTACTCTTTATGAGTGTATTTCCTGTTCAGTTTGCATCATGCTTAATATCCAAGGCTAGGTGAGGTAACCTGTTTGGAAAGAAATACTATTAGCATAATCACTGTTTTATTAAAGCAATGCTGTGGAGGCACAGTGTTGTCATTTACAGACAAATGAAAGATGAGATCTTTCTTACATCAAAGAAATCAACATCTTCTTGTGTGTGGGTGCCACAACCCACACAGCCGTTATATTTCGAAGGACTAAAGTCTAACATACTTTGTTCAGGGAGGAACATGACACGGGTTCCAAGTACCCAGTAACGCGGTAAATACACAGCAATGCATCAACATTCTGTCTTTCTCAATGATTCCTTCTCCAGTCTTCATTGCTGTAGTGAGTTGAGGTGGATGAGTTACAGTTTAAAGGCTTTACGGAAGAAAATGCGGTATAAACAAAGTTTAAGCTGGCACAGCTGCATTAGACTGCAGAAGCACTCAGAAGGCACTAACGCATCAATGCCTGGATTTTCTAAATAACTGGGAAATTACTGTAACACATCTTCATGTTTTTCCTCACGAGTTTTTGTGTTCAATTACATGGTAGAATCTTGACTTTGGAAAAACATTCTGTTCATAAACTATTACTGTAAACTAAAAAGTATAAATTATGCCAATAATGCTGTTTTGTCTTGTTTTTTTCATTTCCAAAATGCATTTGAGAAAAAGACAAGAACTACACTTTTCAATTCTAAGTCTCACAACAGGATTTATTGGTGCCATCTACTGGCTATTTAGTCCTTTTAAATTCCAACGAATTATGAATAATGTGTTTTAAATGCAGAATAATAAGAACATTATGAGCCTTATAACTGAATCAGCCAACATCAAACTATGTAATTGGCAAATCTGTAACATTTAAATTACATCAAGTCAAACTTCGGTACAATGTTCCAACAGTGCAATTCAATTATAAGGCTTTTAGATGTGCCAAGAGGAGATAGCTCGAGCCAGTGTACAAGTACTCGTGTGCAGACTCTGAACACTAACACCACACATCCTTCTTCTGTGTCAAAGAAAGGCTTTTTCCTGACAACTGCCAACCATTTGAGACCCCTCCTCCATAAAGCATGAGTACGTGGGGCACTAACATGTTCGTGCAGCAGGTAAACACGGACACCTTGCTGTTTGCCTTTGCTGGAGAGATGTCCCCACAAACAATTTGATGGAGAAAATGGTGCTTTAGCTCATAGCCCAGGCAAGTTGTGAATGTTTCTGCTGAGGGTGGGTTTAAGCAAGCTGGATGGAGCATGGGCATGGAGGGATGGCACACAGCCTGTTGCACCACATCCGTTGCAAAGATGGTGGGAGCAAGCAGAGCTTGGAAGGGACCTGCTGTGTGCCACTGCTGAATCTTCTTCTGCTAAATTTGTTGAAAGACATCTGAGGATGACCTAGGATTTAAAAAAGGCTTTAAATCACTTATACTCTTTGTAGTAAAAATTGCTAAATTAATTATTGGAGGCAGTGCCAGGGAAAGATCAGCAAATCAATATTAACTGGAATGTTAACAATATCTCCAGTGCCAGGTGAGAAAAGTATTTACACACCTGAGTAGCTGCATCCCTAATCAGCAATGTATCTGAACACATGCTTAAAATACTTAATCATACTTAAAGATGCTTTGCTAGATACCAGTGAGAGTGCTCACATTCCCCACTCTGGTTAGTCAAGACCTTAATAGAGCCAGAAACAAATATATTTAAATTATGGCTCTGAGAACCAACCTCTGGAATAACTTGCTTAGCAACCAGGTTCTGAGCAAAGAAAGTACATTAACAGTGTGATTGAAGAGAGGGTTCATGCTTCCTGTTCTCTGCCTTTTCCTATCATCTAACAAAACCATGAGAGTCTTTAGGGAAGGAAAATAGTTACTTATCCATATCTGTTTTTCAGAGATTTATGTACAAAAATGCATTCTGATGGAACAAACTAAGCTGTCACTTAATATAATGCCATATTTATACATTATGGTAAGAGTAGAGCTTACAGCTAAGGCTGCAAAACTCCTCCCAATACCCTATTTTCAGATGTTTGCAACTTTGACAAAAAGTGGTTTGGTTGAAATTTCCCCACCTTGGATCTTTGGCTTTTCAGCAAAATTTCACATTAAGTTAAAATCATTAAAATCATGCAAGACATGCTGGTTTTCCCAAATTACAATCGTAAGAGAAGCTTGTCTGAGAAGTTGTCAACCCCATGTACTGGGAAGCAGAGACTTTTCCCTTGGTATAGATGATCCTAGATAGTTGTCCTGCCATTTTCATGAAAAGCCTACAGACTTAGTCAATGGAACTAGAAAGGAAAGAGAGTTGATTAGAAATCTGGTGGAGTGTGAATCTGCACTGAACAGGTTTTTTCTCTGCAAGGTTTCAGTGTGTCTGATGGTGTTCCCAGAGCTGAGAGCAACTCTGCAATTTCATCAAGGGCTAAGCAGGAACCTCCCAAGAAAAACTTCTGCAGAAGTGGAGGGGGGAAACTGTTCCTTGCATACTCCTGGGGCTCTTGCTGCCAGACCCCTAGAGTATGAGGCCTCTCAGGGCTTATGAAAAGAAAAATGTAATATTTCTAGGAATGGAAGAGCTACTGAGAGAGACTAGGACAGAAGCCAGCTGGAAGATGAGAAACGGAGCAATAATAAAGGATAATACAGATGGGTGTTATTAAATAGTAAAGTACATTAACTTCCACAACCTGCAAATAACAGTTAATTTAACACCATTTGCTTGTTTGTACAGCAAATTTAATTCCAGCTATCAAGTTACTCCATGTACTCAAGTGGCAGAGCTATGGGGATATGCAGCAGGTAGGTATAATCCTCCTCATGATTCATAGAGGTGCTAAAATGGCTTGGTGTAAGGGAATCAGGAGGAGTTTTGTGTTTCTTTAGGGTGACCCAGGCAATGACACACAAAATATCTGCATAAATAGAGAGCTTCTAGATGCTTACTGTCTTCTGAATAACCAAGAGCAGGTTCACACTCTCCATAATCCATGGACGGATTCTCTGGATAAATGTGCCAGACTGCACAGACTATCTAGGGGCTCATTAGAAGAGAGGCAGTGCTGCCCGTACATCATCAAACCATTCCTAAATCTGGTTTGCATGTCTCGGCATCTGGTGTTTCCTGTTCCAGTCCTGGAGCATGGAACAACTTGCATGGCTGAACAGCAGCCTGATGAGACCTTGGGTGGCTCCATGCTGAGAAATTTGGTCACCTCTGCCTAGTAACCTTCAGCATTTCTATAGTTAGGTCTCATTAGCTCAGGCCTGTGTTTGTGAACATGGTTGAGCACTATTGGCCACTACTTGTCTGGTATGTGTGGTCTCAGCCAGAAGCAGGTGTGGGAGCAAGGGGAGGGCAGTTCACACATCCTCGAGCCAGGTCTCTGGAAGACAGCAGTAGTCTGAGCACCAAAGTCACCACAATGCTCCTCCTTTACTTGAACAGTCATTTCCCCTTGTTCTCACCACAGCATCCCTTTCCTCAGCAAATACTTCAAATTACTTCAATTTCCTTCATTCAATTCAATCACTAAACATCGACTTCTAGTATCTAGTATATCTCTTCCTCAGCTGTAGCTTCATCTACTGTGTGTCCGCACCCGTTGTCTCCTGAGGATTCGGGCCTTTTGCAGAACGGTGTAGCAGCCAGGGTGACAGTGAAGGCGGCAGTGAAGGTGGCAGGTAAGGTAGCAGTGAAAGTGGCAGCTAAGGTGGCAGCGAAGGTAGCAGTGAAGGTGGCAGCGAGGGTGGCAGCCAGGGCGTCAGTGAAAGTGTCAGTGAAGGTATCGGCGAAGGTGTCAGCGCGGGGCCGGCCGCCCTCTGTCGCGGAGCCCTCCCGCCTGGCAGAGGCCGAGGCGCGTTTGGAAACGACCCTCGAGACCGCTTCCAGCGGCGGGACAGGTTCATGTTCCGACACTTGAATGTCTGTAAACTGCCTTCAGAATTTATACAGAGCATTACAGAGGTGTTTACGAAACTCCGGTGCCGAGTCAGTTTGAAGGGATTTTCATGCCGTTTGTGTCTGTGCCACAGTCCCGGAGCCCTTCTCGGCCGGGGCTCACCCCTGCACGCGAGGCGCGCTGGGACAACACGGACAGCCCCGGGNCCGGCTGCACTGCCGGGGCCGCGGGCGCCGCTTCCCAGGGCGGGGCTGGGAACGGGGCGCTGGGAGCGGCGGTGGCTCCGGGGCCCAGGCGGGAGCGGGGGGCGAACGCGCCGGTCCCGGAGCGCGGCTGCGCCGAGCCGCGGCCCCGGCGGGGTGTGTGGGGCCGGGGAAGGGCCGCGGGGGACACCCGGCGCGGCCGGAGGTGCCCTCTCGCCTGCAGACGGGCAGGGAGGCCGAGCTCGGCCTTCGGACGGGTGGTCGCCGTCGGGTTGTTTCTGATGTTCACTTCTCTGTCCCGTCTTCGCACGTACAGGCTCGAAGAAGAAGCTGTTTAGTAAAATTGCGGTCAGCTAAAATGTGGCAATAGCTAAAGCAGCTGTGAGGAGTCTGATTGTGTGCCTTACTGCCTTGCGCTGGAGCCAGCGGAGGACGATGCGTGTTTTTATGCCTGTGCAACGCCGGTCTGCCTAACTACAGAGCAATGTGCTGAAGTTGGAGATCCTGACAAAATGGGAGCGCTCGTGTTCTCTGCGACCTGCAGTTTACTTCTAGCTCTGGTGCAAGGACACAGCTTATTCACATGTGAGCCAATTACTATTTCCAGATGTTCAGGAATGCCTTACAATATGACTTTTTTCCCAAACATCATGGGACACTATGATCAGGACACGGCTGCTCGCAAAATGGACGTAAGTTCTCCCCCTGCCCCCCATGATAGTATGTAACAAACTTGTCATTAGGAAATTATTTGGGATACCTGTTGCACTGAATGAGGAGGCTGATAATGTTTAGTGAGTAGATGTTTCTTCAAACGGAGTGTTCTAGAGCTCCTTGGTTGTATAAGCACTGTGTAAGGGAGTTACTGATTTCCTTCCTCCTTTCCACCCTGCCTTGGATCCTGTATTAGAGTGGAAGAGGAATGGGTGTAGCACAGCAATGTGGCCATTCAGAGCATTTTGGCAGAGCTGATCACATATAGCTCAGGCACCTTACTGTTATACAGAGCAATTGTTGAAATTCTCAGGGCAAATAGTTTGTGATATCCTGTCCTGCCTGAACTCAGTGCAAAAATCGTATTTAGAAGATGCTCTTTGCTCCTCTCTCACCTTACATATACTAAGGAGAAGCACCTGAAGTTACTCTTAGCCCTATTCTCCATTGTGGGTTTTGCATTCTGTTGTCTTCTGACTGGATGCTGAAACTTCTGACTGAAAGAGAAACTTTGCTCTTTTAAACTGAAAATAAGCACTTTTCTTACCTGAACTGACTGTAAGTGTGGCTCTCCTGAGAATATGCCACGTTGTGGAAAGGCTTTGCCCATAGCAATACCTGTAAAGGGAGAGAGCCTCTCTGGGTGAGAGGCTTGTAAAACAAGTTTTAAACCTGTTTTAGTAATGGCTTTTCAGTGGTAAGAGGAGGGGGAAAATCTTAACACAGGTCTTGAGAAGCTCAGTGTCTTGTACTATGCAGAGAGTGAAACAGAAGTGAGGTGAATATTAAGTTTCTGTTTTAAAAAAAATTATATGTGGTGTTGGAGGTATTGCTGCTAAAATCTTATTTGCATACTCTTTACTGAGCTTGGAGGAGGAGCTTGGTTCAGTTGCCAAAACATGTTTTCAGTGTTGCTTGGGATAATCACGATTCCCTGTTTGGCCGCCAGTTGCCAGCCTGGAATGGCACAGGCTTTGGTCTCACATTGTTTTTGTCAGCCCGATGTAAATGCAGGGGAAATTCTGGTATCAAATGTTAAGCCATCTGTAAGCAAACAACTGAATTCAACTGCAGATCCCTGACAAATTGAGGGCTTTAAAATTGGAAGGCAGGCTGTAGGCTTCTGTTGCGCACTCTGCAGTTCTTCTCTAGTCGTCAGTTGTCAGGAATGCTTCCTGCACTGTCTGCCACTTTGTCTCCGCAGGTACACTGGTGCTTCTTACTTGGTGTGTCCTAACTGCAACTGTTGAGCCAGCGTTTGTCAGTATTTGTGCCTTCCAGTCATGCTGCTGTTAGGACACAGAGACCACAGAGCCATTTTTATTAGGTTGCTATGACTGACTTTTCCCAAATGTCAGTAACTTGTGCCTAGTGCATGTGTGGAGGGAGTTCCTTCTGGAAAGGATTCATGGCTTGCCTTGTATATAGCTACTTGCCTTCTTGTGTAGCTACTTCATTAAAAATTGTGTGGTGGTGAGAAGTTTTGTTGTTTTCTCTCTTTTTCCGTCCTGTCACACTTATAACCTGACTACTACAGTGGTTGATCGCTACTCAGCCAACTGGCTGGATGGCTGTGGGGAACAACAGTATCTATTAGGATTTGATTTCCCTACCCTCTTTGATTGGCTTCATAGTCTCCTGTCATTCCCACTGCCTGGCCTCTAATTTGGTATTCCTCACTGCTATGGTGCTGTGCAGACATTTCTCAACTGCCTCTTGTGTGGTGGTCTGCCTGCCTTTATTTGTGGTCCAGCAGTGATGATGGCTTGCTTGGTCAAAGTGAATTTTTAAGACAGCTGCTTTACAGGTGAAAGGGAGTTTGCTCCCGTTCTGTATGAAGCTAGTGTTGAATCCGCTGCTAGTGGTTAGATTTGGAATTAATATAGTAAAAACTTACGGTGGTTCATTGCTGGGCCTTCTTTCTGAGAGGGACGAGTGTGTACCAATGTCACTTACACATTTTGATGTCATTCCACATGTCATTCACTAATGGTGCCAGTTTGTCCATAGTTGGTTGCAACAGAGAACCTTCTCAGGATTGTTAAACGGTTCTGCTTTTCAGGGGACTTGGTGTTGCAGCAGGGGAGGAGGAGTCACTGACTTCTGGAATAGCGTTTTAATTTCATTTTGCAGCCATAAAGAGGCAGCGGGTTGGGAGGTGGAGGAGACTTCTGTTGTTTTAAGAGCTTGAATTTTTCTGTAATTTTCAGTCCAAACTTCATTCATACCAAAGAAAGAATTTTAATAGCATGTTTGCACTCCATAGAAGTGCTTTCTTTTGATCCTCAGTAGGAATGCTTAAAGGCTTTCTTTTTTAATTCTGTCTTGCTCTTCCCCCTCCCCTCCCCCTGTGTGTTCTCAAGATTGGGCATGAGATTTACATCTTCACATATAAGGTCTCACTGGGTTTTGAGGTTGAGGCCTGTGGTATTTTGCTCCCTGTATCATAACTGAGTAAGATGCTTAATCGTGCAATCCTAAGGCACAAGGTAGAGACTTCTTCAAGAAATCAAAAATATTTTGTGCAGAGAGAGCCTTAACATTAGTCCAGTTTTATGTTTCTATCCCCTCTAAAAACTTTTGGAGAGTGTTTACTCCCCAAAAGGACCAAGATTTTTCAAGAGGACAAGTCTCACCTCAAGGTGAAGTTCACTCTCCACAACAGTGGTAACTCACAATGTCCCACTCTGAAGGCTCTACAGGTGTGTTCTACTGCAAGGGAGTGTTGTACAGCCAGAAGAACTGTGCTTTCCGTCTGCTGGTGCACAAAGTCTTCTGTACAGTTCCTCTTCTTTCGGGGAATTTGTTAAATTGGTATTTCTGGATGGTGTCTTCATAGTAATCCTCCAGGAGAGGATGATGTGGAGCTACTGTCTCAGGTAATGATTATCTTCCAGGAAAGCAGCTGATACGTGGTCTTACAAATCTGCTTCGTGTATCAGCCGTTCATAATGATGTGCTATAAACCAGAACACTGAAGCACTAGAGCAGGAAAATGACTAACTCAGTCCTAGGGCCTTTGTTACGGATGTTCTGGCTAGTGAGGATAGTCCCTCTGGGATCTTGTTTTCTGCAATAAAAAAATACATAATTTCCAGTTGCTCTCTCCATTCATATATTTATTTATTTAGTTTAATTCTGAGCTTTCAACTTGGCAGACTGAGTTTTGGCTTCTTGAGTTTTACTTTATATTTGGATTTGTTTTGTTTACACAACAAATGGTGATTTTAGGGAAGCAAAACCACATGGTTTTGTGGTGTGAAGTTTTGTGCATGTTTGCTAAACAGCTGCATGACTGTGGAATCTGATTATTTGCAGATGCCTACCATCTCTGTATCTCAAAGCAGTTTTAGCAGTACCACTGCTCTTGTTACTACTAGTTCAGGTTGGGAGATGGAAGATCTAGGGTTTGTCTGATGAGGAAAATAAGTAGACATAGCAGAAGATCTGGTTCATTACAGCTGTACTTAAATAGGTGTAACTCCCTCTCGTGGTCATCCACAAAACCAAGTCACTTCTAATTCCAAAGTAGTTCCTATTTTAACTATCCTGGACTAGGTTGTCAACTGAAGGCATTATTCCAGCAAGACAGAGAGTTACTGTGTTGTAACTTACATTCATATCTGTTCTGCTGTAGGTTTGGAATGTGTCCACAGGAGACAAGCCCTTAAGAGTTCCTGATGTGGGCAAGATCCACAGGTCTCTAGAAGTACGAAAGGAAAAGTCTTGCCAGTGAGTTTTTAGAGCAGACTATAGAAAACACTGGAAAATGTTGCACAGAGAACAATAAAGTACCTCAGAGAGACTGAAAAAATGATTCAGTAGTGAGTTTTCCATTCACTTCTGAGTTCATGGCCATGTGCCAGAGTATATGTGTGCGTGTCTGTGGAGAGTTAAGTGCAGCTGGCTGCAGCAGTGGCAGAAATTGTGAGAGAACTGGGGTCAGTTTAAACAAAGCCATTTAGAGGGGGTTAAAAAGTACCTTCAAAAGTTTAACACTGAAGTTGCATGAGTTAAAATTTGTAATGTAATGGCATAATTTGCTTCCACTAAATACAAGCTTAAATTAGTATGTGTGTGTGTATACACACAGGAAGGAGAAAGCTGTCTACCACTGTAGGTTGGGAGTTTTGGGGAGATAAGTGCTGTTTTGTGAAAAGGTTATTACTAGGATATCCTGCAAAGTAGCATAGATGTGAGTTTACTTGATCTCTGGAGACAGACATCCTTGCTTCTTGCTTGTACTCCACATGAGCAGTGCTTGGTGTGATACATGAACCACTAGTACTTAAAACTTGAAGCATAAATCTCAGCATCTCTTAGGAAAACAGCAAATATTCTCAATCTTCTTGGAGTTACATTTTGTCCCTGGTGCTGCCTGAGACCCTAAAGTGGAGAATGTGTGCGGAGGTGTGGACATTGGCCCAATGGAACAAGCACAAAGGACTCTTTAATTCATATTTTGTTTGTAACATTTTTGTTGTCTCTTTACCATGGTACTAAGGAGCTTTTTTTTTTTTTGTAAAAAGTGGTAAATGTAGAACATCATATATTACTGTGTACAAACTAAGGTAAGGTAAGCTTCTCAGAATGTAGCGTTGGTCACAAAAGACTGTGGTGATGAAACAGCTGAATTGATGCTTGTTAAATGGAAGTTGACAGATGCCAAAGTATTTTTTTTGGATACTTCATATGGATCAAAGGAAATACAAGGCAGTATAACTGACTTCTCTGCTAGTTATGTCTCTAGAAACAGTTGGACATGAGTAATTCTGTTTCGAGCATCACCATGGAACTTGCAGAAAAGCATTGACTAAGGGGTCAAAAACATCTGAGTTATCTGTGTGATTTTATAAAATACCATAAAAATTTAGGATGTGTGTTCATTTTTTGTGCTCTCTCGCTCTCAGGTATTCCAAAGAAACATACATCATCTTTAGTTCTTAGAGTGGTGCTTATAGCAACATTCATAAACCTTTTTTGCTGATTCCTATGGGTATAGTAAACTACAGCCACTAAAAGAGTGTTTGTGGTACTGAGGCCCTTCATCGAGTGTGATTGGCTTGTGCAGATTGACTGAAAGCAGACAGGCGAATGTGCGCAATCCTGTTACCCTGGTGTTGCCTTTTTCCTGATCTTAAAATTAAAAGCCAGACACAGTTGAAGGGAAAGGGGTTTTTACCTCGGTATTTATTTAGGATCCTTGGTGACCACATCGTCCAGGTGGAGCGTGCCGAAATGCCCACCGGAATGCACACCCACGATAAATCACGCATACAACTTACAGGCCTTGCAAATTAGCATATCTATCAAAGATTCCCCAATGAGAGACTTGAATGAATCCCCCCATTCTGAGGAATCTTCCCCCTGGATGGGCCTATCTTAGTTTACACAATGTTTTCTAGAGAGGACCTTGGTGTCTGGGGCTTTCTGACCCTTAGAAGTGAGGCTTCCAGGATGTTCGGTCTCCTGGCTTAATGGAACATGGGGTATCAGACTTAGGGAATTACAAGTATGTGGGCTAAAAGCACTAAGAATATATAAAAGTTATATAAAAGGCTATATAAAGGACTATAAAAAGGGGTATATAAAAAAGGCAAAAAATCATCATGGCATTACCAGCTTTAAGCGTATCAGTCACCCGCAAAATCTGCTGCTGCTTTCTCTGAACAGCGGTACTTGTCCACTTGATAACATGAATAGCACTGCCTTGCTCTTTGTTCTGCAAGGATGCTGTTTAGAATGCGTGGGGTTCCAAAGCAGTGCATGCTTGATGAAGAGATGGTAGCTGGGGTTCTTGGAGATGGTGTTGACAGTGTGATTCCAAGAGCCTCCTGTTTATCTGTGTTCGGAGGCTATGTCTACACTAGCAAGTAATTTGGTGTTACAGGAGTAGATCACTAGATGAAGTTGTCAGCATACTTCTTACCTGTCTGCTGCCTGAGACAGAGGGGTTTTACTCTGGACTAGATTTTGGCCAGTCGCACTGTGGTCTCACTGTGCATAAGGTCTGAAGCTGGCCTGCAGAAGGCTGTCTTGCAGATCTTTCTCAACAGCAGACTTCTGGGAAATACTGTGATGTCTTGTTGTTTGTGTCCTGCAGACGTCAGTCCCTTCTGCAGTGCCCTGGTTAATGTTCAAGTGTAGCCACAACCTGTGGTGGTTTCTTAGTCTTGCTGTGCAGCCTTGTCTCTGATTCCCTCTTCTCCACACTCAGATCTGAAATGTGGTTACTGGCTAAACCAAAGGCAGTGATGGATTTAGTTCTGTGGCTGTAGCCTACTCCAAGAGGTCACCTGTGGGTGAATGGAACAGCTTCCCTGAAACTATTTATATAGAGAAGGAAAACAGGAACAGCGCTACTGAGTTTGGAACTACTTTGCCTTCATTGATAGGAGGCAGTAGGGGCTTGGGAGCTGAGCTGTCTGCTGAGAACACATCATCCTTGGAGCTGGGGAAAGCCGGCATTGGGTACAAAGCTTTGAGAAACAGACAGGTGCAATTTCCATATTGTCTTAGTGTTTTTATGGAAGTGGCTGTTGTCCAGTGGAACCTTGTGAACTTTACCTGGTCATTAGCAAAACAGATTAGGTAGAACAGGTTTGCTGAAGGTGGTGTGGTAACCATGATTTTGAAGGTCATCTTCACATATCTTTCTTTGAATAGTAGGCAAGCAGACAAAATTGTATATTGTGTGCTGGTGGTCCACACTGTTTGCCTTCTGCTGTCCTTGAGTTGTCAAACGGTGTGGGATCAACAACTGAGAAACAACTCACACCCAATGCATTGGCCCACGGCAGCTCTTGCAACAGTGACTGGATTGTCTTGAAGGCTTTGGTGAACCAAGGCCCATTGAAGGACATCTTTGCAAGGCTTGTGATGTTTATGTCATCTACAAATCTAACCTAAGAATGGCAGAGGATCCTGATGTCTTTCTGAAGTGAGCTTTGTGGTGTTTAGGTGTGAGATGTGCTGCATGGGTCAGGAGGCTGGATGGAGCTCGAGCCCTTATTGCCTGCTGGTGGAGGTGGAATGCAGGCTTAGTTTTCCATTTGCAGGATGGATGTTCAGGATGACAGCTTGGCTACAAGATATTACCTATGCCTTCATTGATAAAGACCATAAAAAGCAAATGTTCCAGGAAAGAGCCACATGGGATGGGGAATGTGGTCAAATGTCCATGGTTTCTTTTCTAGTTTGACAGTGCAATGATTAAATCTGACAATTTCTAAAACTACTATTGTGTCATCTCTTTAGTTCTCTACTGCATTCCGGAGTAGGGGGAGGGAGTATCTGCACCACAAAACTTGATGCCTTTTTCTTTCTTTCAATGTTGACTGTTGATTCACCAGCCCTTAGGGGCAAACATGGTTCCTTTGTCACATGGTTGCCTTTTTGGGTCTTTTTTATCTATTTATTCTATCTGTGATTCTGTAACACAGTGGTAATTTGCTTGCCAGAGGAAAAGATGCCTATGTCTGCCCTCTTCTTCTGAACTATGTAGTGTAGATGAGTGGAGGCTTGCTTGATTTCTGCTTAGCTGTTGGAAGGAGAGGTGTGCAGGGGGTGTGTAAGAGCTGTGTAAGTAGCTACTGTGGGTGGGGGGAGAGAGGCCTGGATGATCAGTCTTTGCAAGACAGTAAGGATTTCCTCTTACCAAAGATACCTCTCCTCTAGACAAGAGCTTCCTGGGAGAAAAAAAAAAAAAATCCGTCCTTCCTGTACTTAAACTTCAGGTAGATTAAGTTATTTCAGAGAATAACCACATCCTTCCAAGTTTGGCTCATGCTGTATTCCCCAGAGGGCCTGCATAACTAGTCTCAGTAGCTACTGCCACAAAGCACTTAGTGGCCAAACTCTCCACACACTTGTCCTGCATACAAAAATTAAAAGCAGTTTTTTGGAGGGGGACTGTACCCATCCAGCCTCATGGTGACCTAGCAATACCCGTTTGCTAGGACACCATGTCCCAGCTGCCTATTGTTTCACACGAGCTAATGCTCTTGCAAGGAAGGTACAAGGTGCACCATTCTAAGAGTCCAGTTGGGTGGGGGATCTCTCTGGGGATTATACCTGCAACTTCAAACAGAACGTTAAATGCCAAAGGTTAACATGGCCCACAAATCATAATGTGACAGGGAGGAAGAAAAGGTGGCCTTGAGTTTTTAGAACAGGAGAAATAGGGAGGATAATGAGAGGAAAGTCACCAAAATCACCGTGGGCTAGCAATAAGGAAACAGTGTCTAATGCAGGCATTCAAAACTGGGGAGTGTCTCAAAGTATGACAACTGGAAATAGTGAAAGCAGAAGACAGAGGTAATGATTGCAGATGCTGAGGGAGATGACTGCAGCCTCATGGGCTTCAGCTTGGTCAGATGACTTGTGCATGCCTGACTGACATCTCCTACCTCGTAACAAAGTTGGGGTTTTTTAAGACTACTAAAGTTTTCATTTAAGACTGCTTTAAAATGCGTGAAGTAGGCAAGAAAGAAATGGTGCAGGGTTACTACTCTGGTAACTTGGGTGGTGCTGTTGTGCTGAAGTGTGTGTCCGCACACACAGAGAGAGGGGGAAGCACGAATCTGGATGACTTTTGGAACCAGAGCAGTAATGACTTCTGATGGAATTTCTTTGAAATGGGGGGCTTTTTTAAAGATAACAGACAGTCTATCAACATTATTACAGGTAATCCTTTACATTGAATTCTGCACAAAAAGTTTAGCAATATATCCAATTACTCCTGTAACACATGACAAATACATGGAGAATTTAAGATTTGAGATTCTTGTGCTACCATAATCCAGATGTAATTAAGCTTTGTCTAGACTTCAGATGTTTGAGGGCCTGCAGTATACTTTCCTTCAGTTAACTTATATTTGTCTGTCTTTTATGCTCTGTCTAGTTTACACAAAACATAAAAGATACAATGTATAACTGAAAATCTTTGTATAAGTAGTTCAGTTCTGTAACGCTTGGAAAAAAGCTCTCATGTTTGTTAAGGACTGTAAATTGCAAAGGCTGGAATATCTATAATTTAGGTCAAGCTGTAATTTAGGTTAGAACAAAAAATGCAGTGAATTTTGGTAATAAGCTATTTTGAAAAGCATTGGAAATACTTGTACTTTAGTTTGCTTCAGATAGTGAGATGTAATATTCTTGTTTATATTGTTTATAACCTTTGCTGTAGTTAAAAAATATAGGGACATATGTATTTTTATTTTGCATGTGAAAATACTTAAAGGGAAAATGTGGAACTAAGTTGTTTTACTACAGAAAGAAATTCGTAGGCTAGATCTGTGCATGGGCCATTCACTTGAGTTGGACTTAATCCTAGTGAGTCCCTTCCAACTCAGAATATTTTGTGACTGTATAGTCAATGCAAAACAATTAAGAGTTCATAAAAGTAAAAAAGCAGAATAGCCTGCTTTATCCTTCTGTGTCTGTGTTCATTTATACTGTCAATAGCAACGTTAGTGCCCACATGTGGTGTTGGAGTAGTTTTTTGGAGTTGTTTGTTTTTTGGTTTTTTTTAAAGTGCATGAGTGCCTTGCTGTCCTATTGACCTTTGAAAACATTCCCCCATGTGCCTTATCCTTACCCTCGTTTTGATTAATATTCCCATAACCTTTGAATAGCTAATATGAAAGTTCAGACATTATATATGTACATATATATACATATATATATGCAGACACATATATGTGCGTGTGTGTATATATATATGTGTGTATGTATATTGCGTGTGTTGGGGCGAATGACGGTGAAGAGTTTGCAGATAGGCTCGTTCTCGTTGCAGATATATTGAACATTTAGCTGCTGAGTGATTCGGCTCCCTGAGCAGCTGCACAGCCCGGGGTCTGAACCCTTGCCTGGGTAGTTCAGCTGATGGCTGATGAAGCTCAGTCCCGCCGAGCCTGCCCCCACGGGCACCTGGCTGCCTGCCGGCCAGTCCCTGGAGACTTTACAGCGCAGGGGTTTTTAGGATCCGCTGCCATCCTTTGCCCTGTAAACACTGATCTCCGGGCGCTGAGCGGTAGGCAGCGCCTGGCCCGTCCGGCTGTGGGAGCAGCGCTGCTGGGAACAGTCCAGCTTATCGGCCACTGCACGCTGGGCTGTCCCCCGCTTTGTTCGCAGCCCTTTGACAGTCTGAGTGCATGTGTTGCCTTTGCTGTTCGGTTGAAGGACAAAAAAAACCTTATATCTTGGCAAACATCTTTCACTGCAGAACAGCATCATTTGTCCCACTGGCTTGTTTACCACCCTTTTCTTTCTCTGCACCGCCCCCACCCTCTACCAGCTCTTTGAACTCCAGATTTTCCTGGAGTAGGAAACTTCAACTATTGTCTTTTAAACTTCGGTGGCAACCTACTTTGTACTCTGACAAAATACTTCATCCTTATATATGTAAATCTCAAATTGATTACATTTTTTAAATGTTTGAAAAGCTTTTAGATTAAACACAACTTAATATGCTGTTAGTCTTTTGTGGAAGCTGCAGAAAGTAATGCTGCTTTTAAAAAAGCAGCTTATTAAAACAAATCACATTTATGTGTGTTTGATGGTTTTCTTTTACCTCTGTTAAATCAGGATGCACTAATAATGCATATTAAACTTACAACTATTCATATTTATAATATATATCTTATATACATTTATAGCTAAAATATTTTGTTCCTATTGATGACTTTCAGTCCTGAGAAACTTTTGTTGTTTTACCCATGTAATTTTAACTGAATTGAGAAAATACAGATTACAACTGATACTTCCTGCTGGCAGCAGTAGTTGATTATTACCCTCAGCTCAGGCAGGGACTTGGAGTATATGGGCCCTCAAATGAGTTCATACCATGTTCCTTGGTAGTGTAAAGGATGGTTGGCATTGCCCTAATGTTTCTGAGCATTGCCATGTACCTGTTTTGCAGTTCTGCTGTTAAGTAACAGCTTTTAGCAGGCATGTAGCAACAAGACACTGACACTTAAACTGCCTTGGCCTCCTGCAAAATCCTTAGGTACCAAATTAAGTGTATTTAACTTGCCTTTGATCTAAATTCATCAATGTAACTTCCAATGGAAAGAACCTAGTCTTTTCTCAACCTTGCTTTGAATCGATTGAACTTGAAAATTTCATCCTTCATTTAGTTTCATGTGTTGGGACATTTATTTATCATGACTTAGTTAATTGTGCATGAACTAGAAGTCAGAGGTTCTTGGCAGCTGATTCACTGTGGCCATCAGCAAATTGCCGCCCTTGCCAGCCCATCTAGGAATTGCATGAAGGCATTAATCTCTCTGGGTGTGATGCTAATCTTGTTTGCATCCAGGCCAGAATAACTCTATTGTAACAATAGCATAGGATTAAGTCAACCGTGCCATACTTGCTCCACTGTTTTTAATTGAAACAGATTATCATTGTAAAAGTGGCTAAAGCTACTGTGAAGATTGTTAGCATAGCTCTGAGTGTGAAGAGTAATTACTGTCTCTTCTTCTGAGACCATTTATGTGCACTGTGATTGACAGTGGCTGTATTTCCTGGCTATCACATCTGAAAACTTATGTGTTTATAAATATATTTGGTTAGGGTTTGAGGCTGTACTTCAATTCTGTACTGACTGGATAGCAGGTGTGTTTGTATGGTACTGTAAATTATTAATAATTAATTTTTAATTATTAATCATTACAGTGCCCTGCGAGAAGCAAGGGAGTTGGTGATCCTTCTGAGTCCCTTCCAACTTGAGATATTCTATGACTCTAATTATTCATTATTTAGGTAGGTGTTATTTCCTGTAAAGCAAATAACATAGTTACATGAATAGCAATGTGTATCTTTGATATAGGTAGGAATCTGAGCTGCACAGTGTAGTATAATTGTAGCAATACAGATTTAAGCCTGCCTTTGCTTCAGTGACTGAAACACAGTTATGTAAGCAACAAAGTTGAAATGTTGCTGCTTTAGGTCACAAGATCTGTATCAAAGAGGTGACATGGCTTAACACTGAGACAGTTGGTGCTGTCATTGTTTAACTTAGTTAATCTCAGTGTTAACTAGATTAATGAAGCTAAATATTTTAACATGGTAGGTAGAGCTCAGTGGTTAGGAGAACAGGTTGTTACTGTCTTAGATATCTGACTCCAGTGGCTGAACAAAGGCTTGAGTCCTCTGTATATCTCAGCAGTTCAAGGTGTTTCCTGTCTCTTACAATAAAGGTTTGCCATAGATGATTGTAACAAAGACCTTGATATTTCAATCCAGTTTTCTATATTATGTAAGTATCTCTGTGACATTAATCAGCAGAGTACAGGAGAATATTTTCACTTACTTGTTTTGGCATATGCTGGTCGTTATCATACATCAGAACCCCAGAGACTGATCATCTCTGGTAATGCTTTTCTCTAGGATCAGACTGAGATAAGGTACAACAGAGCATTTGGAATGTCTGCATGGAATAATGAACTTGATTCTTTTGTGTCTTGGAGTTGTAGGCCTGCTAAGCAGAAAACAGAGAAGCATGCTGAGCACAGGATCCACATATAGTTCCAGGTTGCAATTTACTTCTTCGCAAAGCACATTTAAGAATACGTTTGCACTTAGACATTTTTTCTGTGCTTTGGACCATTTGTTTTCCCTTGTCTCAGTTGTGTTACTGTTTGTAACTGGATTTCTGTAACTGTAACACTGTAACTGGATTTCTGAGGTAGCTTGGCTTTGCTGCTGGACAAAATATAATGTAGACACACCTCATAAGGAATCTAGGACTTAGTAAGGTGTTCATGTTTTGTTAGTGGAAAGTTTGCATCTCACAGTCCTCAGTTCTTCACTGATACTGCTTGAGGCAACTCTTGCTGTTACAGACTACATCATCTTTGACTTTACAGTTGCTGTTAGTTTGTTGGCTTGGTTTTTTTAATTTGTGTTGGTTTTTTTTTTCAGATTGTTACTGTATTCTCACTTGCCTGAGTTTTGTTTCCTGTTGTCAAGAAGATGAGAATTTATATTTTAGGACTTATACTGGCTGTGAGACTCTATTTCTGTTTTTTCAAGAGACTGGTTCCACTCTATTTTTAACATTCTCATCACCCAATGTGCAGATTTTCATCTCTTCTTCATAAGACAGGGCAGTGGTTGCTAATGCTTGAAATGCCAAGTGCCTTAGTTTCCTGGAAGAGCAAATTTTGTATGTTTGTGTCACGTACAGACCCTGAACTTCCTGAAAAGAGGAGGATTATGGTATAAGGTTCTGAGTTTAATCCCAGTCTTGGATGCTT
The DNA here is from genome assembly GCA_013397115.1 of Edolisoma coerulescens. NCBI lineage: Eukaryota > Metazoa > Chordata > Aves > Passeriformes > Campephagidae > Edolisoma > Edolisoma coerulescens. Next base: position 878,416 of record VWZW01004700.1, on the reverse strand, counting down.
AGGGCACCAGCGCGTGCATGCATGCAACTTACCCAGCTGACCACTTGGGTACAATGTGGTTTGTGGTTGGGACATCCATGGTTCAGATAAAGTGCCCTTGAAGCAACTGGATCTTGCTGTCAGTGAGCTTGTGATCTTGGCTTTACATTTTGCTTCCAGACTATGCAGCTGGAGGAGCAAATACTTTGGTTTTAGTAAGATTTTACTTTCATGGTCCATCAGGAAATGCAGACATACTATTTTCTGTGAGGAAACTTTTCCATTTTGGCTAGCTAGAAATGAAGCCCACATTTAAAAATACCTCACCGTTAGAAGAGTTCCAGGCACAATTCAATAACACTTCTGCTGTTTTTAAATGGTAAAAGTAGGCAGTTGCTGAAATAAATCTGTATTTCACAAATCCCATTTGTGTGTGCTTGAGGCAAAGTTTTACATTTTATAGAGTTTTTTTGGTTGAGAAAACTCCTTGGCTGTAAAATCTGTTAGAGTTTTTTGAGGGACTCCATACTTTTGTTGAAAGGGATAATGCAGATGGTATATTATAGATACTTCAGTTTTCAAAAATGTGGTCACAGCCTATATTTTTTAAGAAACTCTGCTGGCAACTCATCGGACACTTTGTTTTCCAATGACTGCCTAAAGAACAAGAAGAAAAGTAGGAATAAATAAATAAATAAATGGTTTTTCCCCAATAATCCTGAGCTGATAGTTTCATGCTATACCAAACAGCATTCTAAGTATATATATACACCACTTAGTATACTAAGTAGTTCCCCTTTAGTACTGAAACCTCTGATACCCCACTAATTCATAAATGGACCTAGAAGAGGGATAGATACTAAATTTGCTGAGAAAACAAAATGGGATGAAAGAATTGCAGAAAGATCTTGTGCTAGATGCAACTGGACAATAAAATGGTAGATGTGATTTAAGGTAGGGAAATGCAGAGTAATAAGTATGGGGAAAAATAACTCCCAGAGTAATAAATATGGGGGAAAAGTAATGCCCATCATCTGTACAAGTGGGTGGGCACAGTGTTTTGTCAGTTACTGTCACTCAGGAAGTCTTTGCTGTCACTGGAAATGTGATGTCAGTCTTCAAATTTAGTCAAAGCAAATAGAAGGCAAAGTATTTTGATTTCTGTTCCTTTCATAATATTTAAAGCATTACTATACTAGTATATAAATATAATATAAAAATGATAGCAGGAAGACAAAATGACGTGGGAAAAGTATAGTGCCTGTTTGTCAAAAAACAAATTAGGTTGCAAAACCAGGAGTTTCAATAAAGAGATAAAATGCAGTATTTTCTCAGGAATGCTTGCTTAAATTATGCAGGATAACTTACTGCTGTAGAATTTTATGAAGGGTTTAAGCTGATTGAAAAAGGGATGTGTTTTAGGAAGAAAGGTTTGTTTTTGTCTTTTCAGCACAGTGGTTGTGTTACAACATGCAGCTTGTTTCCTAAACCCTTGGATTGTAGGAAAGTGGGAGAGATGTCAGCTTGTCTTATTACAACCCTGTTGCTACCAGCCAGGGTGGAAGGAGATGTCCCGCGGAATGGTCTGACTCAGGAGGTCAGCTTGTGTTTTCAGAACTTTGTACTTCTTGCTCTTCTGCTCATACTTTCAGGTGTCAGAAGGTAAATACTTTTAGCAAGCTGAAAGAAATAAAATAAATATTGTAAGAACAGTTACTCTTGGCAGCCAAGTCCTTGGAACTGTACTCTGATTGCATTATAGGCTAAGCATAGCATTCTTCCTAAATATTTGCATTTTTCACTGGCTCTGTTAGGGTGGGTTTTAAATGGTTACATTTAAATAAAATATGCTCTTTAAACAAGTGTTTAGAAAACAACAACATGCTTTAGTAAAACTCTTGAAAACATTTTAGTTTTGCTTGTCATTCATTATCTACCTCTAATATACAGTATCATTATAGATACTGTGATTCTTGTGATATTTTAGCTTTTAAGTAGCTTCATATGACAGAAACTCTGTTGGAGTGGTAAAGGTTGGTTTTATGTCCTGACTTTCTTCACCGGGCATTTTCTTTATGTTAATTTTCTGTATCAAAGGAACAAGCTTAAAATATGTAACCTTATTAGCTATGTTAGAAAATGCTATTTAAAAACTGTTATCAAAATAGTTGGTAAAATATCTCTGTAGGTAAACTTGGTTTCATTGATATAAATATTAAGATTTTTAAAAATCTTTACTTTTTTAGATAAGATTGCTGAAAAAGTTTTTGGCTGGTAGTCCAAAACTTGCTCTAGAAAATTAATTTTAGTTTTTATCAAGTGAGATGAACTATGGGTGACAAAAAGGAAGAATTCACAACAATGGAGACAAATTCTACAGGACAGTGTCAAAAGTAAACTCAATTTCTGTAACAGTTGAATGTGACTACCCAGGCTATTGTCTTTATGCTATTTTCCTTTTTCCAGGAAGAACAGAGCAAATATAAATTAACAATTGAGAAGAAAAGAAAAATCATAATTATGCAAAGGGAATTTAGTTAATTTAGGTTAAACTCCTGACTACTTTTTTCATCTGAAGCTGTGCAGCCTTTAGGAAATAATCCAACTTATGGAACTGGAACACAGTATACCAGAACTGCATTTCTCTCCTTGTCATGAAATACTCAGATCTTGGGTTCCAGCGAAGGCAGCTCCAGGGCAGGCATCCAGAGAGGGGATCAGACTTCTGTGTGCCTGCTGTAATGGCGTGTGCACACAGCTGGAGTGCTCTGAAGGGTACTGCCAACATTTTTTTTGTTTATCTTAAAGCACTTTTATGTTATTCTTGCTCTGCCTTATCTTCTTCCTTCCTCCCCACACATTCCTGTATTTATTACCAAGGTCCCTTGAGGACTTGTAGATACTCCATTTTGTAAGGGAAATTTATTTATCAATGTCTTTTCTTCTAAACTGCATGTTTAGTAGTAAGTCTTGCTCTTTGGGTGTAAGGATATATTAAAAAAAAAAAAGTGTGTATATATATATTTGGGTTACTTAAAAGCTGAAAAAAGTAAGTATACTGTTCTGGACTCAGAATCTAATCCTTCCTTTTATAGCCATTGGCTGAATGCTTGAAAGACAGAGATATTGATGGCAAAGAATTAAATAAAATTCTTACTAAATAAAAATATTACTAAAAGCTTGGCCTACTTTGAAAATTCCATGCAGTGTCCCTGTTTAACATCACGTTTCACAGTGTGTTAAATACTGTTTTAGCTTTCCTGACGCATGAATTTGACTATTTACATGTGGTGTGGAGGTTCTTTATTGCTGAAATACAAGAGCTTTAAATGAAAAGACAGCTTAAAAAGCACTTAGGCTAACGTGACGCTGCAGCTGGATTTCACCCTCAGCCGTGGGTTAGTTCCCTCGGAGTGAGGCTGAGATCAGCTCGTTACAGTCTCACCAGCTGGAGCAGGACGGGGTAGGTGGTGTGGCGGGCCCTGCGGTGAGCAGCACCCTGCAGTGCATCCAGAGCTTCGGGCTGCTTGGAGCAGCAGCGGGATCGGAGCCTTCCAGCACAAGCACAACCCTCCGGCTGGGCTGCCCTGCCCTCTGCTTCCCTCCCTTTTCCCCGGGACTCCTCGCAGGCCTGGTGAGCGGGCTGGAGCTGACTGATCCGTCCTGCCTGCCGCCCCAGTGCTTCTGTGTGGGTCAGATGTTGTCACACCCTGTGTGTGCCTTGTGTCCTGGCAGTGCCTGGCACCTCGTGGCCCTACCTGGTCTGGAATGGAGTATCCATGCCCAGAGTTACCGAGAGGTCACCAACACATGGTTGGCTGCTTCAGTTTTATTTCTGCCTGCGCTCTCCCACACGAGGCCCTGCTTCCACAGCCCCCCAGCTCCTCTGCTCCCTCCTGTGGCCCCGCTGCTGGGGCCATTGGGCCCACGAAGGATTAAGAGTGTGCCTGGTAATGTCAGCGTGGCAGCCCTCACTTCCATAAGCTGTGCTTAAATCAATGCAGAGCACTTGCAAAAATGACTGATAACGCCTGCTTTGTCTGAAATTCGCACACACGGTAGTATTTTGGCCAAAATAATTTGCCCTAATAATAAAGCTGAGAAAGTATAGAACAGAAAGGCTGGGGTTTTTTACTTAAAAGCCTCTCTGACTGTGAATAATCAATTGAATGAATTGAGCAGAAAAAGTTAAACTTCATTGTATGAATTCTCTAGTAGGAGCAGTCATCAGTTACTCACTGCCTGGTACTTGGTAACACAGGCAAAGAAATTCTCGGTCGTGTTGAGAGAGATTTGAAATGAGATGTTTAAAAATGAGAAATAATGATATTTGGACTTCATTAATCAAAAAACCCTAAATTTCTTTAGTGTGAGAGAAGATGAGTACAACACACCACTTAGGAGTGAAAATGTAATCTAACAGGAACTACAGGAACAGACACACCTTGAAAAACCTCAGGGCATTTGTTTAGAAGCTGACTGGTGTACAAAGGAACTCAGTGTTTTACTCTATTTTTTAAATATGTTGGGCATTCATAATACCTTTCAGATTTCTAATGTTGTCAAATAGGAAAAATGAGGTTTGAATAGTCAGAGATTGTTCAAGATCCTGGGGCAAGGGCTGGGCTTCAAGTGCTAACAGAGCCTCTTGCCGCTCAGGCCAGTGGGTTTTGCTTTTTCAAAACTGCTGAACAAACACTGTTTGCTAGTATCTTTTCAAACCTACATAGGATCAAATGTGAGCCTTAATGGTGAAAGTTAGTTTTGGTGCTTTGAACTACCTTTTTAAAATTGCTAACCAAAGCCTTTTTCTTCCCTGTAGCCTTTTCTTATTCTTATGAATCTTCACTGTTCACCAGACGTCCACACATTTCTGTGCAGAGCCTTTGTCCCTGCCTGCCTAGATCAGATTCACGTGATTCACCCGTGTCGAAGCCTCTGTGAGAAAGTATATTCGGACTGTAAGCAGTTGATGGACACTTTTGGAATTGCATGGCCTGAAGAGCTGGAATGTAACAGGTATTTTTCATTATTGGCAGGTGGTGGGAGTGATATTTTCATATTTGACCCAGACTGAGTTGAAAATCTGAGGCAGAATGTTAAATATCACCTTGCTGTAACTTCCTTAGTATGCTGACCCTGCAGTGCTTGTGTACGGGACCATTTCTTTTTATTAAAACTTTTTTGTTATTCAAATGATCACCTGCATTTTCTGCCTGTGACATTTTTTGCAACAAAGTTCTGCAGCAGTTCTTTTCAATAATCAGATCCCTGCAAGAGGTAGCTTTTTTACTATAAATTTCTAAAAGTTTAAAATATTAAATGTTACAGCATAGATTTTGTTTTGGTTTCTGATCTCTAAACTAGGGATGATCATGCTTACTTTATTAGGGGTTTTAGAAGTAACTGCTCATAAGATAATGAAATATAGAATGTTCTGTATTTGAACAGACACAGAACATTAAATAGTAGAAACCTTATCTTGCTCCTAACTGCTTCAGTGTGCAAGCCTGGTCTTGTGTTGCTTTTCCTGTACTGCCTGCCAACTCTCTTGTTTGAAATGTCACCTTTTCCTCAAAGGCGTTCACATCTATTTCAGATAGAGGATAGTTAAAGGTTCATTTGGGGAAAAGATGTATTTTAAATGGAAACCACTGGAAGCGCTCTAGTGCAATCTTCTTGAGATTCTGACCTCCAGCTGTGGATATTTATAAATTATTAAGGCCAGATTTTTTTTTGTTGTTGTTGTTTGTTTGTTAACACACATCAGGTCAAGACGTACAGAAAAGGAACAGAGACTGGAAACTCAAATAATTTTTCTAACCCACATGTGGTTGCTAATCTGTGATAGAGCTGAGACAGTAGTCCTGTGCATGACCTCTGATAGAAATCAGTATTGGAGTGAATATGACAAGTGGCATTAATGCCATTTCCCATAGTTCTGCAGAAAAATAGAAGTTGTGGGGTTTTACAACAAGAAGGCATTAACTTCTCCCATCTTCTGTGAGGTTCTATGCAACAATACTGCCCCTCAGCACAGCAGGTATCTTCAAGGTTTGTTTTGAAAAATTAGGACGATTACAAGTTAATCCAGTTATTCAATATATCTTTAAAATGACATTTTAAACCAAATTATGTTTTTTGCAGGATTTCGCACAGCTTTAAATTTTTTTATTACTGCTAGCATTTACTGAAAATGAACCTTTCCTGTTCATATGTGAAGTGATATCTTCCTGGTAGCCAATGCTAAAAAGTCCATGTCCATGTTCTGAGAAGTCCAGGATGTTCTTAGAGGAGCAGAGATCCTGCTGCTGGAGCCCACGGAAGAGGAGCTGGCGTGAGCGTGGGCAGTAACTGGAATACTGAGGTTCACACTTCTGTATTCTTACAGACATACATGAAGCCAGTTACGACAATGCTTGAATGAAGTTCAGTCTGTTTCCATATGTACTGCTCCAGCCTGTGGTTAATGAAAGAATCTGCCATAGAATCAGTTTTCTTAACAATTAGTCTGGATTTACTTGGACAGCATGATAATGCAGTAAAACAAAGAACGGAAGGAGTTTTTAGCTTAAGTTGAGCTTGGATACTGAATTGAGGGACTCTTGTAGTAATGTTTGACAAAGACTGTTGAGATAACAGAATTTTTCTTTAAAAGCTAGAATGCAATACTTGTTCCTTTTAAACATACACTTAAACTTGGAATACATATGAACATAAATCCCATTTTGAGTAAATGCTTACCTGCTTGAGTTATATAATCTCGTTTGAAGATACATCCAGCACTGCTAATACGGTATTATCTACATAAAAAGATCGCATCTTGTGTCCAATTAAACCCTTAAACAATTTAATGTTGAGCAGTTTTTCAATGAACATCATAAAACTAGAAAATTGCTAAAATATTAATAATTTTTTACATTGCTTGTATTTTCTACCTATGTTTTTTTTCAGCTATGTAGTTTATTGTTGTTGACAATGAATAGCAGTACAACACAAAAAATTATAATAATCATGTACTAGTCATCAGTTATGATGTCAGTCTTCTTCCTTAATTGAAGCTTGCATTTTGACAAGATTTTTGTGCCATCTTCAACAGTCTGTTCTCAAAATTTAAAGAAAACAATTACTGTAAATATTTTATGTACATATGTAGAAGTTTAGTAGAATCTTAAAGTGTAGAATGGTTGCAATTTGAGTCATGTTTCATAAACTGTAAAACAACAGCTAGAGAGCAGCAGTTAAATAAACACATTTGAAATTTTCTAAAATGCAGATATTTGAAGTTCAGCTTTTATAATGCCATCTGATTTTTTTTCATGTAATGCACATCTGCATTATCTATAAAATTTTAACGGTGCTGAGGATCAGATTTTTCTCATATTTCCAAGAAGTAATTCTAGTTTAGAATGAGGGCTATTGAGATATTTTCTCTTCTGTTTATTTATTTAGACTAATCAATTGTGATGAGACTGTTCCTGTCACTGCTGCTGTAACCACAAACGTACATGGAACCCAGAAGACCCCAAGCCAGATCCGAAGGGATTATGGATTCTGGTGTCCGCGACACCTACACACTACCAATGGACAAGGCTACAAGTTTCTAGGAATTGATCAGTGTGCACCCCCATGTCCCAATATGTACTTCAAAAATTATGAATTGGATGTGGCAAAAAGCTTCATTGGAATAGTTTCAATCTTTTGTCTTTGTGCTACGCTTTTCACATTCCTGACTTTTCTGATTGATGTTAAAAGGTTTAGGTACCCAGAGAGACCAATCATATATTATTCTGTCTGTTACAGCATAGTCTCTCTAATGTACTTTATTGGATTTTTACTTGGGAACAAAACTGCCTGTAATGAGGCAGATGATAAGTTAGAAATTGGTGAAACGGTTGTTCTTGGCTCCCAAAACAAAGCCTGTACTGTCCTTTTCATGATTTTGTACTTCTTCACTATGGCAGGAACTATCTGGTGGGTGATTCTGACAATCACTTGGTTCCTTGCAGCGGGAAGAAAATGGAGCTGTGAAGCTATTGCACAGAAGGCCATGTGGTTCCATGCAGTTGCCTGGGGAATACCTGGTTTTCTAACCATTATGCTCCTTGCAATGAACAAAGTCGAAGGGGACAACATCAGTGGAGTTTGTTTTGTGGGTCTCTATGACCTGGATGCCTCTCTGTACTTCGTGCTTTTGCCGTTGTGCCTTTGTGTCTTTTTTGGTCTTTCTCTCCTTTTAGCTGGCATTATTTCTCTGAACCACGTGCGGCAGGTCATTCAGCACGATGGCAGGAACCAGGAGAAGCTCAAGAAATTCATGATCCGAATTGGAGTTTTTAGTGGTTTGTACTTGGTGCCACTTGTGGCACTTCTTGGATGTTACGTTTATGAACTGGTGAACCGGAAAATCTGGGAAACTACTTGGGTGTTTGACCACTGTGACCAGTACCATATTCCTTGTCCTTATCAGGCAAGTAACATTTTCCTTTATAAATAATACTGTAAAGTTAATTAGCAAAAACCCTTATGCATATCTGCCATGCAATGAGTAAATTATTTTCACATAATCAGTTCAAAAACATGGAGTGATTAATTCCTCTTAAGTCAAAATCAATGGAATGTTACTTTTGCTTTGAAAATTTTAATCTAGTCGGTAGCATTCAGCAATTAAATTCCAACTTGCAGCTCTAACAAAATATATAACTTTTTAATGATATTTGAACTTCATATTACAAATTGTGATGGAAGAGGGTCATTCTTCACAATATTTGTTTCTAAAAGTTTTTGCTTAGTACTTGGGTACCAAGGTCAGTATCAAACTACGTAAGTTGAATTTCCATCAGTTCAGTTGAAGATGAAATAATGATTTTTGAAAATTGAGAGTAAATTGGATTTTAAATGCTGCTTATAACCACAGATTTAAAGTAACTTTCTTTTTTTTTCTTCAAAGTGTAGAAGCGTAAACCACTTGGAATTACAGAACAAATTTCCCATATGTTTTTTCCACAGTAGCTGTCATTTGCAGGCTGATTTTCAGAAATGCGAAGAATTCTTTATAAAGAAACCAACCAAAAAAAAAGCAAATAAAGAAAAAACCTCAATGACACTTAAAATCATGGAGGTGGTTGTATTAAACATTTACCTCTTAAAATCCAACTTCCTTGAAAAAACTTTTAAATTAAATCTGCCTATGTTCAGTGGATTAAATCTGTTGCAGTTGCAGGGAGTTTTAAATACTTACAAGTATTGTTTCTTTCCATTTAAGAACGAATATATAAGAAGAGAACATCACTAAGAGAAATACAAGTGTCTCATGTCATCTTTCATTGCATTACACTTCCCATCTATGTTTTTGCTGCAATAAACTATCATTAAAAATGAGGAATAAAAACACAGGCATTATGGAATGATAAGGATTGATCTCTTTACATTCTTAAACATTACTTACTATCCTCTGGATTGAAGTCAGTGTAGGCTGAGAGTAGCACAGCTCATAGACAAGACAATTTGGTTATATTGGCTTCCAATACTGTTTATTAACAAGTGTATTTTGACTTCAGTGGGTTTTATTCTGAGCTGTGTATAAACCTAAACTATGGAATATAGAAGTTTGAAAACAAGACTTCTATGCTTAAAAAAACCCCAAAACAATAAACTTGTTTTGTACTGCTTAGCTATAACAGCCTGGCATAATAATAACACAGAGCATGTATTTTTAGCCTTTAATTAGCCCATTGGAAGGAAGAAATAGCAACATTAAATATTACACAAAGATCTACTCTATGGAATCTGTCCCTATAATAGACAGTGTGTGCTAACTGTGGAATAGCTTAAAGTGGTGCGCCTGGCCTCGGCTTACCTGAGCTGGCTTGTAGACTTTTGTTACGTTTGCCAGATGAAAACCAAATAAAAACAAACTGAAGTAGCTAATGTTACCTGGCTAACAAAAATAGTGACTTTCATAGATGGGTCTGACATAGGTAAGACAAGTACCATAAATTAAATTTTCAGCATGAGAGCAGAAGATAATGATCTCTCACTGACTTAAGTGTCTCAGCTCCTATGATACAGTTCTGCAAATAGGTGGATTAATTTTGCAATAAACAGCTACTGTGTAGTTCCCTGTGGCTCCTTGAAGATGCTGTCTAATCAGATTAACTCCCAACTAATCCTTCCAGTACCTGAAGGGAGCCTACAAGAAAGAGAGGAAGAGAGACTTTTTACAAGGGCATGTAGTGACAGGACAAGGGGGAATAGCTTTGAACTGAAAAGAGAGTAAGTTTAGATTGGATAGTAGGAAGAAATCCTTTACTTTGAAGGTGGAAAGGCACTGAAACAGGTTTCCCAGAGAAGTTATGGATGCCTCACCCCTGGAAGTGTTGAAGGCCAGGCTGGATGGGGCTTTGATCAACCTGGTCTAGTGGGAAGTGTCCCTGCCTGTGGCAGCTGGGGTGGAACTTGATGATCTTTAAGGTCCCTTCCAACCCAAACCATTCTGTGATCCACTTGCTGTTTCTTTTAAGTTGAAGGGATAAATCTTTTACACTTACGTCTGGAGAACGTGTTTACTAATACTATTACTCCCCAAATTACCTTTCCTTTCAATTTAGAAGAAAAACATTTCCTTCTGACAGATGTCTTCTGTGTGTACATTCAGCTGAACCACACCTGACTTGACTGTACATGTCTAATGTTTGTCCGTGGGACGAGCCTCAACAAAGAGCAACAGTCAGAAGGAGAAAGTCTCTCATTTAAGAAATTTATTTGTTTTCCTCATTTAAGACAATAAATCATCAAGTGTATTTTCTTCTTTATATTTATTAAACTTTGTCATCTTCTAGGCAAAGGCACTAGCAAGACCGGAAATATTTTTATTTCTGATGAAATATTTGCTAACATTAATTGTTGGCATATCTCCAGTGTTCTGGGTGGGGAGTAAAAAGACCTGTTCCGAATGGGCCAATTTCTTCAACAGAAACCGCAAAAGAGAGTAAGAAATTTTTTTTTTTTCTGATTTTTAGAGTGTATACTTAAATTTGGCTTTCAGACATGTTTCTTTATATATAGTTCAGGTAATCAAAGTGTTGTCCTCAGACTCTAAATGCTGCTTCGGGCATCAGCAGAAGTCCATTGGAGTCTGGGGAAGTTTTATGTATGCACTGACTTCTCAACAACGTTCTCAGAAGACAGAAGGTATTTTCCTCTGCTGATCTCTCTTTTGTAGAGCAGAAGGTGTGTTGCTGTGTTTAGCCTTGGCTAATACATCTCTGGTTTCCAGTCGAAGGAGGGAAGATAATTTCAGCCATCAGTTTAGTTCTTTTCATGTGTTGTGACCACTTCATTTGACACAGTACTTCGTACTGTGTTTACTGTCGTGCAATAATAATATCCTCTCTTCTCCTCTGCCAGGTTGTCTTATTTTAAAATTAGTATTCATTGAACCCTCCTTACTATCACTTTTATTGCATTAATCTAGTGTTCCTTTTTTTTCTTTTACGAAACAGAACAATTCAGTTTTATTACCTAATTGTAGCAAATTTATATCTATGGACTTAAACAGCTTATAAATTTTGTCTCCATTTCTTGTAGTTGTAATTTTTTCAATTCTTTTTAATGCCTTGATTATTTCTTTTCAGATTCTCTGTTACTTATAAATTATACTGTGGTTTTAGATCATTTTGTTTCTTTGGTTTTTCCAAGACAGTAGTCTCTAAGCTCTTTTAATTTTACATCTACATTCCTCGATGGTGAATTTGTAGTTTCCTTACGCTCTCCCCTCTTTTTCCATTTCCTGTATAATCTTTTCTTGTGTTTCAGATGTTAATTGCTTTTAGCTACAAGGATTTAAAAATAATGAAGTCATTTTTATAATGCTTACCTTTCTTCATTTGAAGGAGGTTTACTTTATATAAAGTTAACTTGGTAATGCAGCTGCTTATGAGCTAATCCTTCTTTTCTCTCTAGTAGATCATTAATCTACTTTAGTCATTGGACCTATTTGCAGAAGTAAGAAATTTAGAAATCTGCTTTATTTATTTGTTCCACAGATAATTACTTTAGAGCCATTATGATTTTTTCTCCTCTTTTCACATATAATTTTTTCCCTGGGTTCATTGACATCCAGCTCAGATTGCATCATTGGTTGCTGTTCTTTCAGGGTTTTGTGTACTAGTCTTTATTATATTATAGCTAAGGTTATCTTTGTTCAGTTATGTGCTTGTACTCTTTTTCAGTCCAATCAGTGAGAGTCGAAGAGTGCTGCAAGAATCATGTGAATTTTTCTTGAGGCACAATTCCAAAGTTAAACATAAAAAGAAGCACTGCAAGTCAACTTCACACAGACTGAAAGTAATTTCAAAGTCAATGGGGACCAGCACGGGTGGTACAACAAATCATGGAACTTCTGCAGTAGCAATCACTAATCATGATTACTTAAGCCAAGAAACTGTGGCAGAAATTAAAACCTCTCCAGAGACATCTGAGAAAGAGATAGAGGCAGACGGAGCATCAGCCCGAAGAGTCGAGGAAGGTGAAAACAGCGGAGATCAAATGTTACCTGGTTCTAAATTGACCGTGGATCAGGTGGAAAGGAGAAACAAAGCAGATAGCACATGTCATATGAGTAGCTTGGCTGAGAGTATGAAGAGAGTAGGTGAAGGAAGGTAAGGCTCCTGAACTCAATCTTTTCTTTGTTTATACGTATTACCACTATTTTTGTTAGTTTCCTGTTCCTTCTCTGTGAAGAATCAGGGTACTCTCAGTATGCAGCTGACCCTCAGTAGCTGTCAAGAGAACTTGCAGACTGTGGCCATGTATCTTTAGCATATGGGCTATTTTGTATTTTTGTAGGATTCTTCTTTTCCTTTTAAGCACTGTGTTCTGGAGCTTCAGCTTGTAGGATGTTCTTGCCTTGTTGAACAGTGACCCTCAAGAAATCTGTGACTGCACTGCAATCACTTTGAGAGGTGACGGCTCTGAAAAAGAGTGATGGTGACCATAGGCTTGGAAGAGTGTACAGAAGTGTATTGCATTCTTTTGGAAAGAATACAGCTGAAGATACATAATGATTTCACTACTCACTTTTTTTTTCCAGTGTGATGGAAATTAAACTGTGCTTAAAATTCACTCTCTGTGTTTTATTTTTCATTACTTACAGGATAACTCCTAAAAATGATTTTAGTGAATCTCCTTCACTACAAAGGAGCTGTTCCCAGATACCTGATGTCTCACAGTCACCTTCTGTATCACTACTCATCTACTCAGCTTCAGACACCAGAAGAGAGTTGGATTCAGGAAACAGTTCTAATCCCTGAAAGATTGAAAATTTGTATGAACATTTGCATTGTATAAAACTGACATGAATTCTTTGTTACACTGGAAATAATGGATATTCTGTGCCTTATTAAAAAACACACGTATCCTGCTTTGCACTTAAAAAATGTATGTTTTGTTAAGCAATAATGTACTGTATTTAATCCTATCCAGGACTGATGGAAATTGAAGTTGTGTAGGACATGGCAATAATGTAAGAAAAAGATGAGAGACAAATATTATTCCTTATATAAAAAACACTTTGTAATGAATTGCATTAAAATAATGCTTAGAAAGCTCTGTTACTTCTCAAGGTATAAAATTCCATCTGCCTCTTCGATATTTTTCAAAACTTGTTAATTTCTTTCTCTTTTTTACTGTCTCTTAAACAACAGTATCACTTAAATAAGTGATGCACAAATGTCTAAATACTCTTGGAATTATACATCATGCTGTATCAATTATAGCACTGGTTTATGGTAGCTTGTACACTGAATATGAAAGGGAATCTGGAATTACAGCAATTTATTTTGTACAGAAAAAGGAATTTTGTAAATAAGTGACTGCATAAGGTCAATCTTAGAACTACTATTTTGTGTGTATTGTACAAACTTGGGAAAGTTCATGTGCTTTCCTTAGGGTGTTGCTGAAGGCAGCAGTTCCCTGGTGATCAGCCACCGTGACACAGTTCTGAGAAAAGCAGGTTGGACCTTTGTCCATAACATGCACTGATATTTGGGGTGAGACGGGTCCTGCTCCAGGAATGTGTCCTGCTCCAGGGATGATGGAGAAGATGCAGCACTGTCTCAGAAGAATGTCTCTTGGAGCCTCTCCTGGTGTGGTGTTCCAGGGCATGGTGCCAAAGGAAACACCTCAGACTCCTGGGCTCAGTGGGCACAGCCTGACGTGCAGGCTTTGGGCTTTTATCCTGAGCTGCAGTGAAAGCTCGTCTCATGCTGTCTCCGTGTGAGTAACTTCATTTTTTAAAAAATGCTATAGAGAAATATATTGCAGATAACTGCTGCAAATAACTTTTGAGTTATTAATATGCAGGCTTCTTTAACAATCTATTTACTGAGTAGACAGCCTTAATACTTTTCCTACAAAGCCTGATTTTCTGTTATGCTACGGCAATATATTTTCTCTAAATCAAAAAGGCCTTAATACATATAGCCTTTCTTATGCTAGGTGGTTCTCAAGAGCTAATACTGCTGATGTGGATAACAGTTTCATTGTGTGACTTCATTTGAGTCAAGATTTTTTAAGAGCCAATGGGATTTATTACTTGAGATAATTTGGAGACAGCTTTTGCTGTTTTCTAAACCTAAATGTCAGTGCATTTTGTAAGACTGTCCAGCATCTTGCATTTGACCACTAATAAGAATATTTCTCAATGTTTTGATATTATGCAGAGAATTTACTGTGCATTGGGGCAGCATTCATGGTGATGCATTGAACAATGAAAATTGCATGGTACAAAGGACATGTAAATGCTGGAACAGCAGGAACGATGGTTCTGATAAACCAAAGTTATTTGTTTTATCCATCATGCATTAAAAATGAAATTTCTTTACCTTTATATTACAGTATCTGCATTTTAGTAATTTGTAATTTATTGCCTTCAATGGGATATGCTTTTTCTTTTAGAACTTTCCCATTAAAAGTACACAGAATTCTTGCTACTGAGTGGACAGTAAGAAAGACATGAAAGACCTCCTGTGAAAAGGTGCACTAAATAGCCTTCATTTTTCTAGTTCTGTTTGTAACCAGGTAACTTTATACACGTGTTCAGTACTTTTGTTATTACTGTATTTGTTAGTAATAAAATATGCTGTTGTATAGTAAGAGCTTCTGAGTGGATATTTCTTAGTAACTAGATGTGGCATATTTGTTGCTCTACCTACTGCTGTAGTATTTTTGCACCTAAAACACAAGTATTTTTAGTAGGGCTGTGTGAGTTAATACGTATTGCAATGTTTTTATTCCTCCTGTGTGAGAAACTGAGACAGAACAATGCTGGGAATTGTTCACATGAACACAGACTTATGAAGGAGTGAGGAAATTGAACTAGTTCTTTCATCCTAATGTTTACAGCATTTTTTCTTTCATGACCTCTAAAGACCTCCTTTAGATTATGTAGAATATGTATTTCCATACTGCTCATGCTGCCACCTTCTTAAAATACTGGTTTTTAATTTTTAAATGTTATTCCCTCTTTTTAGGAAGTTCTGAAAAAAAATTGCTTTTGTGGTAACTGCTCTAAAAAGATAAATGCAAAGTAATTTTGATGTTACAGCAATTACTGTGGTCTTAAAAATAGATAAATTATCAAAGAAGTGTGAAATACGAAGCAATAATCAAAACATTGACTGGCAGTGAAATGCATCAGTGGTAGATTGAGACTGTAGCACTTTGTGTGTTCCAGGGCAGCTGTACCAGAAAAACCAGACTCTGAATTCCCAGGGTGATCCTTACAGCTGAAGAGGCTGTGACCTCTCTGGGTGCTTTAACTGCGAAGAACCCGAGCAGTAAATGGAAAGTTAAAGTGCTGATTGAATGCTCGCAACAGTGATGAAGGGAAAGAATCTGAAAGAAAAGGGGCACAGAGATGAGTCAGGGCCTGGAAGACTGACTGCCTTATGGTGAAGGGCAGTGCAGAATGTCATAAACAGCTTCTCTAACCAAAGGTATTTATTTATTTGCTTTCCTCTTGTTGTCTGGATGAAGTTAAACCATTCATGTTAGAAGGGCTTTTCTGAACCTGTGAGAATAACTTCTCCCTGGGACATCTCCATCAGCTGAAGTTGTTTAATGGAGGCTGGCAATCTTCTGGAAGATGTACTGTAAATCCAGCTATTTACACTGATACAGCTATGTTAGTCTTGTTTGGTGCCACTGTTTGCAAGAAGCTAGAATATAGGATACTGACAGCTTCTCCAGACCTGGACTTATGTGTGCCAAATAGTCTTTGAACTGAGCTGTCATAAATCACTTCGAATTGTGCATTGCACTGAGTTTTCAGGTTGCATATAAAATCTTTTAAAGGACAAGATAAATTTAGCATATCAAATAGTACTTGATTTGTGAAGTAAACAGCACCTGAAATTACCAGTATGGTACTTTTATGGTACATGTTGTTTATACTGTATTTTACTGTTCCATTTTGCTGAATGTGTTAGTGAAAACCAGGGTAGACTTCACCTGGAGTGCAAATCTATGCACATATTTGAAAAAAAAAATTGTTTATGTTTGAAAATATAAATAAAATAATGTTTGTAACATTTAAAAAGTGCTATTACCAGAGAAGAAGAAAAATACTTGCAGTATTTAAAACCTCTTTAAATCCTTCTGGTTTTTTTTAATTAAAAACCCCAACAATTCAGCAATGGAGCATTAACAAGCTGAAGTATCACGCTATTTTCTTTGACAACTGTTCAACTGATTTACAGAGAACTGTAGCTCCTTTTTCCTTACAGGATACAGAATATATTTGGTTTAAACAGTCAAATCCAGTTGAAATTCAGAAGCAAAAGAGAAAAAAAAATATGAAAAGTTGAACTTCTTTAATAAAAATAAGTTTAGCATTCTGCAAAACACTGAGAAATGCAGTAGCTGAAGAGGATAAGGAATCCTGTTTGCTGTGAAGTTTGACCACCCAGTCTCAACGTGCCGTTTCAGAAGGCTGCACATCAAAGGAGAAATTCTGCATCCTTCCCTTCACACTGGCCACTTGTTGGATCAGTTTTTGAAGGCATCTGGCTGCTCTCTGCCTGCATTCACTGGTAAAGCTCACTCTCAGTATTAACCAGTGGTATTTGCAGTAATTGGGATGGC
Organism: Edolisoma coerulescens; assembly: GCA_013397115.1. Lineage (NCBI taxonomy): Eukaryota > Metazoa > Chordata > Aves > Passeriformes > Campephagidae > Edolisoma > Edolisoma coerulescens. The sequence goes on along the minus strand of VWZW01004700.1, from coordinate 861,292 downwards.
TGGCACCAAAGGTATTTCAGAGTCTCATGAGTATAAATGTTATTTCCTGCACGTTACCTTTTTTTGCACTTAATTGTTTCATGCCTTCACAGTTATCATACTTGTTTTTTTTAATGGACTAGAGTTTAATTAAAGAAACTTTTACCATGCGTTCATGACCTTTCTGCTTTGTATACCTAGAAGTGGAGCTCAGAATGTATTTCTGATGTACATCTATGAAATCCACTTTTGTTTATTAACTGGATTTTACTTTCTATTAAAAAGCACTAGAGATTAAAAGTATAATTAAAAGATTTAAAACATGCCAGGACATTTATATCCAAGCTCTTTGTTAATGTTTATTCCCCGCATTTCAACTTTGATCACCAAAACAAGATGTAAAATAAATATTTGCTTTATTTCAGGTTTTACTAGTCGAAATAAAGTAATGGCCAATGAGATCTTTAAACAAATTATCTACCTTCATTGAATGGGTCACAGCTGGTTTCTTAGCAGAGGCAGGAACTGGAGAGGGGAATAGTTCCTGCTGTTTGGAAGAAAGCACTTTTTGTGGAAGGGCAGTGCTAAACAGGCACTTGGTACTGGGTGGAGGTGGTGTGGAGGGACACTGACCTCCCTCCCAGAGAGCACACTCGGGTACAGCAGCAGCGTCAGGAGAGAGCATCAGGTGTTTTAAGGGGAAAAGTATTTTAGGACTCATTTTTGCCATAGAAGGTGAAGAGAAACAGCAAGAAAACATTTTATTGCCATTGAGTAGGTTTGTCAGAGGGGTGAGGGTGGGATGATTAGACATGGCCACCAAAGGGGTCTTAACAGGAAAAAGGATGTTCAACACTGGTCATGTATGAAGGACTAAGAAGAGAATGTATGTCCCAGTGTATCTTCCTGATGTTCTACCTCACCACATGAAACTGGATCACAAGAAATTACTAGTTAATTAGTTACTAGTTGAAGGCTTAAGCTATCTAAGAAGCATTCTCTCCAGACCCAATTCCAGTAGTATCATACCTGCTATCTGAGAGTGCATGTAAGTCTTGAATGACCGAAGACGGAGGCTTTGAGGAAGCTGAAGCAGCTGAACGTGTGCCTTGGCACTGGGTTTGAGCCACTGATGTTGCTCGCTGGACACAGTCCTGTCTGGGACTTGCTCTCCTTCCAGATTCCTACAGGCATGGCTGTGATCCAGACTTCCAAGGAAAGAACAAGTGGATGCACTACACGGATAAATAATCCAGACACGTGTCATTCTGTGGAATGTGGAGACATGGCACTGACAGGTGTGATGTGCCAGTGGGTGGATGAGATGCAAACGTGTTGGGCTGGCTGAAGTCATGGGTCACCATGGAAATTAATTAATTTTTCTTAAGATTTTTCTTAAAAAATTGTAATAGGCAAGATTATCCCGAGAAAGACACCAAAATATGCTGATAGTTGGGATGAGGTTCGCTATGGAGAGAAATGAACAGTCACCAAACCAGCAGGAAAACCCAAGAAAGCGCACAAATGCAATTAAAAAAAAAAAAAAGGGGGAGGGAGGACTTTGCCTTTTAAATTAATAGAACCTCAAGAGCATTTTTAGGGCACACATCCTGAAAGTTCCTCTACTTGACAATGGGAAATTATGAATTCATAAATAAGATCTTTAATCAATCAAGCGATGCTGTAATTACAGCAAAGTTACAAGGAAACCACACTAAGTTAAGCGTCACAAAAGCATAGTTAGATGAGCACCTGCTGTAGAAATACAACTTAAAGAAGCCTCAAAACCACATTTTTCTTCACAGGAACCTGGTGGGTCTTTTGCTGTTCTGGCCGAACGCAATTTCATCTCCACATGAGCCCGGGATTCGGGTGCTTGATCTTTTCCAGTGCCACTGCGCTAGTCAGTTGTTGATGCAAGTCAAGTAAGATTCCTATATTAGCACATAAAACAATTTTAATGCAGGAGTTTACCTGCTGAAGTATCCTCAGGCCTAAAGGATGACCCCACTGACCCACTTGTGAACCTCACTGTGCCTGACCCGGCAGCCCCTGTCCATCCATTGCCATTTCGGCGACTGTGGGTCATCCGTGAGCAGATGCTGTGGGTGCTGCCCAGAAGCTCCACAGCCCTGCTTGCCTCAAGGCATGGCACTTTTTCACTGAGTCAATGTGAGTGTGAGGAGCCAGGTCACAGGAATGCCACGAGCTTCAAGCTCCACCACTACATCCAAGAAGCAGAGCTGTGGCGATCACGCGTGTTCCCATCTGTCATTGTTGTTGTGGCTCTGCTTGTCTGTCTCTCTTCTGAGTTTTGTGCAACTGGGCCAATTAGTTTGTTTCTTTGACCAAATCTTCTTGCATCTGCAGGCTTCTGTGCATTTTGTGTGTGCCTGTTATGGTGGCTATAGACGTCTGGTTTCTGTAAGCCACCTTGAAGGGCTACAGAGTCCTGCCTCAGCCCTGCTCAGAGCTTGCTTATCCTGAGGAACTCCTTTTCAAAGGCCTCACTGGACACAAATAAAATAAAACATTTCAAAGGTCAAGTCTATTCCTTTAATTACAGGATTATCACTAATTTGAGGCACTACCTTCCAAAACTGGAAGGACAAACTTCTGGCAATGCATTTATTGAATGGTGTAGAAAAACACAGATTGCGCCCTTCATTTGAAGAAGCCTTCCTGTCTGAATGGAGCACTGTATTTCACATCCTAATAGCCATTTATTAGCACAGGATTTAAGGAAAGTTAGCTTTTCAGTTCTGTATAAGCCTTTCTATTCACTGAGGTTTCGTGAGGTAGCCAAGTGATTTTTCTACCACTGACTAATTTGCAGCCACTCTAATGAGCAAATGTTCCTCCTGAGACTCAGCTCTCCCCTTACACGTGATGATTCACTGGACACACAGTGAATTTAATTTAAAACTGGACTGAAATAATTTTCCCATTCTACAAGTTCTTGAACAACCCAATCTAAGTGGACCTGCTTCAGATGCCCCTGCAGACCCAAATATTTCCGTGACTGCAGCTGGGATTGCGCCAGCTGCCCTTGGGTGCAGACTTGCAGAGGTACAGACCAGACCCCTTCAGGATCTGAAATTTGCAACCAGCAGTCAATGGAAACAGTATGGGCTTTTCATCATAAAGTTTACACTATGGAAATATCTGAGTGTCCAGAGTTATCCTTTATCAGTGAAGCAGACAGTTCTCCCAAATAGTTTAATTAAAGTTTATCTCTCTCTGTTTGTGAATAGTGTTTAGTTTAAAATATTCAGTGCCACCATTATTATTGTAAAAACACAGCTATGGGGAAATGCAACTATAAATCAACTGATGGCTTGGACAGAAAAAACCAGATCTGCCTGGAACCCCAGCAGGCAATGGAAAGAACTGTTTCCATAAGTTTTCACTGGTATCTGACCTATGTCCTGGTCTTGAATTGTCAGACACAATGTTAAAGATTTATCTCCATAGAAAACATAATTAATATGAATACAAATATTGATTCTCTCATGTTTTCTATTGTGTAAAAATGCATTTCCTATAGTAACATTAAGAACTGCCATGAGCTTTTTCAGAAGTAAAGAATTAACACTTAACTCCAGGATATTTTTTTTCCTCACACTCAAAAAATGCTGTCCTCCTGTATATGAACACAGGAATCCTCTTCTGCAGAAAAGCCTCTGAAGGGTGAGCACATGCCCCAGATAAGATTCTAAGATTCAAATGTTAATATGTGTACCTGCAAAGCACTGCTGTGGCTACAATGCTTTTATCATTTTATGTAGAAGCTACTGGAAGATTTTTTTAAAATAGGTGTATCTGTGCTAGTAAAGCAATGAAATAGAGGGAGAGATGTTTTGGATTTTTTTTTAATATTGCACATGCTATATGAATCATGTATTTAAATTAAGAGGTGTTAGAAGGGACTAAGGCCACAGTCCCATTGGTTTTTGTGCAATTCCAAAGGCTTTTTTTGTGGAAGAAGTTGGAATCCATTTCTTAAATCTGTAATAAATTACCCGAGAGCTCTTACATTGGTTTTCTTCTACAGCAGTACAGACAGCTCTTTGTCTCCTTGATTAGACAGGCAGCCTGCAAAGAGCCATTTGAAAAATTCATCAGTTTTCCCCAGTCTCAGCCTTTTACACCAACTTACAACTCACCCTAAAATATCAGTAATAAAGTGAACAAGATCTAAATGATGAACTCCACAATTAAAAGCATCAAGGGCAGATCGGCAGGGATGCTGAGCATTGTGATGCTGAGCACTACAGTGCTAACCTCGAGTGCTCTGCTGTTTCCCTGGGGTATAATAACATGCTCCCCAGAGCGACGCAGAGATCAGGCTGCCAACCAAAGTCAAAATCCCCAGACATCCCCAGAACAGGGAAATGTATAAAGCAATAAGAGTTAAAGGCAGATGAAAAGTCCAGGTCTTGGCACTTACCTTACTGGGCCTCTTTTGTCTCAGGATCCTCAGCCTTGAACTTGCTGTAATATTTAGACACCTAAATCTGGTGTTTCCGGTTCCCTGCAGTTATTTCATGCTGTAAAGACTAAGGACTGCAGAACAATTGAATTGAATAACACTTATTTACTGGTTGAATTCAAACCAGCGTGCTAACAAACAGGATTCATAAACTGGAATAGTTTGCACAGGAAAGGCAGAGACCCAGTGACCTCACGGGCAGTCCCTTGAATTTAAACATGTTATAGCTGAGGTGAATGGAAACACATGTGTATGGGAACATCCTCGTCTCCAGACTTGTAGATTTTTGGGATGCTGAGAGGCTATGTGAGGGGGGAAAGCAGCTCAAGCTGCAGCAGAGAGACTGCACTCATGGCATCAGCCTCATCATATGAGCATCTGTGGTGTAAGACGCACTGACTGTGCCACAGTGACCTTGTGTGAGCCTGCCCAGGCTGTGCAGGAGCAGACTGGCCATCTGGGAGATTTCAGTGACATTTACATGGTGGATGTAGCAACTCATGATGTTTGCTGATATGTTTGTGAGGCCACATATAAAAGATAAAGCCTATATCATATGGCAGTATGGATAAAACAAAGAAATCACTAATTGATGTAATATGGATCGTGGTCAGTGGATGCTCAGGCAAGTTTATTACCACAGCTCCTTTTAGCTGCAAAATAGTTAAGGCAAAGTAGATCAGTAGTTCTGATTCAATTTGAGTATCTCACCAGCATTCATCAGTGGTTGGTGCCCTCAGAAGCATTTAAATATATCAGAAACCCACAGAGCATAAGCCTAACAGATGGCAAGGCTTGCTTGAACTGAAGCAGGTTAAGGAGGATGTTGACATTTCTGTTTTCCAAATGGAAATGCACACTGCAAGTCAAATGAGTGCTAGGAACTGCATAATGCTCTCACCAGAGCTCAAAGCAGATGTCCCACCGTCGTTTGCTAAGACCTTCTCTTACAGTGCTCCACAGTTTGCTTCCTCTGGCAAAGCCATTTGGAATTTCAAAGCTTCTAACCAACACTCAAATTAATGGTGAGCAAACCCAGGTGGGGAAATAATCATGAATGTCCATGCAAATTTTGTTCTCTAAAATCCAGAGTGATTGCCTTAGGAAGGTGCGCAGTGCTGCTGCACTGTGTGCTTCATCTGATGTACCTTGCCTGAGGAAATTAATTCTGTAATGCAGAAGTTTGGCACCCTGTGAAGGGACACACCTTAGCAACAGCCTGTGTTGATGCTGAGGATCCCCAGCCCTTGGTAAGGATGCAGGTGACACAGAAATCAAACACTACCACCTTCACAGTATTGCCATCAGCCTGGGCCAGAGGCAGCAGAGTTTGCTGACAGCACTGCACAATTGCTCAACGAAGCCTCTGCCTGTGTGTGTTTGTGGATGCTGACTGAGTCTGTCACCAAAGCAATATTACAATTAAGGATTTACATAATTCCATAAATTTTCCCAACTGGTTCAGGGAACCATTATTATTTACCAGCTGTTTTTTGAAGTTGGCCGGGTGTAACGCTGCCCTTCTTCACAAGGTAGGAGCCCTCACCTCAGCAGTGTGGCTGACGTCAGTCCCAGTCTCAGCACAGCGTGTGACGGGGTTGATGACAGCAGCGTGACTGACCTGTGCTGTAAATCTCACTTCACTGCTATTGTTCCACCAGTACAGACATGGAAAGGGGAGAAAGGCAGAAGTGGCTTAAAGTGCAGAGCCACATGAAAGGGTTCAGTCTACACAAAAATGTGGTTCCGTGCAGCCTATTTGAATGACTCAACTTCTTGTAGCATTCTTTCCTGCAGGAGAAATGTGTGGTTTTATTAAACACTTCAGTAAAAAAATGTATTGAAGCTTATCTCCCCCTTCTGGAAACTCTACCTCTACAAATCCCACAAAGTTCGCAGTATACAGAAGCCATCTCTCAAACATTTGTTATTTTTATTTTGAATTATTGAGGATATATCACATCCTTTATTTTATAGTGCTTTCATTTCTAGAATGATGAAAAGTAAAGTATGATTTTAAATGAAAGCAAAATGAGATGGGTAGCCAAGAGCTTTCTTTCTGTTACTAAATTGACAATGTTTAGTCTGGCAATACCAGGTTTTCCGAAAAAGTCAAAAATCCCCTATTATTGGGAAGGATTTTGTGTCCTTACCTTGACTTCTGTTAAAATGAAATCTGTGACTGATACCCAGCTGATATTTTATCACAGTTTCCCCTCACGGTGCATCAGGATCCTGCTGTGGCGTTAGGCGGTTTCTTGCCGAGACAGCTCCTTCATCGGAAAGGAGTTACCGGCTGCCGAGCGAACACCTGAAAACGTGGAAGGGAACTGCCTGGGGCTCCGGGAGAGCCGGGAGCGGTTCCGGGAGAGCCGGGAGGGGCCCCGCAGCGCTGCCGCCGCCCGGCTCGGCGCGGCGCGGCCGGGGGCTCCGGCACGGCCCGGGGAAAGCTCGGCGGGGCCGCGCCGAGGG